>CABFVX010000474.1:241186-282998 GCA_902151425.1 Timema shepardi | reverse complement strand
GTATGTATGTATGTATGTATGTATGTATTATGTATGTATGTATGTATGTATGTATGTATGTATGTATGTATGTATGTATGTGTGTATGTATGTATGTATGTATGTATGTATTATGTATGTATGTATGTATGTATGTATTATGTATGTATGTATGTATGTATGTATGTATGTATTATTTTTGTATTATGTATGTGTGTATGTATGTAATATATGTACGTATGTAATATATGTTTGTATGTATAAATGTATTATTTTTATATATGGCTATAGCCGTACTTAACAACGATAATATTTTACTCGCCACATGGTCTCACACTGTACTGAGACTTCCGATGGCGGAGAGATCGGGGTTCAATCCTAGTCGGGTGTACTGAGAGTGGTTTTTACCTAAATGGTTTCCTACTCTTTCTCTTCGCAAATGTGGGTACACTTATTCTAAAATCCAACCTACCTCATCCTCAAGTCATTAGCGTAATTAGAACATAAGTGTATGACCCGAATAGGTAGTAAGACGCGATGCTAATATATATATAATTGCTTGGATATTTACTCTCTCTTCGGCCGGGGTTTAATCCTCGGTCCCGGCACAGATTTATCTGATTACCAAACCCTTCCTTCACCTCTGACAATACATCTTGTGAATGNATTGCTTGGATATTTACTCTCTCTTCGGCCGGGGTTTAATCCTCGGTCCCGGCACAGATTTATCTGATTACCAAACCCTTCCTTCACCTCTGACAATACATCTTGTGAATGTGGGGAATGGCAGGCCTCCACCGTGGTTCGGATTCCATGATAAACTGTAGGTCCTTCATTTCATCTCACAATCACCCTACCATTACACATTAGCGTAAGTGCGTATAACCCGAACGGGTAGTAAGACGCGGTGCTAATAATAATAATAATAATAATCTCTCTTCTAACTTCTTATATTTAAATCTATCTATTTATATGATTATAAAATAAAGAGTTTTTGTATTTGTGTGTCGTTCATAAAAAGCACTAGAGATACCTCACGGAGAGGCCTGAAATTTAAAAATTAGTAGCCCCTGTGCACGAATATGGGTACCTAGAAACCGGAATTTTAAAATTTGGATTTAATTTTTTTTAATTAATTAAAAACTAGGCCAGCTATTTGAAGCAAAAGCGTTTCCCTAGTACTTTTGCAATTTCTATTCAATCAAACATATTAATACGTCGCTTACCCTCTAAAATCTTTTGTGGATATGTGCCCGTATTTGCGGGGAAGTAGAATGATAAACCATTTAGTAAAAAAACATCTCAGTATACCCGACAGCTATTCGAGCCCCGATCTCCCACGCCACCGGTAAGTCCAGACCAACACGATAGTGTCGCGTTAGACCGCGTGGTTACCGATGTGGGTCCGAGAAACACTCTGGTACCATTTCTTTTGTTCCAATTCTTACCTGCAGCATTTCATCGCCCGTCTCCTCTTCGGTATCAGAGTCACTAGAGTCGTCGTGCTCCATGATATGAGGACCGTGGACGAACATGGTGACAGAAGATTATTACAGTCACTGAACACTGTCCCTGTTATATAACCAGCTTAGTGGTGAAGATTTTTAAGGTCACCACCTACTTGAAGGGAAACATCCACGCATTGATGTATTCCATATGGTAATGACAGTTCTGAAGCTTCGAGACCACTAAAATAATCCTCAACTTTCTGAAAGTGTTTTGTAGTGAACCTGATAAAATTTTCTCACGAAAAGAAAAGCAGGTAATAGATTTCTATCCATCTATTCTGACCTCAAGATTGCGAGATTTCCCGGGAAACGACGTCGAAAACCAGCTGAAATCATGACTTTTATTTTCAAACTATAAAAACTCAAAATACAATATTTTTTTAACTTACTATCTCTTTTTAAATCCATTTTGGAAGGAACCATATTTTTAAATAACAAAACCACTTATTTTAATAGCGCGGGAATTTTTCGGCGTCTGTGATGCGTCTCGACGCTTTGGTGGGTGATGAAGGTTTTAAAAGTACTAGTACAACGACACCACTTTATCACTATGATGATCACTATGTGTCAGTGTCACAGATTACCTTAACCAGATGTATCACTAAAAGCGTCGGGAAATACTTTTTCTAGTTTGGTTCAAATTATTTTAAACTTTCATGGTTATGTTTTGTTGTTTTAGATGTTAACTCAATTTTAATAGGTTGAATTATTTTTTGTCCTAAAAAATAGTTAATGTAGCATTTTAACGTATGAAACTTGATCAAATAAGTGTATTTAGAATACAATTAATTAGTATCGAGTATATTAAATAAATGTATGCACTTAGAGAATATTAAAAATTCACCATTAAAATACATTGCAATATCAAATAACTTTCCTGCCAAAGCGAACAAAAAAAAAACCACGTCATTTTTATGAAATTCTTGGAATCGTGTGGAATGAAGTTTCAGCAAATTTTATACAAACACAGTTTTATAAATTTTTTCACATCCTCCCTTTTTTTCCTGAATATTTTGAAACATTCCTCTTGACGTCAGAAATATCGTATTGGACCAATCGGAAACAAGCAATCCATGCGCACGAAATGTTGGGGCACCGTTATCTTCATAAAGACGGCCAAAAACTAAACCTGGCCATACCTCGGTACTACATATATATATACGTGGGAAAAACGCCACGATGAGGAGAGAAATGGTGGGGTATGTAGTGATGCGATAAAGGGGGCGGGGGTTACTAAATCTCTCAGTATGGGGGTTCCCCACCCCCGTCTTTCCACCCAATATTTTGCATTGATCCGTGTGTGGATGAGAAACGATACACCTTTATTTCTTTTTGAACGGAAATAAATGTTATCCCCGACACAGGGTGTTCCAAGAGGACGATACCGGGTTACGCCCCCCACAACCCCGTTTTCCACATGGTTTGGGGAAGTTTCAGGGCAAGAGGACACCGCCAAAGATCCACATCGATGTTAGAATAATCTATCGCGTCACTTTTGTGTTAGACTGGATTTCTGGTCGGGGTTTAGATCCAGGTTGGGTGTTCTGAATGTTTTTTTTAAACAGCTTTCCAATGCTCTCTCCACGCAAACTCGGGTACATTTTCTCACCCCTCCTCAAATAGTGTAGTTAAATACGCGAATCTCAAACAGGTAGTAAAACCAAGATGGAAAATAATTATTAATTTCCTTTCAAAAAGGAGCATTGAAAAATCCACCTTTCTTTAAAAAGTTTGGCGATAAGCAATTTAAATAAATAAATAAACATCGCGTGACGAAGGCCAGTGTCATGTGGGGTTATAACGTGAGTTGGAATCTGAATGATGTAACTTACTTCATATTGCCGTGTGTGCAGGGAAAAAAACGAAGCATTCACTTGTCATGGTTGTAGCATACATGCTGGGAGAAGGGGTTCATTGTAAGACTAAATATACCACTTTTATCCATGTTACCTTCACGCCACATGCGTGTTCCTGAGGCTGAGTGGTCAGGGAGGCCAACTACAGGATATATTACCCAGGTTACATACACGTGACTGAGTGGTCAGGAAGGCCAACTACAGGATATAGTACCCTGGTTACATACACGTGACTGAGTGGTCAGGGAGGCCAACTACACGATATAATACCCTGGTTACATATCCATACTGAGTGGTCAGGAAGGCCAACTACAGGATATAATACCCTGGTTACATACACATGACTGAGTGGTCAGGGAGGCCAACTACAGGATATAATACCCTGGTTACATACACGTGACTGAGTGGTCATAGAGGCTTACTACACGATATAATACCCTGGTTACATACCCATGACTGAGTGGTCAGGGAGGCCAATTACAGGATATAATACCCTGGTTACATACACGTGACTGAGTGGTCAGGGAGGCCAATTACAGGATGTAATACCCTGGTTACATACACGTGACTGAGTGGTCAGGGAGGCCAACTACAGGATATAATACCCTGGTTACATACACTCCTGGTTACATACACGTGACTGAGTGGTCATAGAGGCTTACTACAGGATATAATACCCTGGTTACATACACGTGACTGAGTGGTCATAGAGGCCAACTACAGGATATATTACCCTGGTTATATACACGTGACTGAGTGGTCATAGAAGCTTACTACAGGATATATTACCCTGGTTACATACACGTGACTGAGTGGTCATAGAGGCTTACTACACGATATATTACCCTGGTTACATATCCATACTGAGTGGTCATAGAGGCTTACTACAGGATATATTACCCTGGTTACATACACGTGACTGAGTGGTCAGGGAGGCCAACTACAGGATATAATACCCTGGTTACATACACGTGACTGAGTGGTCAGGGAGGCCAACTACAGGATATAATACCCTGGTTACATACACGTGACTGAGTGGTCATAGAGGCTTACTACACGATATATTACCCTGGTTACATATCCATACTGAGTGGTCATAGAGGCTTACTACAGGATATATTACCCTGGTTACATACACGTGACTGAGTGATTAAAAAGGCTATCTACAAGTCTAGAATGCCTTGCTTCCATACACGGATTAGTGAGGTCAGTAGGAAAAGTATATTATATTCCTTATTAAAAAATAGTGTTCAACGAAATCATTTAAAAAATAAAATATACGACCCAGAGTCAATTTAGTTTGTTCGGTGTTTTTTTTTTTTGCTCGGAAGACATAGGCTCTAACCGGCCGTGAAAATAACTATGGGCCTCCCAAGATGCACCCAGAGTGGCCAAAAATCATATTTCAGACCGTAATAACAATATTTCAGGTCTCGACGTCAAGACTTACCTTCTCGGGATAGCATCTGAGTGGAAACCTATTTCTCATCAATATTCCTGAGAAATATAACCTTCGTGTGATGAAGTCGTCCATGGTAGAGCGAGATCTTCAGAACCAAAACACGCCAATAATTCACCGCCAGATTATTTGAGGGACAGAATTTTATTTTTGTTTGTTTTTGTTTTCTATACCCCGAGTCTTACACCGTGCACTTTTTGTTTAGCATAATAGGCGTCCCTGGCAACGGTTGCCATGGAGAGGTTTGGCTCTAGTCCAATGTTTGTATGAACGAACGTTTAGAAAATACAAACATATTGTTATTTTTACAGGTACTGACAATATCCATCAAAAGTTACAGCTGCAGATCCCATGACTTGACGTATGAATACGTGAGAGTTTATCTCATAGCTTCTATATTTGTCAGAAAAAGCTCTTCCTACAGGAATCGGACTATGGCAAGGCTAGTCTATTCAGTGTTTATAGATTGCTATGAAAATAATTGGAATTTGGCCAAGCCAGTCTATTCAGTGTTTATAGCTTGCTATGAAAATAATTGGAATTTGGCCAAGCCAGTTTATTCAATGTTCATAGCTTGCTATGAAAATAATTGGAATTTGACCAAGCCAGTTTATATAGTGGTCATGGATTGCTATGAAAATAATTGGAGTTTGGTCAAGCCAGTATATTCGGTTGTCATAGATTGCTATGAAAATAATTTGAATTTGGCCAATCCAGTATATTCGGTGGTCATAGATTGCTATGAAAATAATTTGAATTTGGCCAAGCCAGTCTATTCAGTGTTTATAGCTTGCTATGAAAATAATTGGAATTTGGCCAAGCCAGTCTATTCAATGTTCATAGCTTGCTATGAAAATAATTGGAATTTGACCAAGCCAGTTTATATAGTGGTCATGGATTGCTATGAAAATAATGATTGCTATGAAAATAATTTGAATTTGGCCAATCCAGTATATTCGGTGGTCATAGATTGCTATGAAAATAATTTGAATTTGGCCAATCCAGTATATTCGGTTGTCATGGATTGCTTTGAAAATAATTGGAATTTAGCCAAGCCAGTCTATTCAGTGGTCAAAGATTAATATTAAAATTGGAGTGTGGCCAAGCAAGTCTATTCGGTGTTCATAGATTATAATGAAAATAATTGGAATTTGGCCAAGCAAGTCTATTCGGTGGTCATAGATTGCTATGAAAATAATTGGAATTTGGCCTAGCTCGGTGGTATAGATTGCTTTGAAAATAATGTCACTTTTGCCAAGCCAGTTTATTCGGTGGTCATGGATTGTAATGCAGATTTTTATCAAAGCAATAAGTTACCTATCAATATAATTGATGGATACATTCTGAAAATACATCATGAACGGGCCACGTCTATACCCCCAGATGAGAAATATAAATTGTGTCGGGCAGGTTTCGATCATACAGAGTATTTTAAAATATAGTTACCGTTGTTTGAAAATCATGGTAAAACTTTTCTCCGCACGTAAACGGACCATGACACTTTCTCATCGTGCAACGAATTTTGAAGTATATAGAAAGTATTGTGACCGTGGAAAAAAAACATAGTTCTTTTTTTAGAATTGTCCAAGAACGTAGGCTTTCTATATGTGTTTTTTTTACTTTCTGTCGACAGCTCGGAGGGAAAGTATTTGGATCGTTAAAAAAAATCGAGTTCAAAATTTTGATAACTGTCGACGTTTTATGACCCCTTGAAACTTTAAAGGTGGTTTTCACAATGCCGTTTCTCTGTATCTTGGGCTCAAACTTGGTATCTGGGGTTCGCATAAGGTCCCTTAAAGGGGGTTTTGGAATTAGACATCTAGCCTTAAAATTGAGGGTTGTTTACTGAAGGGCAAAAAGAGAAAAGCTCGATTTTCTCAAAATTCACTCTAACGATTTTGAGAAAAATGTTGTATCCAAACATTGTTTAAAATAATAAACAAGATGATAATTCACATTTTCTGATGAAAATTAGTTTAATGGTAATTTACACAAGGGAAATTTTCCAATTTTGATCATTTCTTCGTGATTATTTGAGATACAAAACAACTTTATCATTGTAGGGTTGAAGTACTATTAAAGAAAAAAATATTTTATTTGAAACATATTTTTATAAAACCAAATGTTTCTGAGCTATGGGAAAATATAATATTTTTTAATTCAGGTCTTTTAAAATTAATTTGGTTCTTACATTCTTTGGTGGACAAAGATGTTTCTCTTTTCTCAAGTTTTCTGTAAAAGTTTTCCTAGTTCTTAGCTCCATAGAGTAATTAAGTAACAGTGTATATTATTTCATGTATGATCTTTGGTGTAACGTTTCTACAACAATGTATAGACCAATAATTATTTATTATTAGCACCGCGTCTTACTACCCGTTCGGGTTATACGCACTTAGGCTAATGTGTAATGGTAGGGTGATTGTGAGATGAAATGGAGGACCTACAGTTTAGCGTGGGATCCGAACCACGGTGGAGGTTTAGCATTCCTCACAATCACAAATAATTATTTATTTTCACAAATCTTACGAGTTTTTAGTAATTGTCTATTTTAAGATAAAAGCGGGCGAAAGTATGTACGGTGCACCGCGACTTACGACCTGTCCGAGCTTATGATCAGCATTTGTTTAGTTAAACTGATCGGGTTGAGACGAGGAAGGTAGAGGTTCTGAAGAAATGTTCCTGCATTAGCACGGAGATGGAATGGGAAACCGTTAAGGAAGAATCGCCCTCGGTACACCAAGATGGAGTTAAACAACAAATCCCTTGTCACCCGACAAAACAGACCCTGGAAGAGCCTGATGTTTTGTCCACGTGTCCACCGATGCGGGGGGAAGGGGAGCCTACTTTGAGTGTGTTACTAATTTATAAGAAATGTTTTTTTTTTTTTTTGTTGAAGCGTGTTTAAGTTCGTTTGACCAGTTTTACTCAGCATTTTAATAGTACTGCTTTTTACTATTCGTTCGGGTTGTACGCATATGTGGACTACTAATCACGCTAACGATTTAGGATATTAGTAGTAATATCAAACTCAATTCTTCGATACCTAGATTCTTACTTGTATCGAAAGAATCGATAGTCGATCTTATTTTCGATATTTCCGATTCCTAGCTCTCAATGAAAGTACTACTGACAACTAAGCAAAATGGAAAAATCAGAAATGAGTAGTAATAGATTATTTCTATACTACTTTATTTGCTGCTAATGTATATGTATTTTGGTTTAATTAATAACCTTATTAGGTGAAAAGACTTGTGTTCTTAGTGGGTTTTTTTTGTATACTATGAAGTTTAATAAATATGTTTATATATGAGGTTGGAAAAATAATAAAATAGGAAGTGTTCAAGGATCGAAATCAAGAATCGATAGATCGACGTTGAACTTAAGAATCAGAATCGAGACAAATAGGTATCGTGACATCTCTATATATTAGTAAGGTTAAATTTAGACAAAATATACCCGAATATACGTAGCGGGAAAGTAGAAAACCACTCTCAGCACACACGACCGGGACTCAAACCCCGATCTACCCGTCACCGGCGGTCCAGTCTATTGCGAGAGTGACGTCTAAGACCAATCGACCACCGGAAGTGGGTTAGAGCTGGTATTAATAAATGGTCCTATCATAAACAGGCCCACAGCGAGTTTGTAGACATGAACTTATGAAATATGCTGTTATATTGTTAGTAGGCCTACGTCCAACACAAGTATTTTTTTAACACTTAAAATAAGTAAATTAAAGATGAGGTGGATGGGTAACTCAGAAAAAAACATGCTTACATCAGGAGCGTGTCCAGGAGTTTTGATAGATGACTGTAATACTTATTTTTATACACATTCTGAAATGGTATCACTCTATGAAAGGGTTGACAGATTTCAGCCTAAAGCGATGGTCGAATGGGTAGTAAGATTTTAAGTTATGCTTCAATGAGATCATATTGAGACATTAAAAGGTCGCCTGGATAGTTGTAATTTGAAATTGTTGTGAGGCACAATCTTGTTTATGCTAGGATCACGATCAACTTAACGTAACTTAACGTAAAGGATCTCCTCGTGTGTTTAAATGGAAGCGATCACGATATAGTTAACTTAACGTAAGAGATGTCCTGGGAGGTATTTTGCTTTAAGTGAACGTTACTTGAAGTGTACCACCTGATTTAGTCAGACAATCATTATGCGAGTGACGTCAACAGGGTTATTTAGTAATTCATTAGTTGGTTTTAAGACAAAGGTATACTCTTTAGCTTAAGTTCTAGTGATCAGACATCGAAACAAAATAATTAAACTATAATAGGAAAGTTAAATTTATCAAAAAAGTTTGATAATAAATATTAATGATATCGATTGAAAACTGTAAACATTCACAAATCACTTTACAAATATTACTAATCACAAAAAATCATACTCGAGAATGCATATGTTTGTCTCGAATTGTTACGTTAAGTTAAGTGAATCGTGATCACACATCTGTTTTCTTAAGGTAAGTTAACTTTAAGTGACCCGCTTCGGTGGCGTAGTTGGTTGAAGCGCTAGTCGTATTGAGCACGACTGCTGAGGACGGGGAGATCGAGGTTCGAATCTCGGTCGGGTGAACTGGGGGTGGTTTTTCCTAAATGGTTTTCCACTATCCCTCCACGCAAATTCGGGTTCACTTACTCTAATTCAACCTTCCCAATTCCTAATCCATTAGCGTAATTAGTACTTAAGCATACAACCCGAACGGGTAGTAAGATGCGGTGCTAAATAAAACAACCTTTAAGTGAACGTTAGGTTAAGTTAACGTTAATTTGATCGTGATCCCGGCATCTTCTTCTTAAAACTTAACAAAATTCTCACACGTGCGCATGACTCAGCTTTAGTTAAAGATACGTGGTAGAGGGGCGGAAAAATGGCACGAAAATCACATGTTGAGATTAGTATGCGCAACGGGGACAGTTGTGTTAAAAGAGAATAGCGGTGTGTATTGAGGTGGGAATGTAGGGGACGCGAGAAAAGATCAGTATTTTTTGCCGTTTTTATAGCAAAACTTTTTTTATCAAAATTAATCAAATATTACTCTAGTAAAAATATAAAGTTTAATTTTCTTCTCATGGTGGTATCAACAGTTGTTGAATATCTGTCATGAGCACAGCGGCAATAGATGACAAACTTTTTAAATGAAGAGAAAAAATGTAATTACATTCAAGGACATCCTTGACAGATATTTAATAACTGTTGATATCACCATGTGAAGAAATTTAAACTTTATGTTTCTACTAAAACAATATTTGATTGATTTTGGCAAAAAAATAATTTAATATAAATACTGCAAAAGCGCTCTTTTCTCGCGTCCACTACACTCCCAACTTGACTGGAAGAAAAATGTTATTTTTACTATTATAAATAAAAGTTGTGTATTTTTTTTAGTGAATATGTAAAAAAAAAATCCAGAAATTAAATAAAATTCCCTCAGTTGGCCATGACTTTTGACTAATCAAACCAATTTCCTTACATTTCTCTTTTTTACAGGTATCCTGGACACCCTTTTAACTAGATCTCCAACGATATTGATTAAATGTAACATACTTGTAGAGGGTAGGTCTTGCAATATCGCTGCAATATATGAATTAATATCTCAAATAAAAACAATATCATGTCTGGAAACAGTTTATCTTTCATGACAGGTGTATTCTATGAGCGAATAAATTGTTAGACCAACCAATAGACTAGGCTTTGTGTTTGAAGAACTTTAAACACATTCAAAAACGTATATATAGGGGTCTATATAGAGTCCAATTTCCGTAAGAAGGGCCTTATTCAACAAAGAGAAAATGTATTACAGATCCTTTCGCTAAGTCATGTGATATGAAGCTGTTACTTTCAAATTATATTATCAAAACCTCTAAAATAATAAGGGCGTTTGAAGCTTCTAAGTGTCGAAGTCAAAATTAAATTTAAAATTTCATTTACTTCGACTTAGACACTCACAATAATCTTTGAATCTTCGAAACATTTCAAAGGGAGAGGTAAACTTCGATATACTATTAAGGGATTTGAAATATCTCGCCAAATATGACATATTTTAGCGTACAGATAATTCTTATAACATATTCTACTAAACAGTATTTTAACACCAGTGATCGAATTGTCTAAGGCGTCAATCCTCGTGTAAGACTGACCTGTTGATGACGAGGAGAGCGGGTTTCTAATCCCTGTCGGGACTACCAAGGATAGGTTTTCCTAAATGGTTTCCCGCTCTCCTTCCAAGCAAATGCGAGTATATTACCTCTAATGTACTTCCTTCCTCATTCTTACTCCTTTAAAGTAATTATCATACATAACATAACCTGAACAGGCATAAAGACGCAGCGATAAAAAAAAACACCGACTAGTGATTAAACAACATGTAAGTCTTACAGAATGTTCAAAACCTCAACGTCCAAACTGCATATACATTCTGTTTAAACCAAAAGGAAGACAACATTCTTATACACTAAATCTTTCTCTTTACCTAGATGCACTTATTGGAAAATTTAAAAATTGTAAGTAGTATTATGTGACAACAGTAAAACCCTTATCTTCAACTTTGCATTTAAAAAGTTACCTTCTCTCTCTCTCTCTCTCACACACACACACACACACACACGCACGCACACACACACACATACACGTGTAAAATAACACTAATATTAATAGTAAAATGTTTTAATTGCTGACTTCAAAAAATATTGGTGTTTTCTAAATGTTTCTTCCCACCAAAATCCAACTGTTTATATTCTAGGCAAGTGCAAAGAATGGAGAATTTCAATTTCGCTTCGAATTTTTTTTTTCTCAGTTTCGACAATTATGGGGATTCACGAATTAAAACATTTAAAATAAAAATAAACGTTTATGTTAAGTTTTTGTAAATCTATGTTATATATAAATTACAAATTGATTTTTACTTGATAAAAATCTTCACTGATTGACTTGAATTTTGTGATATTTACTATATTCATCAGTTTAGGCCAAACCATATTAAACATTTTCAAAGCAAATATTAAAATATATATATATATATATATTATACTATTCTAAAGCCACATGGCTGACTCACTCACTGACATTAATTACTTCCTTCCAGATGAGCTAGAAACTTGAAATTTGGCAAACTTATAGCTTCTAGCCTGTAACCAACGGGAAAATCCCCAAAAATTAAAAGTTTTATTTTTAACCCCCGAAAAAAAAACTAAAAATGGCGGAGCAACTTTAAAGTCGATGCGGACCTTTCTTTGGAGGTCTTTTGTGGCTAAACGGTAAGACTTATCAAAAAACTGCTCTGGAATTACATTAGTTGCAAAGAAAACTCACTGGGGGCTTAGGAGCGGAGCCCCCAATGGGCAAAGCGAGTTTAGTATCTAAAGCCATATAAATATCCTCAAAATAATATTTTTTGCAATAGCAAACATTTAAAAAGGCATCAAAACTTCAATTCGGTTTAGCGAACATTTCGTATAGTTCGATTTGGCTTCGCTTAAAATAGAAAAAATTGACTTTGGGCCTCCCGAATATATTCTATGCACACTAATTAAAGTAAACGATTACGCTTGTATTTAATCACGGATATGGGAAATTTAGTGTATTGCGGTTGATTTACACCGAAGTTATGTCATAAAGTAAAATGTTAGCAAGACTTTTTAATATATTCTCTCGTTATTATTAATTTTTACTATTATTTTCAAGTGTCAAAGTTGATCAAGTATCTTTAAACAAAAAATGTACTTACCGTACTGATTCAAGTTGTATGAGCTGTAAGAACTAAGCTCCAATGTTAATAAAGTTTGATTGAAACCGGTTAACATTTATTTTTACAAATATGAGCCAAGAGAAATGTATAATGAGTGACCTGGCGGTCTAGGAGTAAGGTGTCAGACTTCTGTGCTGGCGGCCGGGGTTCAATCCCAGGTCCCGGCACAGATTTATCTGATTACCAAACCCTTCCTTCACCACTGACAAGACATCTTGTGAATATGGGGAATGCCAGAACTCTACCGTGGTTCGGATTTCACGTTAAACTCTAGGTCCTTCATTTCATCTCACAATCACCCTGCCATTACACATTAGCGTAAGTGCGTATAACCCGAACGGGTAGTAAGACGCGGTGCTAATAATAATAATAATAATAATAATAATAATAATAATAGAGATGTATAATACATTAATTATTAGATAGCGGTTGAATATTAATAGGTTTTTACACTATTATTCACAATATATTAATTACATTGATCTACAAACTGATTTAACTAAAATACATCTAATAAAAAAAAGTACAACTATTTGGAAGTACATAAACTAATATTTATATATATATATATATATATACATACAAATATATTTGTAAATTTATTAACTAAAATGATTTTATTTAATGGTCTAATTTTGACAAATCATCGTTAAAATTTTAATTTCATATTTATTTTCAAAACATCCTAAAAATATAAGCTTCTAACTATAAAACATGTAATCTCAAATTCTTTTTGTAACGAAATAAAATCAAGTACAGTTTTCAATTCAATAAAAACATTGACTTCAAATGAAGTTTAACTTAGATTTGTTTACCTTAATATATATTTAGCTCTCACCGCATGTTTCTACAGAGAGGTACTTACTTTGTTAAGGTCATCGTCTGGATCGTCCATTTTTGCGGGGTCAGGTGAGGTTGTTTTTTTAAACAAAAAACCTTTTCACAAATAAAGTTTTTGAACAAAAATTTGTCAAACTAGAGTCTAAATTTATTTGTAGGTAATCAGTAAGACATCACGGTTTTTTTTATCACCCCTCACAAAGTTTTTTATACAAATAAAGTAATCAAACATTTATTAAAAAATTAGGACTCTCAAAGCTTCCAAAATTAGTATTGATTAATTTATAATTTATTTTTTAATTCCGCTTTCTGAGCTTTTATTGGACTTTTTTTTTCATTTGATGCTTTACAGTCATACTATGTTCGATAACGGAAATGAGTTGGGTTTTTTTTCCTCTGGAACTTAGGATTCACAAACTAAGAGACGATGGATACCACACCCCTTCCCACCCACCCCTCGAAGGTGTTTCTACCCTGTTCCAGTCAGGTTTAATAGCACGTATCAAAAAAGAGCTCGACTTAATAAGATTGACAAACTGTTTCCTTCGGTCACCGCTCAGAGACTTCTACCTACATCACGACATTAGTAGGGTCTTTTCCCGTCTCATCATCTTCCACTCTATGTCCCCATGAGGTCCTAATCTACCCCTATTTACCTCCCCTCTAACCCCTCCTTCCACCTCCTCGGAAGTCTTTCTAATGATGAGACAAAAACAAGAAGATTTACAACACATACGAATTAAGTAGAGAGGCGAATAAACCAAGATGTGATACCCTAAAATTTACTACAGCCCCGCGACGGATAGATGCTTGGATCAAGGCGTCAGTCTAGTCTTGTCGGATTCACCGGCGGTGGAGAGTCGGGGTTCAAATTCCAACCAGGTGTACGGAGTATTCAAAATTATAGTTTCTCACTCTTTATAAACAGCAATTTGGGTAGATTTCCCTAAAATATTCTATCTCCCACACACCTATCCCGTTAGTGTAAGCCTTCAGATAGCACAGCCGCATCGCCGGGCAAACGGACTTAACTTCAAGCTCATCTACTCCGGTTTTTCCAGAAACAAGGAGGGCAGGGTTATAGTCCTGGCAAGGTGTACTTAACTGTTTTATATTAAATGCCCCCCCCCTTTTTTTTCTTCATACAAATTCAGATACACTTCATACAAATCCTATGCGCCCCATAAGTATCCATTCTCTGAAATCCCGAGAGACTAGTCAAACGTTACTCCATGGCTTGGGCCCGTACGCAAGAAAAACCAACCGAGCGGCCACCACCGTTATCAATGATAGTGCCAGCATTTGAGTATCACGTGGTCAGCACAACGAACCCTCAGTCCGTTAATCTTAGTTTTCTAGACCGGAGATGCTACTTTTTAATTCAAGTAACTCCTCAATTTTCCTCACTATGCCAAGTTTGAACCCGTTCAAGAACCTACTGCTGCATTTAAAAAATGTAAGCAGCGGGGATCGAACCCGGGATCTCGGTATCTGTACCCAGGATAAAAAAAAAACACTACACACAAATCTGGTGTGACACACTTTATAAATACATCGATGCAGTACAATTTTAATTAAAATTTGGTCTTGTAAAATATTAACTTTTTTACGGCCAAAATTGATAAAATGTTACTATATTATTATTGGTTTATATATATTGCTAATATATATCAAAAGTGACAGCTACAGATAACATGAATTGACGTATGAATACCTGTAAGTAGATTTAGTAACTTTTATAGCTGTCAGATAAAACCATTCCTATGAGAATTGGACTGTATAAAATTGCGTGCTTACAAACCAACTGTTCCTAAAACCAAAGCATTAAACGCGACCGACTTGTCACCAGAAGTTAGAAATTATTAGGGACCGGCTACGGTGGCCGATTGAATCGGAGGCATCCCTTTCGCAATACACTGGAGCTGCGTATAGCAGGAAGATGGGGGTTCAAAGACCAGTCAGGTTTACAGAGGGGGGTTGTCCACTCTCATGTCACGCAAATGAGGATACATTTCCTCTAATTCAACTTTTCTCATCCTTAACCCATCAGTGTAATTATAATTAGTACATAGTACACCAAATTGGTTGTGAGACACGGTGATAAATATGATATATATTATATATCAGTGATAGGATACGATCAATTACACCCTTTTATACAACCTCTGGCATCGAACAAGCATCCTATAATCAAATGAAAACCTTCCTAACCTATAAATAGCCGGAGAAGTTTTTTTTTACGCACATTGTGCGATCTTTTTCCAATCTACTCCCCGGGTATCGAACTAGTTTCTCTCAGAGATAGGTCTGTATCGCCTTTCCACTCTTAACCTAGCTCGTACACATCGATACTTTCAGAGAATTTGAGTCACGGAATATGGAATGACTTATAAAGAAAGAAGTCAATTCCAGTAGAAATACCTTCAAGTTATAACGGTAACATATTTTATGAAAAAGTTATTTTTTGGGCCCGTAGTTTTTCCAACTTTTTTTTTTATTTTACCTCCCCAAGAAATGAAATAAATCATGACTTTAATGATACTATTTATATTTCCAAAGTTACAGTTTTTTGTGGGTTTTTTCCAAGCGTACAGAAGCTGCGACCCCTTACTCGCTTAGGTATACTATTATGATAGCAGATAAGTAACACGTATTGCATATATAAACCATCACACGGCGTCAATTAAAAATCATTTTTACTACGTGGAACGGCACCAGAATAGTCGACTAGAAATTCTTAAACGCCAGAAATCAAGTGGGTTTATAACGTTACTGGGTGAAGCTGTCCATCTATAGGAGAACAAACAGGGAGAAGTATAATATAAATGACAATACCCATGTGTGTTGTAAGCTTTCCCCCTCCCTCCGATTAAATTACATCCTTCGGTTCACAAAGATCCATTCCACGCTCCTTTACCAGTTACCTTAAGTTTATCTCTTAATAATCAACCAAAGTATGTGGATTTTTTTTTCACTTTTCAGAGTTAAATATGTCAACTTTTAATCATATTTACAAGTCTATAATTATTGCGTACTTTCCATTAAACACCAAACTCTTGTTCTGTTAAAGGTTTTTGTCAATATTTAACCTAAGTGCAACATCTGTTTATAAATATTTCACCAAACTATACCGCCCCCTTTAGTAGGATTCACACTCATGTGACTGTGCGCTTACAGTGCTCCTACCATGATCAGATCCATGACGACACTACACGGCCGGAGCACAGTGCAAATTCTTCTTTAAGGTCTCCGTATAACTTCTGATTTTATAATACAAAATATTTTGGAATAAAATAAATCCCATATTGTTTCAGTAGATACGTTTTTAGTTTAATTTTCTTCGCATGGGTTAGTCAACCGTTCTTGAACAATGGTTGTGAGCATTGTGGTATTTTTACGAGTACTTGGCCGGCCGCTTGGTATAGTGGTCAGCATTCCTGGCTACTAATCTAGGGCTCCCGATTTCGATTCTCGATGGTGCCATAGATATTTTTCCAGAAGGGTAGTTTTTCCTTTGGTAACCATAGTCTTGGATAATTAGGCTTAAGTTAGAATTAAAATTTCTGCTGGCACCACATAAACATCATTTTCACCATCGAGACAAAGTAACCGTGTCCCAACCTCAAAAGACAGTTAACCGACCCCTTGGTATAGTGGTAACTGCACCTGGCTACTCTCCCATGCGTCCCGGGTTCATTTCCCAGCTGGTACCTTGGGTATTTTTTCTTTAAGGGGAATTATCCCAACAGTCATCATGGTTTGGTTAATTAGACTTGAGTCAAGACTCACCCCGACTCCACACCTTCATAATCACTATCATCAGATCATCTCATTGTTGTTAGGTGTGTAGACATCGTCCTATGTTGTACTCTGTGCAACGTTCTGTGCCAACAGAGCAGCTAATAGTCTACACATTAGGCGACCATACCTGGATGTCATGTCTTTCTAGGTCATGTATGCCATACAATTTTTAAAAAAACAGCCAAAAATCGGCCACTGTCAATAGAATACCGGGACAATTTAGCCAATAAACTCTGGTAACATGTGTTTAAAAAAACTTAAATAATATTTTTAAAAAAAACAGTAGGCCCCTACTTGATCTCCTCCGTTGAAAATTTAATATTCAAAATGCCACTATACCTAATATAATTACTCAAATCTATTGAGACTACCATATCGTGCAGAGAATTAAACCAAAAGTAAATACGGTCAAAATATTTTTTATTAGGTCTATAAAAGTTTTTTTGTAAAAAAACGTAAGAATATTTGTAACTTTAATTCGCGTTTCCTTTCATATCCCACCCTAATTATTTGTAACTTTAATTCGCATTACCTTCCATATCCCACCCTAATTATTTGTGACTTTAATTCGCGTTACCTTCCATATCCAACCCTAATTATTTGTAACTTCAATTGGCGTTACCTTCCATATCCCACCCTAATTATTTGTAATTTTAATTCGCGTTACCTTCCATATCCCACCCTAATTATTTGTAACTTTAATTGGCGTTACCTACCATATCCCACCCTAATTATTTGTAACTTTAATTGGCGTTACCTACCATATCCCACCCTAATTATTTGTAACTTTAATTGGCGTTACCTACCATATCCCACCCTAATTATTTGTAACTTTAATTGGCGTTACCTACCATATCCCACCCTAGTTATTTTGACAAGCGTTCAGAGCAAGAGGATATGAAAACTATTAGTTTATCTCAGTCACGTTTACGAATGAAAGTCTTGCCACGCTCATCAGGAGCAAAACATCGTCCGACACCAGAATCGCACCAGTTCCGGGCCAGACACGGTTATTCAAGGCAGTCTGCCTCGACGTCTTGGTGGGTCGTGTTTCTAATTGTGAATCAAATAGTATAAAATATCTGCGAATTTTAGCAATAGTGACTTAGGTGTGACAGCACTATAAGAAGAGGAGGAGACTCAGGAGTTAGTTGGCCAAAGTAATTTGGCTTAAATATTTAAACCTAATGTCAGTTAATCGAACACATTTAAAATGACTCCTGAACACAAGAATCGAACCCGCGACCTTTGGCTTATCACTCCAATACACTATCACTGTGCTATTCAAAGTTAATTCCGTCCTCGGGGCCATTCTTCACTCATAATTTAACTCTCAGTGGTAGAGCATTGTCGCGCTAAGCCAAAGATCCCAGGTTCGAGTCTAGTGTTCAAGTTTCATTTTTTTCTATTATTAGATTATAATAGAGATACGGCCCATGTAGGTAATTATAATCATTCATCCCCCAAGCTTTGCCTTTCATGAATACTTAATTGTATAGCGTTGCTTTCTTCCAAATGCCAGTTAAACTTAAGTTATTTGTCCAAAAGGCCAGTTGGCCTAAAGACCAGTTGGCCTAAAAGTCAGTTTGCCTAGAAGTCAGTTGAGCTGAAATTGAGTCGGCCTAAATCCATTTAGCAAAAACTTTAGGCCAACTGACGTGTACCCGAGGAGGAGAGTACAAGAGTTATAAGATTGAAAAGGAGGATGTTGTTTACAATGCATGGGAAATTGAGCCAGTAGAAAGGACATTTGTGACATTGTATCCTCATTTGATGGTTGATTGAATAAAGTGACATTGTATCTTCATTTGATGGTTGATTGAATAAAGTGACATTGTATCCTCATTTGATGGTTGATTGAATAAAGTGACATTGTATCCTCATTTGATGGTTGATTGAATAAAGCGACATTGTATCCTCATTTGATGGTTGATTGAATAGATTGACATTTTATCCTCATTTGATGGATGAGGAAACACAGTGTTGTGGGTATTTTAGATGGAGGCAGTCAACCTTTCAGACGCTATTATTGAAACTGGAGTCATTCCACTTTATAATCTACTCGACAACTGATCCGACACCAAGTCAGGGCCGGGGTACAGTAAACACAACTACTGCTGCCCGTTCCCGAAGACGACGCCCGGGCATGACCCTGACACGTGACGGCGATGTGTGCACAGACGCATTCATTTGTTTTACTAACCGTGAACCGGGCGACGTCCGGCCCGCACACTGTGTGGCTATATACCTTGATTATATAAAACTGTGCCCGATTAATTATTCCGGACGAAATACATTTCTGTAATAAATTAAACAATTATTGAATGAAAGATTGTAAATAATAAATTGTATTATACTTTTAATAGTTCTATAATAAATAGTTAATTAACCATGCTTATCAATATTTTCCGTGACTCACAGTTTAAGAACCATGGTCTAAGACCTGAGGCATCACATTCACATTAGACTGGACTGTCGATTAAGGGAAGATCGGGGTTCAAATGCCGGTCGAGTGTACCGAGGGTAACTTAGTTTATTTCCTAAATGATTTTTCCCTCAGCCTCCACACAAATTCGAGTACACCTCCTCAAAATTCAACCTTCCTCGTCCTTAGCACATAAGCGTAATTAGTACGTATACGAATAGCCCGGATGAGTAGTAAGATGCAGTGATAAAAAAAATTACGCTAGTGTTTCAGGGATGAGGAACTATTTTTAGCACCACGTCTTAGTAACCCGTTCGGGTTACACACATATGTACTAATTACACTAATGAGTTAGGGATTGAGGTTTAATTTAGAAAAAGTGCACCTACATTTGCATATAGGGAGAGAGGAAACCCATTTAGGAAAAACCACCATAAGTACACCCGACCGGGATCGAGCTCTAATATTCCCTTCTTCGGAAGTCTTGTCTAGTTCGAGTATAGCGCCTTAAACCACGTGGCCACCAAAGTGGGTATAAGGAACGCTAAATTTAGAGGAAGTGTATCCACATCTGCGTGGATAACCATATACACACGTACAGCCCGAATCGGTAGTGAGTCGCGGTGATCATTAAAAAAAACATGCGCGTTAAACTGTTGCACATCTTTTGGAGGGAGCTGTTTAGTAAAATGGTGGGTTTTGGTGGATTGCGTGCAGTTGGCAAATTAACAGGTTTATCCCCCCCACCTTTACCCCTAAAAAACAAAATGTAACCTATTTTTTTTAACCTATTCACGTCACGCATACATATCATTCTTTTGTTTAGGGCCACTCGCACACTGTCCGGAAGACAACATGTAATTATTTATCTTTGAGTTACAGTGAAAAATATGATTTAAAACTCATGGGTTTCCCCCACCTTTAACTGCGAGTTAATTAGTCGCGGATTAAAATTTAATGTAATTTAATTTGTTTTGTTGGTTTTACTTTGTCATGTACAGTAGAGAAAGTGTTAGAATCATCATAATTTTTCAAATTCGATATAACGATGAATCTTCACGTTTTATATGTCGATGTGCCCCCGGACCCAAAAATGGGGGTTTTACAATTCTGGGTGTCCACATGTATGTCTGCTCATGGGCCGCAGGCGAAAGGAACCGATGAATTTGGTTCAAACTTGATATTTTATTTGTTAAATGTTCATAACTCAAGGATTTTTTTAAATTTTAATTCTACTCTTAAAATTAAAGGTAGTTTACTAATGACTAATTTTTGAAAATTCCTAATGTTTCGAAAATGTCTCAAGCGATTTTGTTTAAAATGAAAATATGTTGAGTTTATAAATAACAGTAGGCCTATATACCTGATTTGGGGATAAATTGATTTGAGGGTATTTAACAGATGACTAAATTTTGAAAATTTGAAATTTTTCAGAAATGGCTTTTAAGTTGTTTGTGTAAAATGGCTACCTGAGTAGTTTTACATGATAAATACGATTGTGTGTTCGTTTTTCTAAAAGATTAAAAAGGTAGATTAGTCTAATGATTTTTTTTTAAATCGTATGGCACATATGATCGGGAGGGACATGACATACATGTTCAATCGCCTTATGTGTAGACCATTAACCGCTCTGTTGGCACAGAACGTTATCCAGTCTACACCATAGGAGGTTGTCTACACGTCGTACCCGCAATAAGATGTGATGATGGTTTTTATGGAGTTGTGGAACCGGGGTGAGTCTTAACCTAACTTAAGCCTAATTAACCAAATCTTGGTTTGGAATCATTTCTTTTAAAATACCCAAGGTACCAGCTGGGGATTGAGCTCGGGACCCCAAGACTCGTATTCAGGTGCACTGACCACTACACCATGTGGCCGGTTAGTTTACTGATGACTTATGTTTAAAGATAATTCACAAATTGTATTAAAAATTATGTGAGATTGTGTCATACCATTTATTTTCTATCGTTTAACATGAGGTTAATAAATAAAAGGAATATAAGGAGAGTAGTTCATAGGAAATGTACCATCGCCAACGTGGAAGGAGGATTGGGAAAACTATCATTAGCGCACCCAGCCGGGATTCTAACCCCAACCTCTACGTTAACGGTGAGAGTACGATGCGATTCTGACGCCTCGCACCTCTCGTTCCTCACTACGGGTAATTGGTGATAAGTGTTGGTAATAAAAGTAATTATATGTTTTGTTTTGCTATTTAAATTACTCTTTGGTAAATGTACATAGCATATATTATCTAATAGGGCCTATATCGTCTCTTATTCTTTCTCTGTCGTAAATAAATATATATTTTAAATATTTAGGTCTATTTAAGAATACATTATTGAGAAAACGAATTGGATTGAAGGCGTTGGTGTAAAATGATGTAGCCATACTTCTTTTGTAAAATCAAATACTTAATCATTGAAATTTTGTATGTGTTCCGCCTTCCAACAGGTCTGTTATCTTACCAAATTAAGTCCTTCAGATTGCCCTATCAGCAGTATAATGATACTGTTTTGGACCCCTCTCATATATTTAAAAAAAAGTCATGGATGGAGTGTATTTTTCTTTGAAAACTGTGTATAAAATATCTTTTTAATACTTCATCCATGGAGAATCACGCGCTTTTCAGAAGTAATTTTAATGTCTTGCACCACAAACCCTTTTTTTTCTTTAAAAGATCAAATTCGTAGTATTTAGCAAAATCTTGTGACTCGCTGGCTCCCTCCACCCAATAGGAAGCCAGCCTTCACAACACCTTTCGCCAGAAGTCTTACTATTAGTTAGTTTTGACACTGGTGACAAGGGGTCCAAGAGGCAAGGGGTAGGTCATATATAAGCTGCTTGTGCGTGTGAATCCATAGAGAGAACTCGGCAATATATCAAGGACAGTAATTCAAAGTGCCAGTAATATATTTAGCACTAGTAACACAAATCTACAGAGAATATAACATTACACAGAAAAACAATTCGTAAATCATATAATTTAATATAATATATTCAGTACCGGCGGTGTAATCATTTAAATAAAACGTGTGCGAAATCAAAAGTCCTTTTAATTTCATAATTATAAGTACTAAATATACTCATATCACATAACCGTAAGCAAGTGCACAGTAAGGAATGCTCACGTCGTCATCATCGCAAAACCCAATATCATTATAGATACTGCTCAATCACAGGGCAATATCTCATTATAAATCCGTACCATCTTAATTGGCGCCGTATCATTGGGTCAAATATCAATATACGATAGCAATATCATTATAGCAGCTTCCTTTTTTATCTCCTGAAACTTCATCTTCTTTCCTTGTTTGAGGTCACCCATCAGTTGTAGTCGTGACTTTCCTGGTCCCCTTCTCTCTATAATCTTGTTTTCAATGACATCACTCAATAAGTAATGTATTATCATAATATCATCCAAGCAGAGTGATTATATTTTCATTTACGCTTCTTAGAAACCATTAGGCACTCGATATGTATAATTTATCCTCTCTAATCCAGCATCCCATCTCGAAGTTTTACTAATATTATATTCTCCTTTATCTTCAGGGTCCATGTTTAAGTTCCATACAAAGCAATGCACCATTTGTAACATTCACAAGTTTCTTCCTCATCTTCAAGTCCAGTTTCCTAGTCAGTAGTATCCTCTTCTTGTTGAAAGCTTTCTTGGCCATTGCGCTCCAGGTCCAGTTTTCTAGTTAGTAGCATCCTCTTCCGGTTGAAAGCATCCTTGACCATAGCTCTCCAGGTCCAGTTTGTTGTCAGAAGCATCCTCTACTTGTTGTAGTAAGCCTTAGTCATTGATAATTATGACTTTATCTCCTGTGTACACCACGTGTCTGTCGCAATTAAACTTCCTAAACATTCTGAATTCTCTGTACATTCTCCAGCTGCAACTTTCGCATCACGGTGTTCAGTGGTTCTTCTCACTGGCATATCCTTATGACCTTCTATTAGCCGATGTTAATTTCCGTTGCATATTCTCTTACTGTTTAAACTGGTGTGCTCCTAAGAGATTTAAGCTCTTCTTCTCCCTCACCCAGTACTATCAAGGTATCTGTGTGTTTCACTGTACTTATCATTTATTGAAAATATTATTTGACGAAAAAAAACTCTATCAAATGGTGCACAAATATGATAACTCCAGTGAGAGTGTTATAAATGTGTACTCCATTTAAATTTAAATAAAGCGACCTTAATAGAATACAGTATGGCCCTATCTTATAACCTTCAACATAACGATAAGCTAGTTACCTTTCTGAGTAAACGGAATGTTCAAAAACTTCAGTGGTATGGGTTGTGGATCAAAATCAAATTAACGTTAATTAGTCAAAGATTCTCAGATATTGACATTTTGTCTTTGACGGAATGAGACCGCCTGCACATCAGATCAATCATTTTGTTTGAAACAAAAACCCATAACCTGACCTTATTGAATATGATTTCTCAGTCAACTCCAATATGCAGTGGGATGAGAAGGTAGCAATTGTGGTTGGAATTTTTTTATGTAGGAAAGAAACAAGTGTAGAATTTATTGGGCTTAGGATATAAATAGAATAGACAGTCTTTGCTCTACCAGCACCACCAGTCTTTCACCATCTAGTTCCTTTATAATATCCAAACTATTGATTAAAAAACACACGAATCCTTGCAAAACACGGCAAATAAGGCAACTCATCACATGGATGTCATTTGAATTAAATGGAAAACGAACAGCGCATGCTAAGAACAGTCTTTCTGATCGCAAGGGACTGTCGTATTTTTTAATAATCGTGAATAATCGAGACAAAAGCTGTCTCAGATAAAATTATTAATGCATTTTGTGGCGCCTCGTTTGATCCAATGTATTCAACGTATTTTTATTCTGTTCGAGATAGTTTTCCGTGGTATGTAGCCCTTCGTTAGGCCAAGTCTCATGCAGCAACATTGGTACTCGGCCCTTAGTGAGGTCAAGCTTCATGCAGCAACATTGAACCTATGCCCATAGCTAGAGCAAGCTTCATGCAGCAACATTGGTACTCGGCCCTTAGTGAGGTCAAGCTTCATACAGCAACATTGAACCTATGCCCATAGCTAGAGCAAGCTTCATGCAGCAACATTGGTACTCGACTCTTATTGAGGTCAAGCTTCATACAGCAACATTGGTATTTGGCCCTTAGTGAGATCGAGCTTCATACAGCAACATCGGTATTTGGTCCTTAGAGAGGTCAATCTTCATACAGCAACATTGGTATTTAGCCCATAGTGAGGTCAAGCTTCATGCAGAAACATTGGTACTCGACCCTTAGCTAAACCAATTTTCATGCAGTAACATTGATACTTTATCCTTAGCTGAGCCAAGTCTCGTGGAGCAACATTAATACTCTGCCCTTAGCTAAACCAATTTTCATGCAGCAGTATTGATACCCTATCCTTAGTTAAGCCAATTTTCATGCAGCAACATTGATACTCTACCCTTAGTTAAACCAAGTCTGATGTAGCAATATTGGTAATAGACCCTTAGTTAAACCAAGTCTCATGGAGCAACATTGATACTCTACCCTTAGTTAAACCAAGTCTGATGTAGCAATATTGGTAATAGACCCTTAGTTAAACCAAGTCTCATGGAGCAACATTGATACTCTATCCTTATCTAAACCAAGTCTGATGTAGCAATATTGGTAATAGACCCTTAGTTAAACCAAGTCTCATGGAACAACAATGATACTCTATCCTTATCTAAACCAAGTCTGATGTAGCAATATTGGTAATAGACCCTTAGTTAAACCAAGTCTCATGGAACAACATTGATACTCTATCCTTAGCTAAGCCAATTTTCATTGCAGCAACATTGATACCCTATCCTTAGATAAGCCAATTTTCATGCAGCAACATTGATACTCGACCCTTAGCTAAACCAATTTTCATTCAGTAACATTGATACTTTATCCTTAGCTAAGCCAAGTCTCATGGAGCAACATTGATACTCTGCCCTTAGCTAAACCAATTTTCATGCAGCAGTATTGATACCCTATCCTTAGCTAAGCCAATTTTCATGCAGCAACATTGATACTCCACCCTTAGCTAAGCCAAGTCTCATGGAGCAACATTGGGACTCAACCCTTAGCTAAGCCAAGTCTCATGGAGCAACATTGAGACTCGACCCTTGGCTAAGCCAAGTCTCATGCAGCAACATTGATACTCTATCCTTAGCTAAGCCAATGTTCATTGCAGCAACATTGATACCCTATCCTTAGATAAGCCAATTTTCATGCAGCAACATTGATACTCGACCCTTAGCTAAACCAATTTTCATGCAGTAACATTGATACTTTATCCTTAGCTAAGCCAAGTCTCATGTAGCAACATTGATACTCTGCCCTTAGCTAAACCAATTTTCATGCAGCAACATTGATACTCTGCCCTTGGCTAAGCCAAGTCTCATGGAGCAACATTGGGACTCGACCCTTAGCTAAGCCAAGTCTCATGGAGCAACATTGGGACTCAACCCTTAGCTAAACCAATTTTCATGCAGCAACATTGATACTCTGCCCTTGGCTAAGCCAAGTCTCATGGAGCAACATTGGGACTCAACCCTTAGCTAAGCCAAGTCTCATGCAGCAACATTGGGACTCGACCCTTGGCTAAGCCAAGTCTCATGGAGCAACATTGGGACTCTACCCTTAGCTAAGCCAAGTCTCATGAAGCAACATTGGGACTCGACCCTTAGCTAAGCCAAGTCTCATGGAGCAACATTGATTACTCTGCCCTTAGCTAAACCAATTTTCATGCAGCAACATTGATACTCTGCCCTTAGCTAAGCCAAGTCTCATGGAGCAACATTGAGACTCGACCCTTAGCTAAGCCAAGTCTCATGTAGCAACATTGAGACTCGACCCTTAGCTAAGCCAATTTTCATGCAGCAACATTGATACTCTGCCCTTAGCTAAGCCAAGTCTCATGTAGCAACATTGGGACTCGACCCTTGGCAGGGTCACAGTACCATCCAGGAACCTCTCTTTCCGCCGCTGCTCTGAGTGAAATAGAAACACACGGAAGATATCGACCTTTTCATATCGACCTATCAAGAGGAGCACAGTATGTCTCTGTGGTCAATGAGTGTCACAACAAGCTTGTCTGTCAATCGTAGCGCTATTAGAGCTTTTAGCACGTCTTACTCTGGCCCAGGGTTCGATACCCAACTTGTTGCGTTAAGGGGTGGTTTTCCAGTTTATTTGCGGACGAGTTCTGGTGCAGTCATTCAATATCCACCCCAATCTAAAATTAGATTAACTATTTCATAAGTTTGTTTTTTTAACACCGCGTCTTACTACCCGTTCGGGTTATACGCTTATGCACTAATTACGCTAATGTGTTAGGAATGAATAAAGCTGAATTTTTAGAAGAAGTGTACCTGCATTTGCGTGGGGGAGAGATAGAGAGTATTAAACACTTTAGTATAAACCATTCTCAGTGCAGCTGACCGGGATACAAACCCCGCTATTTGCGTCATCGGTAGTCAGTATATTGCGAGAGTGATGCTTCAGACCGTTCGACCACTGAAACAGGTTTTTTTCAATTTTAAAAACACGAAATTTAAAAACTAAAACAAATAGCTAGACGAATGCAATGTATTTTTTCGTACTTAATTCGGTATTTATTTATTATTTCCGCGCTGCGCGTTTAACACCCGTCCGGACTATCCGAATATTTACACTAATGGAGGATTACGAAGGTGGTTGGATTTTTTTTAATTTGTAGGTCCCTTTATCAGGCCACGATTCAAATTCAGATGTCACCGGTAAACTAGATTAAATGAGTTTGACATTTAGTCCGCGTGACCACCGATTCAGATTTTGTATGGTTTGGTTCACAAATTAACGAACAAGACGGATTGGTGCAAAATTTACACCGATATTTATCCATATACATAACATTTTAAAAATTTATTTCATTTTCGCGTTAAGGTAGAAACAAGTTAAGGTCCCTATTTTTACAGTTTTTAAAACAAAAATACTTTTTTTCTGACCAAAATAAAAAAAATATTGTTTCAGTAAATACGTCTAGTTTAATTGTATACGGCCCGTTTCGGTGGCCAAATTGTTTAAGGAGTGAGTATCGTGTTAGGCTAGACTGCCGATGACTGGGATATCGTGGTTCGATTCTGGTCGGGTGTACTGAAGATGAATTTCCCTAAATGTTTTCCCACTCTCTATCTGTCTGTCTCCACGCAAATGCGGGTTCACTTCCTAGAAATTAAACCTTCCTAATCCCTAACCCGTTAGAATAATTATCATGCGTATAACCAAAATCAGTAGGGTAATGGAAAAAGCAGTGTTAAAAAATAAGTTATTGAATGTTTGTCATGCGCATAGTGGTATTTTAACTTTATAAATGAAGAAAAACATCCCCTGTTAAAATACCGCAATGCTCATGACAGATATCCAAGCGGTTGAGACGCGAAGAAGATTAAACCGAACCTGTCTACTGAAGCAATATTTTATTTATTTATACCTGAAATGTTTTTTGGCATAATAACTACAAGAAAACGTGACCTTGACTCGCGTTCCCTTTCCTACCAACACAAGGACGTTGCCTACCCGTGACGTCGCGGCGCGTCAAGATCTAGGGGTTCTCCAGTTTGATGTATTAATCACGTTTAATTTGGTGAATTTGAAACACAAACCATACATTCTTAAATTATTCTCTAAGAATATTCATACATTGTCAAAATATTAATATTTGAATCTTAAAACATTATTATTATTAGCACCGTGTCTTACTAGCCGTTCGGGTTATACGCACTTACGCTAATGTGTAATGGCAGGGTGATTGTGAGATGAAATGAAGGAGCTACAGTTTAACGTGGAATCCGAACCACGGTAGAGGCCTGGCATTCCCCACATTCACAAGATGTCTTGTCAGAGGTGAAGGAAGGGTTTGGTAATCAGATAATTCTGTGCCGGGACCGAGGATTGAACCCCGGCCGCCAGATCTTAAAACAGTTTTTTAACGTATTTTTTTATATTGTCTAAAACTCAGGCTATTTTGTTTCATTCGCGAAAATGTCTTGTAGGAATCCTCCTGTCAGGATGTAGATTAAAAAGTCCGCGCAAATATCTATCTAGAATAGGAAACAAGGAGAAGTTAATTTTGAAATGCATGTCAATTCTGTCTAGAGGCAAATAGTAGAGTGAGTGTTTATACTCGTCAGAGGAAGAGGGGAAGTGTTAGTAGCATATAGACTAAATTGCTCATTTTCTTCCCTTTCTTCCTTATTCGCACTTAGAGTCTAAGTGTAATAGTGCTTAAGAGTACTTAATGCGTCTAGTTAAAATACAACCCGCCACTAAACATAGCTTAGAAATCTCCAAGTTGGTAACGCCGTTAACATCCATTGTTAGTTGAGTGTTAAGCCAAATTTGGCCTTGCCTAGTAACCAATTGTCGACCTCTTCGGAGTAATGTGCTCGCCTCGAGACCCGATGTTTGTGAGTTCAAACCCATCCGAGGTCGACGGATTTTTATTGAGCGATAAAAATTCGTAGCACAGCTTCCTTCGGATGGGAAGTAAAGGCATCTGTCCCATGTTTATTGTGGAATGTAAAAGAACCCTGGAAGGTATAATAAAATACCTTTCCTGGAAAAATGGGTAGGCCCTTTCGTTCTAGCTCATAGAAATTCTCATGTGCTGGTATAATCAGTCGGTTCAGAAAGTGCACGTTAGATTTTTAATTGAAACTAAAATTAAAATAAATTACTTATTTCCCATTTATGAAGTAAGATATTGTAGTTTTATTTTGAAGCTCCTTTTATGGTATTAGTAGACTTAATTAATAGTAGGCCTAATATTTATCGAGTTCATAGCACTAATTAAATGTTAGTTGTTAATGTTAATTGAGTTTGTTTGTAAGTATTGAGTAGGATTATGGTAAAGATAAACTTTTAAAAATTAATTTATTTTATGTCAATTTTAATAGATTCCTAGTGTTATTTTATTTATAGATACTATTAATCATATCAAAGCTAACAGCTAGTGGAGATTATGTATGGCTTAAAGTAGGCCTATAAATAAATAAAGGAAAATGGTTTTAGCAACTTTTGTAATTGTCAAAATAAGTTTCTTCTTATTTGATTGACTGAATCTGACTTACAGACTACAGTTAAATTTTCATGGGAAAAAATCCTATCTGACACTTATAAAAGTTACTAAATCTACTTTCACGTATTCATACTTCAAGTCACTTTTGATAGATATTATCACTACATATAAAATAATAATAATAATAATAATAATAATAATAATAATAATAATAATAATAATATAGTAGAATATCATTGTTGACTGCAAAAAAAATATTGTTTGTACAGAATCCTACTAATGTCTCACCTGATAATGGCTGAAAGCTCCAGTTCTCGAATAGTCACGTGTGTAGGACAAACACGTCCAGTTTTCGATTCCTTATGCATCATATTATGTAACAACTTCACACGCCCACACATTCATCCACGCACACCATTACAAACTCTTCTTCGTTAAAACTAATGCGTTCAAACAAACGAACAACGCCAAGCGTCATTGTTGTTAGCAGACATGGTCCGGTGGAAATTAGAACACTTTTGAAAAGGTGATTGTTCAGGAGGGGGAAGGGAGGTTGCCGTAGTCCGACACAAAAATAGTTAGGATTCGCGGCATTTATAAGATCGATCATTTGGTTACTGAGGGAAACTTTCAGACACCTTCAATCTCACCCACGTAATTTGGACGCCTGGTTTTCAGGCGCATTACATCTGCATTAGGATGTATCATATTTTACGTGTGTTTACGTTGTCTAATGCGTCAGGCACGCGATAGACTGGATCAAAGGTAAACCCAGGTGCAGTGTATAGTATTATTATTATTATTATTATTATTATTATTATTAATAGCACCACGTCTTACGACCCGTTCGGGCTATACGCTAATGTGTAATGGTAGGGTGATTGTGAGATGAAATGGAGGACCTACAGTTTAATGTGGGATCCGAACCACGGTGGAGGCCTGACATTCCATACATTCACAAGTTGTGATTATTAAAGTATTGTCAGAGGTGAAGGAAGGGTTAGGCCATCAGATAAATCTGTGCCAGGAACTAGGATTGAACCCCGGATCCCCAGCACCCCTAGACCGCCAGGTCTCTCGGTGTATAGTAGGATTCAGGTAAGATCATATTTTGAGTCTACTTTGTGGGAAAATTCTACAAGAGCCCTTTTTTTTTAATTCCTATTCATATAGACTACTCTTCACTTTCCATATAGCCGGGTGCGCCTTATAAAGCTCGCTAAATTTTGTTTAAGGCTCTTTGCTAGCACGACGAATGTCAGTCATGTTTCAAACAACTAATACACTTATAAATGCAGTATAAACTTAAAACACCCACAGAGTAAAACAGGAAAGCTAAATTTATCAAAAAAGATTAATGAAAAATATTTATTATTTCAATAGAAAACAGTATACCTAGACATCACTTTACAAATAGTACAGATCACATAACAAAATACAAAATCTAGAATGCATATGTTTGGCTCAAGCTGTTACGTTAAGTTAAGTGAATAGTGATCACACATCTGTTTTCTTAAGTTAAGTGAACCTTAAGTGAATGCTACGTTAAGTTAAAGTTAACACAACGGTCACTTATCGTAAAGAAACCACTGGGCTATCACGATTCACGCAGCTTAATGTAATAACTTGAGCCAAACATCAGCATTCGAGAGTATAATGTTGATATGCGATATGTACTATTTGTTAACAGTGCCATCTGTGACTATATGTATTGTTTACTTTTGATATATTTGATTACATTACAATAAAATATTTATCATCAAAACTAATTGTATCAAATTTAAGTGTTTTTTTTTTTGTACTTTCTACTTTTCCTACTTCTGTGCTGGGGTTCGGGGTTCAATCCTTGGTCTCGGCACAGATTTATCTGATTACCAAACCCTTCCTTCACCTCTGACAAGACATCTTGTGAATGTGGGGGAATGCCAGGCCTCCACCGTGGTTCGGATTCCACATTAAACTGTAGGTCCTCCATTTCATCTCACAATCACCCTACCATTACACATTAGCGTAAGTTCGTATAACCCGATCGGGTTGTAAGATGCGGTGCTTATAATAATAATGATAATAATAATACTTTTCTTATTTTAGTATTATGTTAAACTAGTCGTCAATCATGATGTAAAAGTAAAACCTAGCTTGAATACACTATAAACAAATGAAGTAACGATACTTGCGAAACAGATGAAGTATTAAATAGCAGTGTTAACGTGATTGGCTGGCTAGATAACGTGATACTATTCACTTATAGTCCACGTAATGGAATGATCTCCCAAGACAACTCTTACTATAATGCCGGGACCACGATCAACTTAACGTTAACTTAACGTAACTTAATGTAACGTTCACTTAAAGTTAACTTAACTTATGTGTGATCACGATTCACTTAACTTAACGTAACAACTCGAGCCAAACATATGCATTCTCGAGTATGATCTGTGGTATTGTACTATTTGTAAAGTGATGATCTGTGAATGTTTACAGTTTTCAATCAATATAATAAATATCTATTACTAAACCTTTTTGATAAATTTAGTTCCCTATTTTAGTTTAATTAGTTTGTTTCACTAGAACTTACGCTAAAGAGTAAATATTGGTCGTAATACCAACAAATGAATTACTAAATAACCCTGTTGACGTCACTCACATAGTGGTTGGCTGGCTAGATCACGTGATACTCTTCAAGTAACGTAAAATAAAATACCTCCCAAGACGTCTCTTACGTTAAGTTAACTGCAAGTCAACGTTAAGTTAAGTGCATCGTGATCGCTTCCATTCAAACACACGAGGAGGTCCTTTACGTTAAGTTAACGTTAAGTTGATCGTGATCCTGGCATTATGGTTCACCTAACTTAAGAAAACAAATTTGTAATCACGATTCACGTAACTAAACGTAAAAACTCGAACCAAACATCTGCATTTTAGAGTAGGCCTAATTATGTGTTTTGATCTGTGATTTGTACTATTTTTAAAGTGATGATCTGTGAATCTTTACAGTTTTCAATCGATATAACAAATATATATTACTAAACTTTTTTGATAAATTTAGCTTTCCTATTTTAGTTTGATTATTTTGTTTCAATGACTGATCACTAGAACTTAAACTAAAGAATAAATCTTTGGTCATAAAACCAACAAATGCATTACTAAATAGTCCTGTAGACGTCACTCGCATAATGTCTGGCTGGCTAGATCACGTGATACCCTTCATGTAACGTTCACTTTACCTCCCAGGACATCTATTACGTTAAGTCAACTGCAAGTGAACGTTAAGTTAATTGCACCGTGATTGCTTCGATTTAAAAACACGAGAGATCTTTCACGTTACGTGAACTATAAGCGAAAGGTATCACGTGATCTAGACACCCAGTAGCGGTTTAATAATCTCAATGTCGACTAGGAAATTCGTGTTCAATTATTATTATTATTATTATTATTATTGTATTTATTTACATGACGAAATTAAGACATAAGCCTTCCATTACATTTAACCATGTCTAAAGTTAACATTACACAGCATTTATTAATTATTATCATTAAATAAAACACAGAAGACAAGTATTTGAGGAAAACATACACATGAACATAAAACATATAAAACATTGCATTGAGATAAACACGTAAAAAAAACTAGCAACAAAAACAGTAATCAAATTGAACAAAGTAAATCTAGATCAGTAGTGGAAACAGAGAGATAAAATAAAATAAAATTAGTAAACATTCTTACACCAAACACGCACACACACTAGCACACACATGGATTATGCCACAGCTTACATGCTAGAAATATAGTGATTGGTGAGTCACTATATTATAAAGCCACATGGCTGACTCACTTACTCACTCACTCACTGACATTAATGTTTACCCGCTTCCAGATGAGCTAGAAACTTGAAATTTGGCTAACTTCTAGATTGTAACCGACGGAAAAGTTCCAAAAAGCTAAAAAAAATTCATTTTAAACCCCCGAAAAAATTCAAAATGGCGGAGCAGCCTTAAAGTCGGTGTGAATATTTCTTTGAAGGTCTCTTGTGGCTAAACGGTAAGATCTATCCAAAAACGGATTGCACCAGAGCCATATTTTTTTATGTAAATTTTGAACATTTTACACACATTTTTTAAAATTTTCTGACACACTTATGGGACAGCTAGAATCATAAAATTGTAAAAATAAATCAACGTTCAAAACAACGCTGAAATTACATTAGTTTACACTCACTGGGGGTTTGGGGGCGGAGCTCACAACGAGCAAAGCGAGTTTGTTTCTAAAATCAGGTGGCCCATTCATATCTGTGAGGTCTACAGGTGACTTGTTCCGGGCTAAGGCAGATGAGACAGAGAAAGATTTTAAATAAAAATTAGTTTTGCATCTCAGAACACGTAGATATTAGTGCAACTTTATTCAACCTCTCAAACCTAAGTTATTTATAAAAGCCCTCACCGCATCAACACCTGTGTTTTTTAAATCCTATCTTAGAAAGGAAAAAATAAAGACAATTAATTAGCAGATTATTATGTCAAAAGCCTTTGAATATTTTGATGGGTCTATATTTAATACTGATTTGAGCAGTGGTGTACCTGGATATTCGCTAACCTAATTTAACATAGCCTAACCTAACATAGCCTAACTTAATATATGGAATTAAATTAATAATGGTCCGAAAAGATACACTTACAAATGAGTTCTGATTTGTTCTAAGGCCTAACTTTTGTCCACACCCATACACACATACAACTACAATTCCTGAGGGCGTCATTAACGAAGAGCCACCACCTAAAAATATCCTAGTCTAAAGATGTCCTTAGAACTACAGAGTGGCGTTGACAAAGAGATTAAAAAAAAAGGGCGGCATTGACGAAGAACCACCACCTAAAAATGTCCTAATCCGCCACACCGGCACTGCTACATTTGAGACTACACTCGTGTATGTATCTGCAACAATGTATTTTATTTTATTTCGTTTCGTTTTATTACTATATCGTTTTAAAAAAACTCCGTACAGTCAGCATGGCTGTAGCCCCTCTTGAAAGCTGACAATAGAAAGTTAATATTGTCTATTTTCGATCTAAACAAAACAAAAAAAATACGAGTATTTACCTAGTTATTCTATTGTTTAAGTACATTTAAAAAAATAATTTGTGATTATATTTAATATTCAGGAATTAAAAGCTGGACAGAGACAATGACAAAATATTGACAAAGGAAAAAGGAAGTATTTAGGAATGTGGGAAGAACTATGGAAGAGGGTCAGACTTTATGGTTAGGACTGGAAACCATTAGAATGATTGTCTCGATAACACGTCGCAAATGAGTCGTCAAAGAAACAAGAATGAAGGGGTGGGATAAGATAAGAGGAAACCAAATAACTTGCAGTAAGATATAATAGCCAAAGTTGCCAATACATTGGCTCAAGTTGGAAAAAACTTTTATTTGAAAAAGAGTACAATTTTGGACTATCAATGGGGAGTAACCCTTTTCTCAAAGCACAAACTCATAGACTTCTAGCTTTATTAGAGAAAAAACGAAATCGTCTTTAAAATTATCCGTGTTGAAATCTCCTCTGACTGAAACCTCACTCCCCCCCCTCCCCCCACCCGTAAATCCAACAAACCTTCCCTTTCATGTTCTAGGTGACCTGGTGGTCTAGGGGTAAGGTGTCAGACTTCTATGCTGGCGGGCGGGGTTCAATCCTCGGTCCCGGCAAAGATTTATCTGATTACCAAACCCTTCCTTCACCTCTGACAAGACATCTTGTGAATGTGAGGAATGCCAGGCCTCCACCGTGGTTCGAATTCCACGTTAAACTGTAGGTCTTCCATTTCGTCTCACAATCACCCTACCATTACACATTAGCGTAAGTGCGTATAACCCGAAAGGGTAGTAAGACGCGGTGCTAATAATAATAATTTCATGTTATACCCCCATTGGGCACTCCTTTATTTAATAAGTTCTCACAACTTGTGAATGTGGGGAATACCAGGCCTCCGCCGTGGTTCGGATTCCACGTTGAACTGTAAGTCCTCCATTTCATCTCACATTTCACCCTACCATTACACATTAGCGTAAGTGCGTATAACCCGAACGGGTAGTAAGACGCGGTGCTAATAATAATAATAATAATAAGCTCTCAATTTAAATTTTCAAACTTGGAGGTAACACGTGCTATGAAAGTTTATAAATATCAAACGAATTTAAAGCAATTAATGTATTTAATCCCTGCCCTTAATTACAGTAAAAACTAAATCCAGATAGCTTCTGGAAGCATTAATATTTGTAATTTTTCTTTGCCCTTGCTACGGCCTTGACATGCTTCAACCTCACCCTTATATTGCTTCTAGGCTAGAACTGCCGGTGAGCTGACGTCATAGAAAAGACTATCTCCCGGCCACTACTAGCTGACGTAAATATCTCGCGAGAACCACGTGGTTGTGAGTACAATAGACTCTCGGCTGTTTTATCCATTCAAACTTCAAAGCCTGGGGTATAATAATCTATGGTTTATCATTACGGCATTGTTTTAATCCTACCGCTCATTGTGATATTTTTACTGTCTCTATATAATTAGTGAAATACTCAAGAAAGAAGAACCTCAATACTCATTTTCGTGACTCTCTGACACATCATCTAAAGGTAGGACATACGATCCAATTAGTTCTGCATGCATTGTAGCTTATTTCTAATATTAAGAATTTATTTGCCTCATTCGATAACCAACATTCAAGATAATTTTTCTGGTTTGCCCACTGACACAGGACGTCGGGGTTTGAATACCAACTGATTATACTAAGCGTGATTTTTCCTAAATGGTTTTACCACTTTTTCTCCACGCGAAATCGGGAACATTTTCTCTCAAGCTACATCCTTCATTCCTACCCTATTCGAGCGACTAAATGTTTTTAGGCTGAATGAGTAATTAGACTTATCCACACACACACACAATCTACAAAATATTACGCATTGCTTCAAATATTAAATATAAAGCCGCACAAGTGGGCAAGCTGGCAAATACATCAGCTGAATTTTGACTGATTTTTCTATGTCAGAGAAGTCCAGATTCAAAGCCCGGTCATATTCTTATATATACATATTTAATGACATTAAAACAATTTTCACACCGGTAAATTCATACATATATAATGAATGAATGAATGAATGATCTGCATCTTATCACTCTTAACAGACAGTGCTGCCCCCCTCCCCACACAGCCTCCTTCCTCGGTGTTCACACGGTTTTAAGGTATCACTCAAGTGTTGGATTGGACTGTCAGTGATGGAGAGATCAGGGTTTTAATCCCGGCAGGGCCTACTGATGGTTTTTCCTTAATGGTTTCTCTCTCTCTCCACACAAATGTGGGCACACTTCCTATAAATTCAACCTTATTAATCTCTATCACATTATTATAATTAGTAAGCCTACATATATGTGTGCAACCTGAACAGGTAGTAAATGTAGTGCTAAAAAAATTAGTATGCAAGAACAAAAAAAGACAATAAAACAAATTACAGTAGCCCCGTGGCTTCTTTGGTGCTGACTGACAACTCACAGCTGACTTCTGACAGTCAACATTTAGTAGGTATATACCTAAATTTTGACCGTCAGAAGTGACAGCTGCTAAACACATGTTTTTTCAGATCATATGGTTCAGCGTAGGGATACGTAATTTGGTCTGGTAGCTTTTTAAAGCTGTCAGTCAGCACCAAAGAAGCCACGGGGCTACTGTATTATTGATTGTGTAGCAACTTATTATTATTATAGTATAAATCCTGTTTCTAAATTTTTTTATCTAATTTAAAATATGGACACAATTTACAAGCTACACATTAAAAAAAAGTAATTTCAATAGATCGAGGTCCGGTCCAGGTGTGCTCCTAGTAACCCTTGTCTCTCAGACGGACTGAATTGATATTTGGTGAAAATGAGTTAAAAGGATTGAAAAAAAACCAACAGGTTATTAAAAAAAAAGCACAATCCAGTTATATTATGTTGTGTTTTTTTACTTGATTTAGCATACGTATGCTTATTTTTTTTAAAACACTTGTCCTACTACTTGTTTAGGTTATACACATGTATGATAATTACTCTAATGGGGTAGGGATGAGGTAGGAAGGATTTTAGAAGTAATCCACCCACATTTGCATGGAAGGAGAGTGTAAAACCATTTAAGAAACTCACCCTAAGTGGACCCGATAAGGATTCTAACCTTGATCTCCCTGTTACCAGCAAACCAGTCTAGCATGAGAGTGATACCCTAAACAATTTGGCCACTGATTTAACCAATCAAGAAAATATAGGGATTATTTGAGATCAAGTGGAATATTTTTTGTAATTTTAATAAATTAAGAAATTAGGTGATATACTGTAGTCAAATATTTGCCCAAGGGTTTCTATTCTTTCATGATAAGCGTTCCTCTCCTGCTACAGTAGCTCTATGACTTCGTTGGTGCTGACTGACAGATGACGGCTTTGAAAAGCTACCAGACCAAATTACGTATCCCTACGCCGAACCATATGATCTGTTAAAACATGTGTTTAGCAACTGTAACTTCTTACAGTCAAAATTTAGGTATATACCTACTAAATGTTGACTGTAAGAAGTCAGCTGTGAGCTGTCAGTCAGCACCAAAGAAGCCATGGGGCTACTGGAGTTTTGTATTCATTGAATAAATATTTTCAAATTATGGACTAGTTTGGTCTGAGCCAGAGAACCAGTTGAGCGGTGAAAAAAACTGAATTCTATAACAGTTAACACAAGTAAGATATAAGTGTTGTTGACTAGGTTGGGTAGGTCTAACCATTTTCAAAAATCAATCACAATGAATGCAAAATAAACTATCTTTTTTAAGTGGGCTTTTTTTTAAAAAAAACAATAAATAAAAGTTAGGGTTTTTCCAGGGTGGGTAAAATAATTATAACTCTACCTTAAACAAAGGCAACACTGTGACAGGAATATAAGGCGGGGTGGGGTTGAAATAACAATAACCCAGTTAAGACTCAAAGAATATAAGTTTATTTCAACATGAGAATACATTCCAGCCTTCAACCCAACTGTCCAGTTGTTACATGCATGAAAGTTGGAAATTGCACCTATATTTAGTCTCCAGCACGAACATAAACTGGAAGCTGGGTTAGCTGATTAAGGTAATTAATCAATACTAACTCATGTTCATCTCCTGATAAAACGTCATAAAAATCATAATAAGCATGCAGAAGAAAGTACTAAACAATTTACAATCTATAACATGACAATCATAACAGTATATCACAGTATTCTATGTAGAATATTATCTTAGACATTATAATCAACAAACACAATCGAAGGTGCTTGTGAGGATTCGCTTACATGCCATCTAGTGAGTAAACTCTAGATTACACTTGTACAAATATCAACACCGTTAAGTTTCATCATACAAGTATTACTGCATTAAAACATGACTTATAGCGTCTATTAAATTGGAGCTTATTTCGTGTATAAAAAAATCAATGAGCTCACAACTTCTTTTTTTTTTTATCCTGGCTTCAAAGTTCTATCCATAACTACTTTATAACAAAGCAGTACGTTATATATAATATATACTATTGCAGTCTTGGTCCTTTTTACTACAAATAAATACATCGTTTTAGTTCTGTGTGAAATTTGATATCAGTCTCTGTTTTTCTGTTACCTTCTAGTTTCGCTTTGCACAGGGAATTTTGAAGATCTTATCAAGAAGATAACAGATCAAGAAAATGACATCATATCTCAAAAACAGGAACAACTAGACACATAACTCAATATGTTAACTTGTTGCTCATAATTAATTAACACATTATTTTTGGTATATTTCAGTCACTATATAAAAAACGCTTGCATTTATAAAAATAAACGATTAAGTATTGTTTTTACTGTGACTGACATGGAACATTGCTAGGTTAATGGTATGCACATTGTGCAAATAACTGCCATTTCCTTCTCTTTAAAATATAAATAAAAATATAAATGTATTTTACTTTACCAATAAACATTGCTGTAATTTTATTTTTTCTAAACAGAAATATAGTATAAATTATATACGTTCTCCTAATTATTTGGTATAAAAAGTAACAAAATAAATACAACCGAAATCTAACTAACATAATTTCATTGTTGCATCTATCGTTGAGCATCGATTAAAAATAACAAGAAATAATAATAAAAAAAAATCGTAACGTAATAAACGTTTGAGTGGAATTTTTGCGAGTGGTTTTTTTTTTATTTGTTTATTTGAAGAGTTGCCTGGCGTAGTACCATATGCGGAAGAAGTACTCGTCCCGTCGAAGCAAGGCACCGCGTGCGTACGAGTGAATGTCGGCGTCCATCCCGGCCTCCCTCATCCACGACGTTGTGGTTTCCGTGCTGAAACTCAGCGTAGGAGCAGTCGTGTCCATCTTTTCCACTTCTTGTTGCTCCATGTCTGTGCAAACAAACACATCAGTTGCACAAACATTCAGAGAGTTAGTGGGAAACCATTTAGGAAAGACGACCCTCAGCACACCCTACCGAGATCAAACCACAATATTCCTGTCATCAGGAGTCTAGTCTATTGTGAGTGTAGCGCCTTAAACCATGAGGCCACCTAAATAGGTTACTGTCCCATTTTCATAGGGAGAACCATATTTGACAGATAGAAACATTACCAGATCTACTTTCATGTATATTCATATGTCAAATCATGTAATCTTCAGCTGTCACTTTTGATAGATATTACTAATGTTGGCCACAAAAAGATGTTTTTTTAATATCCTTCCTGTGAAAATTAGATTGTTCTTAATCTTTTATATTAATAAAATAAGAGTTTGTTTGTCTTTCAGGAGCATTGCGCAATATTTACCTGAGGAAGAGGTCAAATCTTAAAGATAGTTGCCCATGTACATGATATGCACCTTGAAACCGGAATTTTATCATTTTGTTTACATTTTTTTTAGTTAATTAAAATCTGGGTTGGAAGCAATAAAATAGAGTTATATTTTTTTCTGTTTGTTTGAAGCAACGCCAGGTACTTCTACTAGTATTTAATAAGGGTGTGTGTGAAGCATCGTAATGTCAAAGTTGAAGCTCAAATCTCCTTTGCTTTAAATGTGACGCACACCGTAACCTTTGCATCATTGAAACAATTCAAAGGAAGAAGAAAACTTCTATATATTATTATGAACAAATTTGAAATATCTCACTAAATATGACATATTTCAACATACAAACCAATTTTATAACAGCTACTAAAGATTAGCTTAACATCGACTAGTGATTAAATGACATATCTAACTAAGCATGGATAAATTCAGATATGTCATCATATAGCTTGCTTTTTTTTATTGTAATCTTTTTATTTACCCGGATGATTTAAAAATCGGAAGTAGTTTTATATGACAACAACAAAAACTTTATCTTCGAATTTGTGTTGAATGTTTCAGGCTTTGACTTTGCTTAGCCATTTAAAAGTAACTGTTGCTCAGCCCTAATAATCAAACACGTGTTATATCACTGGCATTAGCTCTCACCTGTTGGCCTGAGGACTTTAAAAGGCTCCTCCGACTCTAGGGCCTCGCTGGCTCCAACTTCATTGCGGGCGTATATCCTTATGAGGTACTCGTGATTTTCCTGCAAGCAAATTGGCATCATGTAGAAGATAAACCAATATTAAGACAATAATAATGATAGAATGTGTTCAAGCATTGATGATAGTTTAACACTGTTGCAATATTTACTATTTTACTTCTATATATATATATGTCTGTTTCCCAAAAATTTCTGGTCGTGTACCCCTTTTGGAGTCATAACCCAGACAACAGCTTACCCCTGCATGTACTAGTGATGTTATGCATCACACACAACCTGACTGCTCTGAAGGACAATTAGGCCCACTCATGCAAATGCTAGTGAAGAGGTGACCTGGTGGTCTAGGGGCAAGGTGTCAGACTTCTATGCTGGCGGCCGGGGTTCAATCCTCGGTCCCGACACAGATTTATCTGATTACCAAACCCTTCCTTCACCTCTGACAAGACATCTTGTGAATGGGGGGAATGCCAGGCCTCCACCGTGGTTCGGATCCCATGTCAAACTGTAGGTCCTCCATTTCATCTC
>CABFVX010000474.1:204368-232164 GCA_902151425.1 Timema shepardi | reverse complement strand
CAGGTGTAATATCTCACAACCTCTATATCAGTGTTTCTTAAAATGTGTTCCAGGTAAGTAGGTGTAATATTTCACAACCTTTATATCAATGTTTCCAAAAGATGTTTCAGGTGTAATATTTCACAACCTCTATATAATTGTTTCCCAAAATATGTTCCAGGTAAGTATGTGTAATATTTCACAACCTCTATGTAGTTCTTTCCCAAAATATGTCCTAGGTAAGTATGTATATTATTTACCAACCTTTATATCAATGTTTCCCAAAATTTGTTCCAGGTGTAATGTTTAACAACCTTAAATCAGTGTTTCCCAAAATATGTAACAGGTAAAATATGTAATATTTCACAACCTCTAGACCAGTGCTTAGCAAACTATTAAGTGTACCCCCAAGAGGTATCCAGAGGATTTAAGGGGCACACCCACCAACTTTTATTATATTTTTCGCTTCGTTTTAGTACCTGTTAGAGTATATATATATATATAAATTATGGTAATGGAGTAGGAATGAGTAAGCTAAGAGTTTTAGTAGAAATGTACCTACATTTTCACAGAGAGAGAATGGGAATCCATTTAGGAAAATCAACCAACAGTACACTCCATCAGAATTCAAACCTCAATCTCCCCCTCACCGGCAATCCAGTCAAACACATAAGTATCTCTTTAAATCATGCAGCCACTGATTTATGGGTTTTTATTAATCTTAAGTTATATTTTTGGAAGATAGTAAATCTGATAAACTAATTAACACAGATTCTTTGACTTGATGTCATAGATTTTGTTTTTTTGTCAATGATTTTGCCCAATCCATGGACTTTTTGTTGAGCTAAAATTCTGTGCGGCCTGATTTCTCTTTTTATCAGAGCTATAGAAATACAGCCTTTGTCATTTTTAATTGCATAGAATCGAAAATTTATCATGGATAGTAATTTTTTTAAAAGAATGCTCGATAGCAATATTGCTTTTATTATATATGCAGCCTACTTAGTATTTTAAATTTTCAAGGTGGTCCTTAAGATCAAATAAGATTGACATGCCTGCTTAACATGAAAACATGGTTTTCATTATGCTGTATGTGTGCCCTTCTTTCGGACTAGAAACTATTTTACCGTTTGGGATAAAACCTGGTATCTAGGGTTTTATCAGTTTACTCAAGGCAAAAAAGAGAAAAAAATAGTTTTTTTTCTAAACCCCCTCTAACAATTTTGATTAAAATTTCTATTTAGGCACTATTTAAGATAACAAACAAAATGGTGCATTTCATTTTACTTTAAATAACTGGATATCTCCAATTTTTATCAAATCTTCATAGCTCTTTGAGATAAGAAAAAGTTGTAAGACTATTAAAAATAAAACACTTTTATTTGAAATGTATTTTTATAGTTTCTGAGCTAGAAGAAAAAATAATTGTTAAATTGAGGTCCAAGAAATATGGAGTTGATTGTCCTGTGTTTTGGCGAACAGAGATGTTAAGTTTTCCTCAATATGTTTCTGTAACAGTGTATATTATTTAATTTATGTTATTTAGTGGAATTGATGTTATTTTTTTCCATTATGTTACAATATTTGTATTTGTTCCACATATATCGACAGTTTTAAGTAAATCTCTCCATTTTGAGGTAAAGGAGCAAGAAGGCCTGTGCAATGCGTCAATCCATTTATATTTGTGTGTGTGTGTGTGTGTGTGTGTGTGTGTGTGTGTGTGCGTGCTACAAGCTGAAAGGAGTTGGCTAAATCGTTGATACATAACTGACAAAGTTTGGCAAACAATTAAATAGAGAAACTAAAAAAATAAAAACTACCTTCATCCACACCATCTTTTCCAATTCACACTTCTCGACGGAATACTTGGACAGTTCTAGGCCACCATCGTCTGCTGGTGGTTTCCATTCGATGGTTACGGTGTCCTTGCGGATGTCCTTGACCACGATCGGTCCTTCGGGCTTACTAGGTTTGTCTGAGGGGTTCAAACACATTTTAGTCAGAAAGTGTTCAGTACTAAGTCAATAAAACTAAAATTGTAGCGAAGAAAAAAAAAGGATCTTTTTTTTATATTAAAAAAATAATAATTAGAAAAGTGTTATTAGAAAAATAGAAACATAAATTTTAATCCTAGTGAATGATTTGAAGTGATTTTACTGAAGGAAAATATTAGATCCGAAATAAGCATGGACCGCTATTAGCGTTTAAATTGTTGCTTAATGTACATCTAAAAGCAAATATTTAAATACTAATGTAAAAAATTAATATAAAAAATCTGCAAAGCTAAATTAATTAATTTGAATTAAACAATATATCATTAGCTAGGTTCTATCCAAACTCAATATATTGATATACTTGATTTTTTAATCCAAGTCACCTTTATTTTGATATTTAAAAATATTCACCGTCAATAGTGACACAATGACACATTAAGGACATTGACATACATCAATAAAGAGCAAGTTGTACCAGCTGTATAGAAAATAGCTTAATTGATGTTATAAGGAGATGACTAGTATTAATAATTTGTTTGTTAAACTGTAAGTAGGTTTACTCTTAAGTTAGGGGATTCGTGTAAGAAGTTTTAATCAGATAATTATTTTCACCCAATTTTGAACATATAATTAGACTAATAAATTTTAGATATATATATATGCTTACTGTAAGAAAAATGTTGAAACTCAGTATCACGGTAAAGTGCTCGCCTCATGACCCAAAGTCTTTGGGTTCAAACCCGGCCGAGATTGATGGGTTTTAAACAAGAGGTTTTATCCAAAGCACAACTTCCTTCAGAGGGGAAGTAATAAAAATGTTATTACTGGGTGAATTGAGGCATTTAAAAGATCCCTAAAAGGCAAGGAGGGATATGAGATATTTTTTTAGCAAATTTTGTAAGAAATTATTTGCTCCCCAGTTAAAATCCAGTGCTGAAGGCCCATGTCATTAACTATGTCACAAACATAATGTCAAAATTGTTTGAAAATACTCTGGTTACTACAATATTAAAAAAATGTAGCTTTTGATATGATTTAGTAACTAAATAAAATTCCACTAGATTATTTTTCACGTGTTTATATAGAGGTTATATTTAAAAACAAAGGCAGCCAAGCTCCGACATTAAAACACAATTAAAGTTGGCTCAATTGGCACATTCTAACATATATTATACATTCTGTGACGAGAATGTGCATTAAGGGTTCATGAAGATGTATAATGATGATCTTGTGAACTAGAATAAGTATAGAGACGTGCAAGACAGTTTATTTTTGTGTTTAGTTCATTCCTTACTGGGGTGAAAAATAAACTCAAGTTAAGGTCCGTACTTTTGCAGTTTTAATAACCAACTTTTCTAGAAAAAATTAATAAAATAATACTTCAGTAGAGATGTTCGATTTAATTTTCTACACATGATAATATTATCAGGTCTAGAATATCTGTCATGAGCACTGCAAAAAATTGAACAAGACTTAAAATTTATCTTAATTTAAAATGTTTCTAATCAAATGTCACTACCCTTGGCAGATATTCAAGAATTGTTGAAATTACTATTCATGGTTAAGTAAACTAAACGTATCTACTGAAGTGATATTTGATTTATTTTGACAAAAAAAATGTGTTTTACTATAAAATCTGAAAAAATAATTAGCTTTTAACATGTCTTTTCCAGGCTAGGTTATTGGTAAAGATATTCACCATCTAGTTTCAGTCAATCTTCACATAAGAACGGGAATGATTTTAATTTTGTATCAAGCTAGTTCTCACTTTCTCGATTTTTGCTTAAATAAATTTTAAGAAATTATTAATAAATGCATACGTAGATATTTTTTTTAAATAAATTAAATATTGTTGAAAAAACAGACACAAGGATGCAGGAATCGAACCCGAGACTTTTTTCCTAGTGTGCCATTTGTATTTTAGAATTGCGTTCTTCTTTCCACTGTAAAAGTCATATTGTCTTTGTTCCTTTTATATGTTTCAATCCAACCTCCCTCTACCTTCCTCCAGATATAACAAAATACCTCAAAAAGTGAAAAGAACTTTTCCTTAAAGAGATTTATTTTCAATAAAGATGTACCTGGCACCTTATATGTCTACAAACCCATTATTTACTAATCTTGTAACTAGCTATATTACAAAAATACAAACACCGGTAAGACAAAATGTCTCCAGATTAGTTTGTAGGATTAAGTATGATTTGGGAACTCAAAAGTTATAGAACTGGTGCTGGAACCAGAACTGATACAATTTTTTTAACCGACTTATCACTGAAAGTTATATATTTTTTTCAGGAAGGAACTTAATTGGTCTCTATGTCTAAAATATAAATGTTTAAACAATGCATTCATCGTGCAGCATTTATTTGATGAGTAGGAAAAGGGAAAAGTGTGTGAGTAAAAGAAAAAACCATAACTCGTGTAGAGTGAGTAGATAACACATGATTATATCAGCGGAAATGTAAGAGACACAAAGAAAGTGACACGAGGTGGAGGTGTAGATGGTTTTGGATTAGAGTTGATGTTCACATGTCATCTTAGTGCAACAACAAAAAAAAAGATCTTATGAATCTATCAACAAAGTGCAAAAAACAATGATAAAAAGTTGAAAGAGAACAATAATTCATGTACAGTCACCCTCATAAAAATCAATAAAAAGGCAGTTTTTTTTAAACAAGTAGCTTTAAGAGTTGTTGAAATTTGTTTTTAATTGCACACCCATGCCCTTTAAGTCACCTGTAATTGAGTTCCCCCACCAGCGAAGATGTTAGTTTTGATATAAAATCACTCTTGTATTTATCAATTTGTTTAAGGGTGGCTGTACTTGAGTTTTCTGTTAGTGTTGAAAGAAAGATTGTACAGTGATGGCTTATGAGGGAGTTTTATAAACGTGACAAAGACACTAATTATGCTAAAAAAAAATTAAAATATGCATTTGTTTTTGGGTGTAGAAATACAATTAGTTTTTATATAGTTTGAGTTAAACAGGGCTAAGCTCATCTTGAACCATCGAAAGTTCGAATTACATAGAACAGCAGGGAAAAAATAAAATACATGTTCTTAGTTGTAAAAAAGAAAAGTTTATAAAAAAAAAATTATATAATACAAAAACAATGTTTCAAACATTGACATAAGCAGGTAAAAGGACAAAATAAATCTTGAACTATCAAGAGTGCTGCACATAATACATTTCTATAACTTTAGAACTGCTATAATTTCATATAGCATTCATTTCAAATATAAAAAAAATAATTGATTTTATATGTATATACACGTATACAGTCAACTCTGGTTATATTAAACCTCTACAGACTCAAATATTTTGTTCACTATGTCCGAAGTTCACTAAAACCGATTTTTTTAAATCTGAAAGTAGTTGGTTAGTGACAAACAAAATAAGAGTTCAAATACAATCACTCTTCATTGAAATGTGTGTATAACCCGAAGAGTAGTAAGACGCGGTGCTAATAATAATAATAGTATATTGAAATCTATTAATTAGTCTTAAAAAAACTTTGTTACTTGCTGTTGTTTAATGTGTACTGTTTTCATTAATATTTTTTACAGATTCATCTCTAGACAGTGTTCTTTTTCCACACAATCCACTCATTCGAAAAATAAAACTGAGTAGAAAAGTATAATTTTTTGAGTGTCATCTACCCTCTCGAAGAAAGGAATTAGTGAAAACAATTATTTAGTGGCCACAGATTGTAATCCACTGTCCTGCAACTCCTGTCGTATTAATACAACTCTGAAGACCATTCGTACTTTCAGCCAAGCTTTGTGCTACCTAAACAAGAACTCAGGTAGAGCATCGGTGTCTCCAAGTATAAACAACCAAAAAGGTATGTTTATAAAGAATTATGATGTTAGAATTACATTTATAATTGAAAGTTTCAATTTTTCTTTTCACTAAAAGCAAAGTTGAAGGTTCATTATAGACGATTTTTTAACACACATTAAAATGTATGTGGGTTGGGACCAATGAATTAGGTTGACTGTAGTCGAATGTTTACTACAAAGGAGTTTACTAAAACCAGAGTTGACTGTATGTATATCAATAATTTCCTAATGTGTGCTTGTCCTTCCACAACCTCCAGAAGATCAGAGATGACCTAGAAAGCGGAAGATTTTCAGAGCTATATTGTGGACCACGGAACTAAACCTAACATAGCCGTATCTTCAATGTATTTTTTTTAAATTTGATTGTTTTATTTTTTATTTGTTAAAAGTATAATTAATTTAGTTCACTCTTATGCAACAATTTACAGAGAGAAAAATATTTTTTTTTGCAAACAAAGCCCAAAACAACCTTCCATGTGCTTATGAAGTGAAGGTTAGGTGTGTTAATATTGTGATCAACCTGTCGTAGACATACCTAAAAGCCAGTATGTGATAACTCCCAAAAAATATGCGTGTTCTATAGCAGTTATTTTTTTAATATTTGTTTTATTTTGAGAACTGAGGTAACAAAAATGAGTGTTTCATAGATAAGTGGCAAACCAACATTTCTAGACGTGTATTACATTGTGCCATGCATGTATTGTCTTGTAGATAGGTGGGAGTGTTTTTTTGTGTGTAGAGTACACAGACACTATGTGAAGTAGAATGCAGAAGGAAAAAAAATTAGATGGGGAAAATTCCCCTAAAACAATACCATCACAGGGCACACGTATTTACCAATCATTTCCTCGGTGGGTTCCCTGGATTTGCTTCGTCTCTCTGTGTCATCTGGATAGAAAGTTTTGGTGGAAAGGGGGGAAGGAGGAACATAGGAATATTATTTTAACTCGAGAGTTGAATTTATATATCATTTTATGTTTAACATTATCTCCATTCGAAAGCACAGTTGATTATCAAACTTAATGTGAAAACTTTTTTTTTAACTATTAACTTTTAAGAAGCCACTATTCAATATATTTTATAATGTAATATATAGGTAAGTGTTTCCCAAACTCTGGTACACAGAGTATTTCAGGATGCAAGCAAAGAAACACAAATTATTATAAAATTAATTTTGGTAATGGTAAATCTAGTAAACCATTTTAACGTACATTTTGTTACAGTCATGGCTATTTTTGAAGTATCTTAGTATTTATAACAACCATTTATATGCCACAAGTTACCAGGTAGTTGCGTTCTTTTTTAGACAAAGAACTGGAAGGGGTACGTTACTTTAGCCATGGCCCCAAATGGGGTACACAACTGGCGAAAGTTTGAGAAACACTGATCTAGGCTAGATCAAAATGTCTAATATGACTGATTTTAAATAAATAAAAAATATTGATGTGTAAAGTTTGATGATTCAAACTGTGTTTTCAAAATAAAGATCATATCAATGGTTTATATATAGTTATTAAATTGATATTTAATTTTTGAATAAATTTAACAATGTTGTGATTGTTTAGTCTGAAGTTTAAAAACTGCTGTTGAAACATTTTTTTTCAACAATATACATAATAATTTAATTATTTTAGGTTAATTTCTTTTATAAAGTATTTAATTTTTTTTTTACAGGGTAATGTCACTGTAAAACTGAAAAGCTTATTAAAACTAATTTCAATATTGAAAAGTAACATTGTTGGCTGCATGATTAATGTGCTTGACTGACTTTGAAAACCTGGGTCTAATGCTTCCTTGCTAACTTTAAGCTAATTAGTTAATTTTATTTTATCTCCATATTCCTTCACCATTTATTTTTAATAATACTGTGTCCAAATGTATATACAGATAAAATAGAAAGTTATGTAACTATCAAACTAATATAACTTGGGGCAGTTGTATTTCAAGATGACTCAATTGATTTTAGGTTATATAAACTTAGTATTAATAAGTTTAAATTACTACTTTTTTAAAACTAAAATTACCTATACTAACCATTTACAACTTACGTTCAGATGTAATACCAGCCTGATTAGTCAAGTATCGGCTATTTAATGCGTTCTTTTATCTAACATTTTGGCCAAAAGGACCTTTAAAGAGTGATGATAATAAGATAATTTGAGATGAGAATAAAATAACAATACCGTGTGTGCTTGTGTGATGTAGCTAACCTCACTCTAAATACTCGAGAGAGTATGTTCAGCAGTCAAGCTTTGTTCATTTTAATTCCCGCTGCAATGTTCTGTGTCGGGTTTACTACCAATTACCCAGGCACTTCTGTAAATTTCCTACCTGCTACACATGCTAAAAGCATCTCCCTCATCAATAGTAACTTTAGTTTCATTAGCTTCTCATTTTTATGTGTGACAGAAAAAATTAGATTCACCCATTATCAATGAATGCCAACAATAAAACAATACTCAGTTCCTCCAACTTACCGATAACTCGAAGGTTGAATTCGTAAGACGCGGATCCAGCCTCATTTTGGACCGTGATGTTGTAGATTCCGGTATCTTCTTTCTTCAATGAGTAAATAGCGACGGTGGATGAAGACTCGTCAACGTAGACGGAGCAGTGTTTCGTCGATGGAAGCTCCTTGCCGCCTTTGGTCCATTTTACTGTTGGCTTAGGGTAACCGGTAAACTTAACCTCGACCTTCCATTGGTTTGTCACACGCAGTTTCTGTGTAGACACACCCTCGTCCACTTCGATCTTGGGGGGTTCTAGAGTGAGTCATTTGTAACAGTTATGGAATGGAAATATAGAGAGAAAAATTGTGTCAAAGGGCTGTTTTTAATAAACAATCATAGTAGCATAGAAGCCCAAGGTCTAAACAGCAGTAACATATCTTTGATAAGTGTGTAGACTATACCAGGGGTGGGGAACCTAATGACATTTTAAGGCCACATGTTACTTTGCCGATTCCTCATATAGCCATAGATAGATAGATTGATAAAAATAGTTAACTTTTGAACATCATGATTTAAAAATAGTTAACTTTTGAACATCATGATTTAAAAATATTTTATTTTAAATAATTAACAAAAAATGCGAAAAGGCCACATCAAACACCTCAAAATGCCACAGGCTCCTCACCCCTAGTGTAGACCTTACCCTTCTCACTCCCCTACAATGTCAAAGGAAATATGAAGGTTATGATTGATTTAATTTTTTTCACGGGACTAAGACACTGTGCATGTGTATTCACCTGAGCGGATCATGGTAAAAACAAAAGGAGGAAACATCCGACTCCTTTTCATTTTATAGTTCATCTTCAATCTCAACTTCAGCTACCGAGCTCAATCGCCATCACTTCTTCTCGGATAATCCCTTCATCCTTATTCCATTAGTTATATGATGTTGGTAGTAAATTTGTGTTATAACGTTGCAGTAGTATGCATACCTTGAATCTTAACAGTAGCGGTTGTCTCGGCGTAACCGGCATCATTGGTGGCCTGGCATGTGTATGTACCACTGGTAGTTTCCGTTGTCTCTGTGATGGTGTACTTGGCTACACGGTTCTCGTATGTCATGTACTTGTTCTTGAACGTGCGGCCATCTCTTAGCCTAAAGAATAAAGGTACCATTGTTTAAGTAGGTTAATATAAAAAATGAAGGAAAAAATTATGTATATTTTGTTATTAAATGATAGAACATTTTGTGCTGAATGTTTTCTATATAGTGGCTTGAGTATAATTTAATTTTCTTTGTGAATTTGAGGAGATATATAGGTGTTCAAGGTTAGAAAAATTACATGCTTGTGTTCCTATCCCTGGTTGTCATGTAGTGTTGCCAGGGTAAACAGAGCTCTGTAAAACTGTACTTGTGATAGGTTCTCCCCCACTCTGTCCCCATTTGACCAATCATACATAGGCTCTGCTCCTATATACTTTACATGGGAATGCATTTTCGTTGATACCAGACCAATAAGGCTTGTATGCTATGACGAGGCTTAGTGTAACATAAGGTGGAGTTGAGTAGAAGGGGAGTTGACTTGCATTAAATCAGTTAAGAAATCAATGCACCTTCTACTCCATCTACCTTCTGTTTCGCCCAGCCTCGGTTTTGCACACAGGGTTGAGTGTGATTCTGAATGATGAAAAATTACAGGTGCAATTTAAACTAACTTTGTTCACCCTGGCAACATGACACAGCATTGAAATGGAGGGATCTAAGAATAATACTAAAATAAATAAGGTGCATCCCCACCACTTGATCTCGGGTTGTGGAACACCTCCGACGACACAAGACAGTGTGATGCTCTTCTTAAGTCCACACACCACTCCTTTGAGGGGCTCTTGTATAGTGGGGGGTTCCATGCTCACAGGGGAGGTGATCTTGATATAGCGGGTTGGGTGAGAAGGGGGGCTAGGCCCCACGTCGTTCACAGCGGTCACCCGGAACATGTACTCCATGTTGTGGTCCAGGCTAGTCACCTTGTGTGTCGTTTCTAGGATTCTCTCGCTCACCTTGATCCATCTACAAAAGGAAAATTACAAGTTTCTTAGCCGGAACAATAACATTTTTAAAATAGTGTTTTGACCGACTTAGGTGGTCTAATGGTCTAAGGAAACACACTCTCGATAAAGATTGGACTATCAATGAAAGGGAGATTGTGGTTTGAATCCATGTTGGGTGTATCGAGAGTTGTTTATTCTAAATAGTTTTCCATTATATCTCCACACAAATGCAGATACACTTCTTTAAATTCAACCTTGCTAATCCTTAACACAGGAGAGTAATGTTTACAACCCAAATGGTTAGTGAGATGCGGTGCTAAAAATGTGTTTCTAGAATATATTTATTTAAATTTAATCTAAAGGCTATTATAATAACCGGGTTATTATGGTGAATTACAAATCACTCATATTTTGCCTGATAGATTCTTAATGAAAATCCCACACTAAGATTCCCATGTGAAGTCTCTCTTGAAAAGGAAAATTACTAGCATAAAAATTCTATATATCTCTATAAGGAAAACCTCTTTTTGAGGTAATTGTATAATGTTTGGAAGAATATGCAGGAAAGGTGGATATAAAAATAAAATAAATACAAAATGGCTTTTACAATGAAAAAAAGAACACAATTCACACTTTACATTGCTGTCATTGGACAAAGAGGTAATGGAAGGAAATCAACCGTTACAGCCCAATCCACTAATCTTGGTTTCATTCTATTGTAAATCAACAGGAAGGAGTGTGAAAAGTGCAACGCAAAACCCTAAAGAGGAAACAAAAAGGAAATTAGTAAAGAATTCTTAGATAGGAAGTTGTGTCACGCATTTCACATTCCCTCCTGATGAGTTCTGATAGAATGAAACCTGGGTCAGGGCAATGTAAAGGGCAAACTGTTCATTTCACTGTAGAAACCATATCGTGTTTGTTCCTTTTATAGGTTTTCTATCCACCTTTTCTGTACTTTCTAACTTACATATTCAGCAATTTAACAAATTCACAAAATCTTTTTTTAGCACTGTTTTAGAACTATTTGGATTATATGCCTATGTATTAATTTTGCTAATATGATAGAAATGAGAAAGATTGAATTTTGGTATAAGTGTATCCACATTTGTGTAAAGAAACGGGGGAAAATCACCATTAAAACATCTTAAAGGGATTCAAACCCTGATCTACCCATCATTGGCAATCTCTATCTATCTTAGACCATTTAACCATCAAAGCAGGTAACTAAATCTTCCTTTAAAACAAAGAGTATTTTCAGAAAGTCCAGATCTTAACGATATTTTAAAGCAAATGTTTTGGTGTCTGGGGGTTGATGGGGCGTGGGAGAGGCTCACGTGAAAACATCTTCTCGGTCGTGATACTCTAAGATGTAATTGGTGATAGGTGAGTTCCCGTCGGACTCTGGAGTCTTCCAATGGAGCGTGATAGTGATATCAGTGACTTCAATCACTTCAGGACTGCCGGGCTGTGATGGTGCTTCTGCAAAACGTAATACATTCGTTATCTTGTGATATTTTATCTAAATATTTCTCTGATCATACATAAACCTTATGAATATGAATAAAGGGACTATTTTTCACTATTGTATCCTTTCCCTTTAAATTACCAAAAACTCTTAATTTGGGAGTCAACCTCTTATAATTTTAACATAAAGTACATATATTTTGTTTAGGTCTAGCTGATAGTGTTGCATATGAAACTAAAACTGAAAAGTCGGTGTAATAAAACGATTTTGAAAAAACAGGCGCCAAACTGCTGTAATTAATAAATGTCGAAAAGTGGCCTAGAAGGTCATAGAGTAGACCTCAAAGTTTACAATTAAAAAATATTGCATAGAGAGAGTTAAACAGAGCATATATTATACAAGCTTGGGTGCTCACATAGCACAACATATTGTACAATAAACTGTGTCATGCGTACCACTCTTAAAACTCTTAGATAGTTGAAAGTCGACCAAATGCTTTAATTCCAGTAGTGACTGCAATAATTATTGTAGCTGATGTAAAATAAGCTCTTGTATTAGGATCTATTCCTACTGTAAATATGTGGTGTAATCATACAGTGAATCTTAAGAATCCAAGAGAAATTATTGCAAAAATGATTTCCAGATTATCAAAGGCTTCCTTTTTACCATTCTCTTGACAAACAATATGAGAAATTATTCCAAAGCCAGAGATAATTAAAATGTATACTTCTGGGTGCCCGAAAAATCAAAAATGTTGGTATAAAATAGGATCACCACCCCCTGCAGGGTCGAAAAATGCTGTATTTAAGTTTCGATCTGTAAGAAGTATCTGTGAGTATGGATTTTATGATTTTTGACCATTTGATTATTTATCCTTAGTAGGTTGGCTCTCCCCATCTTGCAGCAATCGCCAATAAACAGTGAAGCAAAACTGTCCCACATCCTGGTTCATAATTTATTAACTAAATCAATATTTCTTAAAAATCTTAATAGAACAAACAATGAGCCAAGAATTAGATACAAACTATTTAATAGTGTAGAGAAATATGAATTTTGATAAAAATAAAAAATACTTTTAATTGAAAATATGGTTTGCGAATTAATATTACAACATTTTGTTGGTGACAAATTAAAGTTTTTGTTATTTATAGATCTCATATTCTCTTCTACAGTTCAGATTTCCGGCAGGGGGAAGCCAACAACTTCTGCCACCAAACTAAAGATTAAAAGTGATAAAATGAACCCTGAACCCACCCATGATGATGAGAGTGAGTTCCGCCGACGCTTCCCCGCAGTTGTTCTTGAGGCGGATGGTGTAGGTACCAACATCATTGTCCTCGACCTTCTTTATGGTCAGACTGGCTGACTCTTCTGTCAAGGCTGGAATGATCTGTGAGGAATCAAATATGATGGTAAGTCGGCTTTCTTTTTGTATTACCATATGTAGTCAGAATGCAACCGAAAAGAAGTCAGAGAGCTGTCTTGGACGGCATATTAGCCACTCCAAGACCTCTGGGGTGACTCAGAATGAAATGGAGTGATGATGCGGGTGGAGATCTCAAGGATCAAGTTTTGGAGGGTGATTGGTGGGGAAGGCTCAGGACAGAATGTGTAGGAGGTCGATTGTGCAGTTAACACGTTGTCTTTCAGGCCTATCATTGCTTTTAATCATCATAATCATATACTATTATTGATTCATCCTGAGCTGAGACCTGATATAAACAAAGCCACGTGGAAGTCTATGCTCTGGTTTGCTATTGAACGGGTTTCAATAGTATCCTTTCACTAAATAGTCCCTCCCATGTTTTGTATTAAACTTGTTTTAAAATAAGATTGGGAAATTATTATAACTAAAATTATTCCTTCATGTGATTTAGAAATTATACTTTAAGTTTTGCAAATGCTATTCAAATACCAACAAACTCCTGACTCAACATTGGGGGACCCTGTGGTACAGTCCTTATCACATGTTAACGTCAAGTTAGCAACAGGTCAGGACAGGTCATCTCGGCAGCGTTAAGTGACTCTTGTGAGTGTAGAGTGCTTCGCATCTATTTGTGGTGTTTGCTGAGTCTGGCCCAAGTTTTGTTGAACATAAGATAAAAAAAATCAAGTATTAAAATATACACAAATTCATAGCAACTTACCTTGCTATGGTACTAACTATACATGGTTACATCTCTTTCACTTGGTTTACACCAATCATGTAGGTTCTTCCCATAGTAACATGGGAATATTTGTTTACTTCAGGTTTAAACTTAGGCTAAATCAATAATAGACCAGGGGTCAGCAATCTTTATGGACCCTGAGAGGCATATAAACCTAGGAAAGTTCCCGCAATCAACCATCGTTTCTCTACTCTACTTTTTTTATTGTATATATATCTCTTATATTTTTACTCCTTAAATTATATTTTTCTTCGATTATTTATGTCCTGACCAGTTTAGAAATAAAATGTACACTTTCATTTCAAACTATTTAAATTTCTTACAACATTGTCAATTATGACTGATCAAAGTAATTTTGGTAATGCTCACATCTTATTTGAAAGTAGTTGATAATTTTGTGAGCTTAAGAGGTTCAAAGATCGATTACAATGGCAATGTGTTATTCTTACACGATCAACTGAAAATTGCCTCGAGATTGACCAGTCACCGAACCCTGTGCTAGAGTGTCAGCATTGGCTAGTTGGCAATGTTAATTATTTGATAGAAGGAACACTAATAGGAGAGTGAATTTTTAATGAACTGTGATTGCTCTAACCTGGAGATATGATGGAAAACCACATTTAAAAAAAATATTCTCAGCATCGATTGCTAGGTTAAAGCAAACCAATGGTAAGTGTTGCTTGAAACAAGCGACAGATGACGCTGGATTAAAGCTCTTCTTGATTTGTTCTAGGCTCAGTGTGAGATTGCCGCCGCATCATCTTGTAGATTTTGTAGGAAACGTGTATGATACAGATTCGTGTCTCTCAGTGCATTCTTTTTAATGCTCTTGCGCATTATGTTTTTCAAGAAATCTTTTTATCAAAGTGAACTATCTCAAGAGAGAAGAACCAGGGACAGATACCCTTTGATATCATCATCATCATCATCATCATCCTTGAGTATCTCCAGCAGTTCATCCAAGGTAGGAAATAAAACCCGGTTAAGTCAACATTAGTTTGTAAACCTTAATTTGTAACATAAAATACATATTTCTCTTTCCCTATCAAACAAGGCGATATATGTAGCGAAGTGATAATTGTACTTGTAAGTTTCGGTTCTCATGAGTTTCTATGTCCGTGTATGGGCTGACTTAGTGACATTTCATGTGTGATTCTTATCACAGTTCACACGTTCACATTCCCATCTATCCATGTGATGCGACTTTTGTTGCGAGCATTGTTTGTCATTCCACCTCTAACGACATTTACCACTCGCCTGGCCGTAGCTTAGGTTCAGACTAATTTAAGCCTCTAGACCCAGATTAGTGTACATTATCTTTTTAGCTTACCCCAGATGTAGTTCATAAATAAATACATAAATATAAATAGGCAGGAAGGGTGTCCAGCACAAACAGGGAAATGCCATGGAATTTGCTTGATCAAGGAAAAATCTGGGAATTTTATCAAATTTCTGAAAATTTTTACATATTTACAAAAAATAAATAAAAAATATGCAATTTTTTTTCAATACTAGTCAAAATAACATTTTTATTCCAGTTAATAAACACCGCGAATCTTTTTTAACACAATTGTCCCCATTGCGCATATTTATCTCAAAACATGTGATTTTCATGTTATCTTTCCACCCCTCTACCACGCATCTTTAACTAAAGTTGAGCTATGGTTACGCACATGCATGTTAATTTGATTAAGTAATAGAAAGAATAAAAAAAAGAATGTGCCTCGCAACAATTTTAAACTCTACTGGTAAAAGGTGATCTTTTAATGTCTTAATATGATCTCACTGAAATCTAGCTTAGGTCATACCCAATAGCCCATCACTTCAGGCTGAAATACTTTTAACCCTTCAGTGATATAATTTCAGAATATGTATGTGTTTAGGTGTGTAAAAATCTTATTACATCAAGTTCCAATCTTAACAAAATAAGGTTTGTAATTACTGTAGTTCCCGGAAAAGTTGAAATTTGGTTCTGTAAAACCTGGAACAGTCAGGGAATCTTAATATACAGTTAGGCCGGAAACCCTGATAGGGCCTAGTCCAATGTAAGTAGGCATCGGAAGTAGATAAACTATCAGTACTAACACTCTCCGATTATTTTACAAATATGTTTGTTTTATTGTTTATTCACGTTTGTATTGTAAATGAAGCCGAAATACATTTCTACCAAAGTCTAATTTTCATATGGAGAACCTTATCTGACAGCTAGAAAAAAAGCTACAAGATCTACTTTCATGAGTTAATACTTCAAGGCGTGTGTTCTGGAGCTGTCACTCATAATAAATGTTATCATTATATATAAAATAACACTGCATATATTGAAAAATCTCATAAATTTTTGCCTGCAAAAAAACATGCTTGTCTTTTATGAAAGGCCCTTCCTTTGAAAATTGAACTGTAGTTTTTTTCAGGAATACATAACATTAACCAATTTTAACAGAAACTTTTCACTTGCAGTTATGTTATAGTTGTAATCATCATTATTATTATTATTATTATTATTATTATTACCGTGTCTTACTACCCGTTTGGGTTATAAGCACTTACGCTAATGTGTAATGGTAGGGTGATTGTGAGATGAAATGGAGGACCTACAGTTTAACGTGGGATCCGAACCACGGTGGAGGCCTGGCATTCCCCACATTCACAAGATGTCTTGTCAGAGGTGAAGGAAGGGTTTGGTAATCAGATAAATCTATGCCGGGACCGAGGATTGAACCCCGGCCGCCAGCACAGAAGTCTGACACCTTACCCCTAGACCGTTAGGTCACCAATAGTTGTAATCAATTTATTAATGTTAGAAGAGCAATTAACTAACAGGCTGAGAGTATTATTATAACTGGGTTGATTAAAATGAGTATTTTAACATTGTGTACACACCCTCTTAGACTTTTTGATGACTTTGCCATTGACGGACCATTCGTCAGTGGGAGATGGTGTCGATGAGTATTTAACGGAGATATTGACGTCGTCTCCCTTGTTTACTTTGTACACCTTCTGAAGAGCCTCAATATTGATCTTCGGCGCTGTTTCAATAACTAGAAACAATACAGGCTTGATATAACAACAAAACACTACGATTAATGGCTGTTAAAATACTAACCATATTGTAATCTGAAATACTTCTCAGAAAAAGTATTTTCTCCAATTTCTCAGATCTGCTCGTCTTCCAACTTAATCAAAACGTTTTAACTCCAAAATTAAATTTTAGTTAAACTTAAATAGAGATATCTTATAGCTCATCAAACCTTCATTTCAGCCTCCATTTAAAATACAATTCATTATGCTACCTTTGTGTGATCTAAACACCCCAGACATTTAATTAAAACATGAACAGGTCTAACTCTATATTATTAATTGAGAAGACATGATTTTGTTAAAAAGATGAGATTTTTTAAATTTATTCACGTGTTTGTTTTACCTAACTTAACAAATCTACTTTATACACTTCTGACTATAATGATTAATTAATTTGATATTTAAAAATTATTTTTTGTTCTTATTTGCCTTACTTTTATTTAAATACATTATAACGATCCCAAATACCACACCGATTTTAAAAAAACTAGCGCTAACTTGTTTTAGCACCATGTCTTACTAGCTTTTCAGGTTATATTCTTATGTACTAATTACTTTAATTGTTTTAAGGATGAGGAAGGTTATATCAAGAGGAAGTGTACCTGCATTTGTGTGAAGGGAGAGTGGAAAACCATCCTCGGTACACCCGACGGAGAATCAAACCCCATCGCCCTGTCATGTGCAGTCTAGTCTACTACAAGAGTAATGCAGCTTAAATCATGCAGTGATTTGCAGTGGGTGATTATTTTATTGATATAACCACCAGATAACAATTTTTTTTTTAAATTGAAAAATGGGCTCTAAAGATTTGTTTGGAGCATATTAAGTTTTTTTAGGTTAGGTTAGGTTAGGCTTAAATCTCATGTCTAGAAAATTTGTAAAAATGTTTTGTTTAAAAAAATAATTTTAACAGTGATTATTTCAAAAATAAGTGAACCAAACTCACTCTCGACTTTAAGTTTGGAGCTGGTCTTGACGTTGATAGCCACGCAGGAGTAGTCTGTCTGATCATCCAGTGTAACCTTCTTGATGATGAGCTTTCTAACTGTTCCTTCCTCAGTGATGATGTGTCTGTTGGAAGGCTTCAGCTCCTTGCCCTTTCTGGGGGACAAACACACGACCATTTATCGAGATGATGACCAACAAGGCTTCAACTAAAACCATACTGGTGGAGGAGGGGGGGCATTAAATATATGGGTGGCCCTGGTTCAATCCCATGTAATGCTTAGGAACAGTAAAGTCTGATTTTCATAGGCAGTTCATTATTTGTAAATTGAAAACTAATGTTGCCACAATTGTGGCGAAAAATTATTACAATTGTATTTACATTCTTAGTCCATTTAATTAATATTTTAAGGAGAAATTATACAGTAATCCATAAGGAAATAATCTTGGAAGATTTTGATAACTTTTTACGATTAACTTTATAATTAAAAAACAGAATAAGACTTAATTTTAGAATGCCAAATTTTAGTAATTTTCAATCAATGTTGGTGATAAAAAACGGGCTTGATATAAAATTCAAATTAAGAGCATGGTATTCTAGGGAAGTAAATATTTGTCAGTCTTCTTTAGAGAATGCTGTGTTACACGTTAAAGAACATTTATAGCTTGGAATTAGGTCTGTTAACAATACTTACTTGAGCCACTTGACCTCGACGTTTGGCCTGGAAAGTTCGATGGTGAATGTTGCATCAGCGTGCAATGGAATGAGAGTGACATCTGGCAATCTTGTGATAAAGTCCACAACAGGTTCTGCAACATGGGAAGTTCCACGGTCAAACAAACCGGGCCAGATTTGGAAAAGGGGGGGCGGGTGGGCGATCGGCCCGGGGACCCCACAAATCCTCCCCTCTCCCCAAAAAATAACTCTTATTTTCTATTGTATATGCTTTCTTGGTTTTTGTCTAACATAATGTTATTCCTGCACAAAATAATGAGGTATGGACAAATTAATGTATGTGCAGCTTAAATTAAAAATAAAAATCCTACTGACTCTTGAAAAATCTACTAGGTAGGAAAGTCCCCGTTGATTATTTGCAATTTTGTGCGCTAACTCTAAATACATTGGCCTCCCTTTCGGCCAGCTGCACAGTTCCTCTCAAAGTGTTTCCATAAACCGGCTGCCACTGTCTCAGCAAAACCTTTGGTACAATTTTTGTTTTTTGTTTTCCAATTTGTTGTTGCTCTGACATATTTAGTCAATTTATTCTTGAGAAACATTGAAATTCAGATGTCTGTTGTTTTCGTGGTGAATGCGAGTTTGTGTTTTAATGAAGTAGTTAAGTAGAATACTTGGTGTAGAAGTGTCATTTGTGCAGGATTATATTAACATAATTTAAAAATATGTGTGTGATCAAGTAAACGGTACCTTTAAGAGTTCGGCCAGACTGACAAGTGAGTGAGTGAGCGGGCGAGTGACTAATCGGCTGCCTGGCCAAACTGGTGAGCGAGCCAGCAAGAAATTATCAAACTTGATCCCAGTTTATTAGTGAAAATGTTTCTGGCATAGACACTTCGCACATCTCTGCTACCCGAAAATTCTTACAAAGTTATCGCATGTTTATAAAAAAAGAAATAATGTTGGGATTTTCCCATCACCTCTCCACGCTAATGGTGATTTTTATTTGTAAAGACCTCCTTTGATTATAACATTGAAGTATTAACATATCAATTCTTGCTACTTTTTTATTTCTTTTATTTTTATTACTACATATTGCTAGCCGTTCAGGTTATACAAGCCTTTCTTGATACTAACAGCCTAATCTAATTGGTAAGACCAGAAAAATTATGTATGCATGCATATATAAGTGCGCTAAGCGTATCAATAGTAATAAAAGTCATTTATCATGCCAAATTGAGAAGTTTTCCTGCCACGCACTGGACTGACATAACAACTGCCCAGGGCCTGTAAACTAAACTGTTCCCGGCTCAAGCGTTTTTTTTATGAAGTCTTTACTTTGCTATAGTTAAATTTGTATAAAATCAAAGAGTTGTTTAATTTTTACCTTTCCTTGGGCATACTATAATGTAATTCACATGGGTTTATGGGGGTCCCAACACTGTATGCCGCCATGAGGCCCCCCACATATGTAAATCCGGCCCTGCAAACGGATACCGGTATACAATATGTTTGCCGGCCTTTAATTATATAGATTGAATGGGAAGTATCGACAAACAAACTTGGCCATAAAAAAAACTTTTTTATTTTATATTAAAAACTTAAGTCTATCTTGGTGGTCTCAATAATTTTTTGAGCATATCCTGAAACTACTACATGGTACAAGCTACTATCAGAAATAAAGACTTCTAAATAATTAAGACAATCATATTTTATCATTTATTTAAAAAATAATTATTTTACTATATTGAAGATAAAATGTAAGAATGAAAAGCAAAGTTTACTTATTTCTCTCAAGGGCTAACCTAATATTTTTTTTGGCATGGCTTCCTTCCTCACCACTTATATTAGCCTACAGTGTTTTACTCTTTCTTTATATATATATGCACATATACATATACATACACATATATAAAATCATTATTATCATCCGTTTCTGTTTTCATTATGTGGCCAAGTCACTTAAGTAAAATGCCTTAATCTTCCTCTATCCCTCCACCATTCTTCCTCCTTTATTCACTTCCATTCTTCTCCTTTCACTTGCACACTTACTGTTATCTGCTGCCAACCTCTTTCTTTTGCTCTTTGGCTGTATTTTTCCTACCTACTTCATATCCATCATTCTCTTTGGTATTCTCTCCGTTTCCATCTTCATTACATAACCACAGCGTCTCGCCCTTGCTTCCTCTACTATCTCATGTACTCTTGTATATTATAAATAAATATATTTGTATGTATGTTGTGAGGGTTGCACGATATCTACCGCATGTAGGGGTTTGAAATTTAAATAACCAACATGTACATATCGAAGCCAGGATTTTGAAATCTTTACTAGATTTTTTTAAATTAATTAAAAATAAAAACATGGAGAAATAATATTGCCAAGATAAATCTTTACTACTAGATTTCATACCATTTGTAATTTAGTTTGGTTGTCATGAAAAGTAAACAAGAAGAGTTTGATATCCAAAACAAAATCTTCTCATGTCGCCATGATATTATATTAATTTGTTAAATGTTATGATTTATTTCTAATAAATAGCTTGTATGCATTAATACATGTTTTATAGTAAACTTTATACTATTTACTCTACACCCTTTTTACAACTCTTTTACTTTTTTTTTTACCCTAAAGCCAGGTAATTACTCTAAAATAGGATAAATATTCTCTAAGTAAATCTAATCATAAAGGGCAAAGACCAATATGTGAAAGAGAGCACAACTGAGCAAATATGATAAAAAGGGCAAGAATTAAACTTTAATGGTAAAAGGTTAAAAGGGGTAGAAGAAATAATAAAGATTAAAAAGCCACAAAGGGGGGGTAAAAAGTGTAAATGGTGTAGAAAGGGAGAAGAGGGTAAAAATTGTAAAATAAAATATAATAAAAAACAATAAAAGGGCAAAAATTATCCAAATGTCAAAACGGGCATAAATGAGCAAAAGTAGTAAAAAGGTATAGCAGGAAAAAAGTATATCATAAAAAGGTTAAAATGGGTAAAAGAAATAAAAAATGTTTAAAGATCAAAAAGCTACTATACTCATTTTAGTGGCCAAATGGTCTAAGGCATCACTCTTACGTTAGATTGACCTGCTGATAACGGGGAGATCGAGGTTTGAATCCCAGTCAGGCCTAGTGAGGGTGTTTTTTGCTAAATGGTTTATCACTCCTTTCTTGCAAATTCGGGTAGAGTACCTTTAAAATGATCCCTTCTTCATCCCTACCTGATTACAGTAATTATAATATATGTGTATAACCTGAACAGGTAGTAAAATGCAGTGTTAAAAAATAAAATAAACCGCAAAAGGGGGAAAATAGAGTAATAAGCTAACAGGTTGGAAAATGTAAATGGGGTGGAAAGGGTAAAAAAGTTATTTCTTTAGGTAAATAGGGTAGAAAGGTGTTAAAAGTACTAAAAGGGTAAACAAAGTAAATGTGGTATAAAAAACTTGTTAAAATACTTTTGTTTGGATCTAATTAGAACCCTAACAACCAATTATTTATGCTGAAACTCGTCTTTCTTTTTTATTAGCACCAACAGGCAAGCGTTCAAACTTCAAAGTATTTATGTAATTATAACTTAATCTTCAGTAGAAATATCAGCTTTTAAAATAATTCAGATTATATCTTTATTTTGACATTATGTATTTGCATTTTATATCACAATCTAAACCTATAATTAGTATATAAACATAATTTAAGATTTGGTTAGTGCATAACCCAAATGGCTAGTAAGATGAAATACGAAAAAAAAGATTTAGTTATTACCCTGTGGCTTATTTCATATATTAAAATAACAAAGCTACTTTATATATATATATTCAGCCTGCAAATAGTGGGTACACCAGTTAGTTTTTATTTATATATATATACATATATGTAAGCCGTTAGACACTAATTCATATTTTTAATCATAATTATGTAGATAAAAGTTTGATTGGGCCGGAAAAACAGTAGATTCATAAATCAAAAGTACATATCTAGAATCGACATATAATGAAGGATGGAAATAATTCTAAGAAGAAAGAGGAAGGTGAAGTACGTATGGAAAAGAGCACAAAGGAGACCAAGAAAGAGATGGAAGGAGCAGACAACAGCAAGAGTGCAAGTGAAAGAAGAAGAATATTGGATGGCCAGAGGAAGATGGAGGCATTTTATACTAAGCTGACCCAACCACCAGCTGGAAACAGTTCATGATGACGATGAAGACTTGGAATACTTGTTTAGGTCACATTATTTAGATATAATTTTATATATATATTTAGCACCGCGTCTTACTACACGTTCGGGTTATACGCTTTAAGTACTAATTACACTAATGGATTAGGAATTGGGAAGGTTTAATCAGAGGAAGTGAACCCACATTTGCGTGGAGGGAGAGTGGAAAACCATTTAGGAAAAACCACCCCCAGTTCACCCGACCGAGATTCGAACCTCGATCTCCCCGTCCTCAGCAGTAAAGATCAACACGTCAAGCGCGTTAGCCAACTACGCCACCGAGGCGGGTAATTTCATAATTAATGATGGTTTGCTTACATGTATCTTGAAGAATGACATCTGGAAGTATATTTAAATGAATATGCAAGAACGATGATCATCCGTACCAGATGCTAATTTCAACTTGCGGTTACTAATGATTGTGATTAAATCGGTGGGTACAGAAAAAAATAATCTAAACTTGCATTTCTTTTTTTCTTTTGTATATTCTTGGCAATAATATATTGGCCTGTGATGTAAGTAACTGAGATGTGCCATTCCTTATGGTATCAATATTGATTGATCTATTTAAAAATTGTACAGAAATGTAGAAGTCGTTGACTTAGCTACTTTCGCTACCACTTTGACCAGTAGCTCGTAGGACTGGCCAACAGCCATCCCCTCTGATCAAAGACAAAAATTAGGTCAAATTATTGAAATAAAAAGGCTTTTTCCATTTAACATATTATCGGCATTTAAATTATAATAGTCCTGTCCCCCAAGCACACACTACTACACATCATTTGGTGCAAAAAAGAACTAAGAAACTTAAAAAAAAAAAAATTACTGAGTTGCATATCCTCTAAAAAATGAAACCACCCAAACAAATTATGAAACAATAATCTCGTTTTTAATTTCTTCTGAATAGTTATAAAATTTACCTTTCCCTCTTGTGTGCACTGATTCAACTGAATTTCCTGTAACTGTCCACTCACCCTCGACGGTGAGCTTGGCAGTGGAGGTCTGCTCTCCAACCTGGCACGAGTACTCTCCCGTGTCTTCCAGCTCGGAGTTGTACACCTTCAGTTTCTGCCTCTTGCCGTCAATGGAGAGCTGCACATGCTCCGAGAACTGGAGCTCCTTCTTGTCCTTGAACCAGCGCACCAGTGCGTCACCCTTGGTCAGTTCAATCTCGAATGTTGCCTTCTCGCCCTTTGCGACAGTGAGGTCCTGCATTTTAGTGATGATCTCGGGCGGGAGTTCTGGAAATATTGGAGAGAATGAGCCCCATTTCATCTCCTGACTTAGGTAGGTAACACATCTCAAACCAGTCATTACATCGTGGTGTGATTTTCTGTAGTCTAGTTTAACAAACAGTGAAATTGAAACTATTGGAACCATTTTACAATATATGTTACCACTTACTTACTCTATGGCATTAGAAATTCAAAAGTTCATCGCCACACTTACAAAAGGACACCACTTATTCCTTGAACTAATTCTGTCCAGTCCACCTCAGTATACTGTATTTTCTTTCTGTTCCATTCTAATGTTATCATCCTTTCTATTGTGTTTACCATTCGATCGCCCACACAACAAAATTGAAAAATAATTATTCAAAACTAAATGAACTATTAAAATTATTCTAATTTTACTGTTGTCAAGGTAGAACACAAGTAACTGCATTATAATATTATTTATGGTTTTAGCATAATCATATATTTAATATCCCGGTTAACCAGTGGTGAGACCGGCTCTAAAGGAGAACTGTCCGCTAACCACTGCTGCCAACCTACACAGTGAAAAAGGTCCCAATGGAGGTTCCACTCACCGACCACAGTGACTTCAGCAGTACATTCCTGGTCTTCCAGGGCGCATGTGTACTCTCCCTCGTCGTGAACTGAGGTACCCCGAAGTAGAAGCTTCCTTACATTACCTTGCTTCTCAAACACGACTTTCTCCCCATCCTCTTTCAGCTGCTCTCCATCCTGAAAACAAAATAATTGCTGGCTTAGTGGTATATTGTTATGATATTCAACCCTTTTATTTAGATTAGTTTTATAGATAATCCTTATTTCAATACCCGCCTCGGTGGCGGAGTTGGCTAACGCGCAAGTCGTGTTTAGCTCGACCGCCGAGGACGAGATCGAGGTTTGAATCTCGGTCGGGTGAACTGAGGGTGGTTTTTCCTAAATTGTTTTCCACTCTCCCTCCACGCAAATGCGGGTTCACTTTCTCTAATTCAACCTTCTCAATCCCCAATCCATTAGCGTAACTAGTACTTAAAGCGTATAGCCCAGACGGGTAGTAAGACGCTGTGCTAAATATTATTATTATCATTATTACTTATTTCAATATTAATTTCACATAGAAAGTCCGAGTATGTCGTTAAAGCTTTTACCAAGAGACAAGTAATAAAATAAGGTGATTACAATATGTTCCTCAGGTTGACCAATAATATTCTTAGTATTATCATTGGTGATCAATGCTTTTTTGTTGTAACTTTGATCTTATAGTAAATTAATACAATAAATATATTTTGATTTTAAATATGAAAGCTGGGATCTCACCTTATGCCATGTGACGTCGGCAATCTCAGAAGAAATCTCGACTTCTAGTATCGCACATTCCCGCTCCTTAACTTCAAAATCTTGCAATTTGCGAACAAACTCTGGCTTGGATTCTGTAAATATTAAATAAAAACAGTGTAGCTACCAGTTTTATTTTAAAATAAAAAACAAATTACTCTTACACTTAATATCATCTCGGAGGGAAATGCATGGGTACTATTTGGGAAACAGCGTTGTAGTTATCTTGTTTTTGTATGGTCAAGCTTTCCTTAAAAATAAGAAAAGTTTCGCAACATTGACTCATCGATGTTGCCATAAGACCTGCAGTACCTCAAAGGTGATAGATAGCCAGTGTAGTTAACTATTTATTTTACACTCCGGTTACTAGTTTTAGTTCATTTCTCAATTTAAAATTATGAATATTTCAAACAAGCTTATAAAATTGTGTTTGACTTATTTTAGTCTTGTAGCTGAAACATTAATCTTTTTTACTATTGCTCATAAAATTGGCATTGTGTCAGGGAAGTATTTCTATGATAATCAAAGCTTTCTTTACTTGTGTCTGTTAGATTTTCTTCCATTCTAGCTAGATCCTTTATTTGACCAATCATAACTAGGCTCTGTTCTACACACCTCACATGGAAATGTATGTTATCATCCACTTTGTCCCCATTTGACCAATCATACACAGGCTCTGTTCTACACACCTCACATGGAAATGTATGCTATCATTCACTCTGTCCCCATTTGACCAATAATACATTGGTTTTTCTTTACACACCTCACATGGAAATGTATGTTATCATCCACTCTGTCCCCATTTGACCAATCATACATAGGCTCTGCTCTACACACCTCACATGGAAATGTATGCTATCACTCACTCTGTCCCCATTTGACCAATAATACATTGGTTTTTCTTTACACACCTCACATGAGAATGTATATTATCACCCATTCTGTCCCCATTTGACCAATCATACATAGGCTCTGCTCTACACACCTCACATGGGAATGTAAGTTATCACACACTGTCCCCATTTGACCAATAATACATAGGCTTTTCTTTACACACCTCACATGGAAATGTATGTTATCATCCACTCTGTCCCCATTTGACCAATCATACATAGGCTCTGCTCTACACACCTCACATGGGAATGTAAGTTATCACACTCTGTCCCCATTTGACCAATAATACATAGGCTTTTCTTTACACACCTCACATGGAAATGTATGTTATCACCCACTCTGTCCCCATTTGACCAATAATACATAGGCTTTTCTTTACACACCTCATCATGGAAATGTATGTTATCATCCACTCTGTCCCCATTTGACCAATCATACATAGGCTCTGCTCTACACACCTCACATGGGAATGTATGTTATCACTCACTCTGTCCCCATTTGACCAATAATACATAGGCTCTGCTCTACACACCTCACATGGGAATGTATGTTATCACCCACTCAGTCCCCATTTGACCAATCATACATAGGCTCGGCTATACACACCTCACATGGGAATGTATGTTATCACTCACTTTGTCCCCATTTGACCAATAATACATAGGCTCTGCTCTACACACCTCACATGGAAATGTATGTTATCATCTACTCTGTCCCCATTTGACCAATCATACATAGGCTCGGCTATACACACCTCACATGGGAATGTATGTTCATTGGTACTTGACTAATGAGTGTTCTACTGACTGTTGAGAACATATCACGACTACAGTTTAGACTTATTCTGCTTACCCTGACTACATCTCACACCATCACATCAAATATATTTAACTGATATATAATAAATATATCACTATAAGGATAATTTCTTTTCACTTTATGAGGTAATTGTATTATGTTTGGAAGAAGGTATAGGAAAGGTGGATAGAAACATGTAAAAGGGAAGAACACAATTCATACTTTACATTGCTACCATTGGAAGAAGAGGTGATGGTTGCCTCTTAAAGAAAATCGAATGTAAGGCACTATTGAAATTGATATGGTTCATTTAAAAAAAGAGGCATTTCCTCACTTGAGCCATTTCTAATTTTTTTTAAATGCATCGATTTAACTCACATATGAGAAGTGTACGCCTACTCACCGCTGACAAAGACAATGCTCTCCGTCGACTGGTTCTTGACAGTGCAGCGGTACTTTCCGGCGTCTAGCGGCGTGGTCCTTTTGATGACTAGCCTGTGCGTACGTCCTTCCTGAATGACGATGCGGTGATCCATCCCGGACAGTTCTTTGTCGTTGTGGTACCACTTAGTGGACACGGTATGCGACGTTTCGCACTCGAGACTCAACAAGCTCTTGTCGTCGACTTCTATGCGTGGCTGCAGCTTCTTGGTGAATTTTCTGTGGGGGGG
>CABFVX010000474.1:102827-204289 GCA_902151425.1 Timema shepardi | reverse complement strand
CAGAAAAACATAGAATGTTGTAAAGTCCCTTTTTTATAGGAAAAAGCTTTTCTGACATATTTTTTGTATTTGTATGTCAAGTCACTTTTTATAAATAGTATCAATGCCAATAAAATAACAATAATACAATAGTGAACTGTTTTCAAAAAGAAGATTGTATTATCTAAAAGTCTTTTTCTATTAAAAATCTACTGCAGGTATGGACATAGTTGCATAAATAAAGACTGGGCCACTACAAACTTAATAAACATATTGTTTTGTTAACTGTAGAAAAGAAAATACTACTTGAATAGGTTTTTTCTAACTTTGGCAAGTTGGTTTTAAATTTACCCAGTAACTTTGCTGTAAAGTAAAAAGTGCTTTGAATTTTTTTTTTTTTAGGGACTTGATCTATTTTTGCTATCTCAAATAGGAAACTGTACATGTAACCTAAACTAAGGATTGGATTTGTAAGCAAATATGTCCCTTTAGATCCCTGCTTATTTAAAAATGTGACAACTAATGACCAAAATCTTTCATTTACTTGTCCAATAACACTTTTCAAGCACAAGTTTTTTTTCCGATGTAATTATTTATAGTTCAGCAGTTGGCTTATTTGCATTTAAGTCTTGTTCTATGAATCATGAAAAATTTTCTGCCTCAAAAGTCATGTAAGAATGAGAAATAAACTGAGCAAGGGACTCGATTTTTCTGAAGTCACAGAACCAACTCTCATAGTCAAATCTCAGTTTGGTTATCAGATTTATGCCCTTCATCTCCTGTCTAAGGTTGCACATTTCTTTCGTTTTCAATCTGTTCTTTTAAAGTTTTAAAGAAGGGAAATGTTTGAGATTCCCTTGCCTCAGATTATTTTCACACAGTACAAGTTTTGCAATAAATTACTTAATTTATTAAATCAATTGGAGAATATTTTTATCCCTATCCCGTAGCTGCTAGTTTAGATCATTTAGTTTTTCAGTGCTGCAGTTAGAAATCCAATAAGTTTTAGGCATTGTCTTCTTTGTAAAGCATGGGCTCATACCTGATTAAAGAGGTCACCACAACTTACATCACATTGTTGGCACTCAAAATGTTTCCACAAAGTGTTTTTTGATCAATGACACAATGATATGGTATGAAATTATTTTGAACGATGTCATCTTTGTGGCAGAGAGCAATACATCTGTTATGTACCCCAGTGAATGCTGTAGTCCCAGCATATGTTATGCAAACTAGTTTTTTAATTGGAATATTTTTGGAAATAAAATAGTATTTAACAAAAGCGGATACATCTTCACCTCGAGTACGCCCTTTTAGAGAAATAATTTTTAAGCAGTTCTTCTTTTACAGTGAAGTCATCAAAAAACACTTATATCCATGGCCTCATCAAGTTGTAAAGACAAGAAAAAAAAAGCATTGTTTCAAGTTAATTTTCAACTGAGAAATAACATATTCTGCTATATTTTCCACTCACCTAGTGACTGAGCTGAAAGCTCACCATCAAATAAACAGTTTGCAACTGCTACACAATTTTATTTGTCATATTCCCCATCTTTAAAGGTTTTGTCTTTTTTTTTGCAATAACTTGCGATATTTTGTAAGAAGCAAGGATTTCAGCTTTAATTTTGTCACTTTTTTTTACCGTTAGTTGATTGCTAAGCTGTTTTGGTTTTTTTCCTTTCATATGTTACTATTTGTAGTAAATTCTCTATTTAATTTAGAATAAGTAGCACTTAAATGTTTTTCAAGATTACCTTTTATACCAACTGCAATGCCGATGTGGCACAACTATCATCACTTCCCTTTCATTCCAGTAAAAAAGTATTCATGTTCCCGCTCCGTGTGGAAGTGATTAGTCTCAGACTTTTTAGTGCTAGCTGGTTTCATTTTTATAATGACTTGCTGCTCAAGCTGGTAACACTAACGAAAGTTGGAAGTTTTGAGAAAAAATACTAACCAACTCATTAAATAAAAGATAAACGGCCCAATCATGCATTAATTCAACCTTACTCACCACCTTTCACAACAACATACACAAGAACTGTGAGAGAATAGACTTGGCCAAACTGAAGGAGAGTCATAGTGAATGTTTGGTATTGTCATGTACTGCCCTCTAGTAGTCGACACTAGAATTGTATTCAAACTACCGAGTTTATGCAACAGGAGAGTTTTATGACAACGTTCCTCATTTCCAAAACAGTTACAAAAATATTAAGATACAATACCAAGAACTTTTAAAAACAACAACATCCAAACGATTTATTTTGATTTAAATATATATATTTTTTCAAATCTTTCTGCGAGAAATCATAATTGGGATCACAATTGATGTGTTGCCAACCACTGCCTTAGAACATTCGACCAATGAAGTGGGTAATTTTAGATTTATGAAGAATTATTCACCATAATGTCTAGTAGGTCTAGACTCTGCTATGGTCATGGCTTGTTTAACGCATATCTACATAAAATGGGCTTACACCACACTCCGAAGTGCAAGTACTGCCCGGACAAAATCGACGACGTCGAGCACACGTTTTTTGAGTGCAAGCGCTGGAAGAACTGCAGAGCCAAAACCGAAACAAACCTAGGCGAAATTCTCGATCCTATGAGCCTAGTGAACCATATGTTACAGCGGGAAGAAAATTGAAAGGAAATCGCTGCCTACGCGCAGAGCCTCCTTAAAGAAAAGGGACCAGTGAAACAGGAGCGGACGTCGTACGACGCAACACGGACTGGGTTGAAGTAATGCTAACGCGGTTCCAACTCAGTCTTCCTTGCAATTATGTACGAGGAAAGAGGAGGGGAGGTTTTTTAGTGGGTGGAAATCCCACACTACCGACCATCACACTTTCAATTGAGCGGTGTCTTTGAAAGATTTTTCCTCCTCAAAAAATAAAAATAAAAAAAAGGTCAAGAGTGCTCAGGCATCAATCATAATTCCTAACCTTCCACCTCTGAAAATATCTTAGTTGTTCCATGTTCAAATTCTGGTCTGAGGCTTCTACCACTGCTATATAATGTCACTATAATCAGATCACTCGAGCATTTTGTACTTCAAAAAATTTGACTATCGAGTTTACTCACACTTTGTCGACATCGACTGTGACTCTGGCCCCATGGGAAGCCTTTCCTACAGGGTTGCTAGCAACACACTTGTAGTCGCCTGCATCCACCTCAGAGTCGACCCCCTTGATCTCTAGCACAATGTTCTCTCCGTCGTAGGTTTGTGTCACTGTCTCACTTGGCTCTAAGGGCTCGTTGTTCCTGTAGGTATTTATAAATTATTGTAGGGCTTAAAGCTTTACACTGTTATAATATATTTCACCCATAAACTCATTAAAAGCCTAGGAAGTTCTATCAAAGGGAATTTAAGAACATAATGTGGTGAATATAACTTTGTTCCTTTTTGAAATATTTCACCTATATGATCATAAAAAATAAAAAACCATGAGAGTTTAATAAAGGGAATTTAATACCATACCATAGTGAAGAAAGCTTTTCTCTTTATATATATGTTTTTCACCAATAAACTCATAAAAGATAAAATAGTCAAGTCTAATAAAAGGAACTTAAGAATATACAGTAATGAGAAAAGCTTTTCTTATTTTTGTTATAGTTTACTTCTAGGAGCATATTAAATAAAAATCTAGACAAATATTCAACAAAATGTACCGGTGATAATGCTAGTGGAAATGTTCTTACCTAAGCCAGGTTATCTCTGGTATGGGGTTGCCGGTAACTTTAGCCACAAGTTGGACAGTTCCTTTTTCTGGAACCTTTTCCTCTTGGAACCGTTCAACGAACATGGGAGGCTCCAAACTTTGCAGCTCTGAACAGTCAAAGAGTGTTTTTTTAAACATAATATAGATTTTTTTTATGACAACTAATAGATTAATTTTATCTTTGGTTAATCCCCTTCAGATGTTTTAGTAATTTTGACATGATTTTCCCCGATGTACATTGTGATTGGACTGCAGATGACAGGAAGGTTTCAGTTTCAAATCCCAATCATGTGTACTGAAGTGTTTTTCATAAATGGTTTCCCACTTTACCTCCTTGCAAATATTAATACATATCTTCCAAATTCAACCTTCCTGGGCCCTAATAAAATAGCGTAATTAGTGCATAGGTGTATAACCCGAACAGGTAGTAAGCTAAAAATAATATATTACAACAATGGAGGCCAAGTAGTTTTTTAGATCAATTGGTTTGAAAAAAAAATGGAACTAGGAAATGATAATTGTTCTTATTCTTATACAATTCACTAAATATTTTGACAGTTAAATTACATAACAGGGTTGTCATATGATCTAAGGTGCCACTATTACAATTAACTGAAATGCTTGTGGCAGAAAGGTCGTGGTTTAATTCCTTAACAAGTTTAATGAGGATACACTTTTTTCTAAATGGTTTACTACTCTATTCAAATTCGGGTACATTCCTCTGAATTCTACCTTTAGCATCCCTACTCTTATCAGTGTAAATATGCTGATAGCCCAGATGGATGGCAAAGAGATACATTTTAACCTTAAAGCAGCTACCTCAGTCAGAAAATAAGTATCAATTGCTGTCAGGCCACACGTTTTAAAATATGGCCTGCGTCATTTTCTGGAACTACTCTGTTCGGTTTAAGTTTTTACTCCCTTTTACCCTTCACTTACAACCCCCTCTTTGTCATGTCAATAAGAAAAAGGGGGAAGAAAACTACACAACTTCTTATTTTAAGATAAAGAGGAAAGTTCGCTGATAGTTCTCAAATATCTAAAATATTATAATTGTGAGCCTATCACTAAATTACCTACTGCATTTGTTAATGTAAGGCTAGATCTAGAGCCCTTTTTCATCAAACCTAGTCTCATAGCTTACAAATATGCTTATAAAGTGGTTGGAAATTAGCTCATGTCACATTTTCACACATTATTTTCTATTAATAAAACACATAATATAGGGTTGTCAAGGAAAGTGAGTCTTGTTGGAATCTTTAACTTTATTCTGGCGTGAACCATATTTTGAAATACTGCATCACAGAATTACATATTGCATTCTGGCTGGCCATTTCCTGCTTATCAAGGCAGCCCCCTTAATTTGATTGTCCCTGCTGCCTGCTCACCTTCCACGATAACAGTGGCCGTCGTCTTTGCCGTTCCAACCTCGTTCTTGGCAGTGACGGTGTACTCGGCAGTGTCTCCAGGTACAGGGTGTAACAAAATGACTGTGTGGGTGTCACCCTCCGTTTTCGTGGGGACCTTGAGAGGTTTGCCGTCCTTGAGCCAGGTGATCTTGGGGGAGGGGTTGCCGACAATCAGGGTGCTAAGTCTAACACTGTCTCCTTCCCTCACGATGACGCTCTTAAGCGGCTCCAAGATCTGAGGTGGTTCCTTTTCTCCCGTCCTCACCTTGAACAAGACATGGCATGGCGTATGGTTACCGTTTTTTGAGGAAATGCGAACTACAGTCAATTTTCATATGAAGGCCCTTTCAGAAATTACAAAACAAATTTTTTTGTTAATGTTAACATCTTACTACAGTTTGAGTTGAATAAGAACCCCGTTATTTTAAAATTGGAAACTAACGTTGCCACAATGGCGGAGGATAGAATAAAAGAATTGTATTTACATTCAAATTTAATTTATTATTTAAAGATAAATTATACAGTAATCCGTAAGGAAGTATTATTGGAAGCTTTTGATAACTTTTGATATGAACTCTACAATTAATAAATATAGTAAAATATTTTTCTCGTAGGCTAGAATGTTAGTGAATATCAATCCATGTTGATGTTCGAAAGTAGGCTTACTATAAAAATCAGAGTTTATATTATTAGTATTATCTTATGTGTATTTATAATATACATCAAAATTTATAGCTGCAGATCATGTGACTTGACATATTAATAGATGAAAGTAGATCTGGGACTTTTATATCGGTCATATAAGGTTCTTCCTTTGAAAATCAAGCTGTGTAAGGGCAGAGCTTATGTGTGATTGGTCCAACAATATATAGAAAGGGTTAGAACAAGCTCAGCATACCCTGGCAATGTTCCACGAAATGCCACCGGAACAGGACTGTAAATGGCACTAGAGGAGAAGTGGTGTTTGTTTACCTTGAGTGTGATCTGCACCGACGCTTCTCCCTCCCTGTTTCTGGCGACCACCTCGTACTTCCCCTCCTGGGTCCTCTTCACTTTGCTGATGCGAACGATGCTCGTGTACATATGCATGTCGGACTCTGTGATGACTGTAACATTCTTGCCCGTCGTCAGCTCCTCCCCAGACTGGTACCACGTGATGTCTGGTTCTGGCACCGCCACCAGGCGGCACTCCAGTTCCACGTCTGTACCTTCGTCCACGCAGCGAGCCTTTGGCTTGCGAGAGAAGGTGGGTGGGATGCCTTCCAAGATGTCTGCCAGTGAGGACTCCCTGGTGTGACCACAAAAATGGCTTTTGAAACTGTGACTCCCTTACAAGCTTTTATTTGGTTATTTTTGATCTCACTATCCCTAAACCCCCCATATCCGCCCTGTCCATGGGACCCTTTATCTTTTATTGATTAATAAATACATTGGTTTAAAAGACAAAATGACAGATTTTTTAACCTAATGAATCAATTCAAACCGACTGGCTTAGACCTTATTACTTTTTTTTTTTTACATTCTAAATAATCCCTGATCGATTAACTACTTTGTAAAATTCATTCACTTTAATCTTTATGAATAATTCAAGATTTTACTTAACCCTCAAGGATCACAAGTGAGAATTTTAAATTTTATTTCAATTCTTTCAATAATTTCTTAGATTTGTTTTCATATGTTTTCACTGGATTTAGTAATTTATACGCCTGCGACACAGTTAATTCCCTATAAGTTTAACTCTTTTTTTCCCCCATTATGTGGTTTTCTTTGGGGAGCTGTGAGGGGAGTCAATTGAGGAATGTTGTCCCCGCCCTCTCAATCCCAAGATTACAAATAGTGTTAGTAAAATATTACAAATAAAACACATACCGGTAAATAAAAAAAAATGATTATGTGATGAATGTAATGGTTAGTTTAAGACTTAATATTCAAGAGGTATACCACTTTGCACACTGAAAGTGCCCCCTGAAATTCCCGATTAGTAAAAAAAAAGTATAGCAGTAATCGTTTCAATACATTTTATACGTCTTCCAAAGCAAATTTATGAGTTTCCAAGGAAATGCTTTCAAAGTTCCTGAAAACTACACCATGCTTTTCTTTGTTTTTTAGATGACATGTGTTAAATTATTTAGAAGCCAGTTCTTGTATCAGAGCAATATAGACAGCAGATATCTCTATGAGCCCGTTGTTCTATGACCCTTACCTCGACAAACTCTTTCTTGACAATACGGTGGCATCTGACCCATGGTCCGACAGAGGAGCTTCCACCGATAGCTCGGTTGTGCTGGAAGCGAACCCTGAAGAGTTCTTGGCGACACAGGTGAACAAACCGGCGTCCTCTGGGAACACCTCCTTTATGATCAGCGTCGCGACATTATCCTCGTCGTAATACATCTGCAAACACACACATAGTGACACAAAACATTTTAAGATGTCCGATGGATGCAAAGTTTTGTATAAATTTGATATAAATTAATATCCACATTTTTGCGGGAAAAGAATGTGAGAAACCATTTAAGAATGATCAAATTGGTACACGCTGTCGAGATTTGAACCCTGACCTCCCCATCAATCAAATCAAACCAGAAATAAGGTGAACATGATGACTCAGTCTCCTTGACAAACCAAATTTAGGGAATTGTAAAGCTCCTTAAAGATGTATTGACTAGTTTCAAGTTCTTAGTATATTAGAAAAATTATTTCGTTCCTCTATTGTGAACTTTCAAAGTTTATTATTATTAGCACTACGTCTTACTATCCGTTCGGTTTATACACACTTATGGTAATGTGTAATAGTAAGGTAATTGTGAGATGAAATGAAGGACCTACAGTTTAATGTGGGATCCGAACCATGGTGGAGGCCTGGCATTCCACACATTCACGAGTTGTGATTAATACACATCTTGTCAGAGGTGAAGGAAGGGTTTGGCAATCATAAATCTGAGCCGGGACCGAGGATTGAACCCCAGACTCCCAGCACAGAAGTCCAACACCTTACTCCTAGACCACCAGGTCACCCCTTTCAAAGTTGTATTCACAAAAATCGATCTAAAATGCTGTGATGATTATACAATGATTAAAAAAAAAATCTTTCTCTTTTTGTTAACTGGTAATAAATATATTTCTTTTAACTTGTGGATCAGTTGACATTATTTGGTAATTTTTTTTTATTGTTTTGAGAGTTTTTTCTCTAGTTTTCCTGCCCCATCTGACCCCATTTCCTGATACCTCTTCAAATCAAAGACATTTAGGGGAAAGAGCAAAGTTGTAGGCTTTTTGGTATTAGAAAGGTCTTAAAAACTGCTATCGTGGGTGGTATGTCATGAAGTGTTTACAGTGTAAGCAGAGCTTGTGCATAATTAATTCATAAATGCCACTAACTCTAAATTAGTAAGGGGGACAGAACAAACCCAGTTTCACTTATAATTATATTTTTAAAAATGTTACCAAATGACTAGCATGAATAGTAGGATTGCGGAATTGATCTCATAAGTCATATACCAAGTTACTTTAATAATATTTTATGCATTGCTTCAAACGTCTATCTTCAATTTTTTGAATAAAACTATTCACTGCCTATTTGACAATCCTATGTGTGTCCTGTTTGATCAGATTGTTTTGGGAGATGTGTTTCCCTTGTACCCCTGTTAACGACGCCCGTAATTCTTGTTGAATATGCCATTATTTGCTAGTTTCCCTTGGTTATTTCCACCCCTATTCCCTCTCACTCAACTCTGGTGCCTGCAGATTTCTCAGAATTCGCCACCCCTCTACCCTCTTCCAACTCTCAAGTAAACCCTCTTACACCTGTCGTGTACCACTCTAGAAACAGTGTGCGTTGAAATCCAATCTTTATCACAACTCGGTGAATCTCGCTGGCTATGTTTCATTTGAAAATGAACTCATAAAAAACTCCATGCAAAGTGATTTAGTGCGCGACTATTTATGTATAATAGGTTAATAATTTTCTCTGTGTGTGTTTTTTATTTAATATAATATGTACTTATAAAACGTGAGTGTTTAGGGGAGCTCCTATCGCAAATTAATATTATTAAGAAGACCATCCTTGGATCAAGACCATCACTCCCAGGCTTTCCCGGAGCTCCAGTCAAAGACACCCCTCGAAGGTAGGCTCCACATAGTACATCTTTTTTCTAAACCAACGTTCAACTCCCGTATCTGTTTTAGTGTACCTAAAACTGGTCCTCCGGAATTAAATTACATATTTTTGTTAATCTTAACTATATTAAACAGATAGATCGCTCATACAGTACTAATAAATCGTTCTTTCACCATTTGTTCCCATTTGATCAATCACACATATTCTTCTACCTTAGACATCACATGGGAATGTATTGTTGTCGATACCTGACCAATGAGTGTTCTACTGAGTGATGAGAATATATCACAGGTACAGTTCAAACAAACTCTGCCTATAGTGGCAACATTACAATACACCAACCTAGTTATCCTGTTTATGTGTATGGAAGAGGGGGTGAGGGTCTAGGTGTATTTTTGACAAGAGACTAAACTTCTCTATTTCCCTGCCCATTAGAATTTGAATAACACTGAGAGATAAAGGACCCACCTGAAAGTCTTGAGAAGGCAGAATGATGGCCGTCTGTCGGAACCACGTGATGAGTGGACGCGGGTTTCCTTCCACCTGGCACTCAAACTGCACAGTGGTGCCATCTGGAGTGTGTTTGGGTTGTAATTTCTCGACAAATCTTGGAGCGGCCGACTTCTCATCTGGAGGCGGCTCTGGATAATAAAAGGTAAACATTACACACTGTTTGATAGACCTATGGCCCATAGTAAACCAATAAAGAGTGTGCATGTAATTAACAAATGAGTTGAAGGTCTTGTTGATACATCACTTAGTAGGTGCAGGGGTAAGTTAAGGTGTTTGGTAGAGCAGGGCCATACCCATACATTTATTTCAGGGGCTAGGTGTGGTCCTACCTGGGTCGACTTATGGTTCAGGATGGGGTCCTCGAATCCTTAAGAATATTCGAGAATTCAAGAAAATTTCAAATTCAAGACTTAAATCCTTAGATATATATTTTTTTTTTCAGTTTCATACATGCTACTGCTTATAAGTTGTTCTGAACTGTTATTATAGGGTAAACTTAACAACCAGGCCCCAGACCAGTCATTTAACACTTAACTGAATATATTAATGTAATAGTAAATAGATTATAAGAAAGAATGTTAACATTTAGTCATTTTTTGTATTTTATATTACTATAATATATTTATATTTCTTCTTATGATCATAATTTTTTCCAATATTTGGATTTGGATTCGGATTCGAGATTTAGGATTTGAAGGTAAATTGGAGACTCAGATTTGTAAAATAGTATATTTGACCCAACTCTACTAATGGTTTACCCTTTTAGTGCCATGAGCAGATCTTATTAGTTTTTCATATTTTCACTAGTTCTGCTGTAGGCAATATGAATTTCACAAATATATTTAGGACTGTAGTCACTAAGAATCCTACAAATATATTTGGGACTGTAAGCATTATGAATTTTACAAGTATATTTCGGACTATAAGCACTATAGATTCCACAAATATAGTTAAGACTATAGGTACTATAAATTTTTACAAATATATTTGGGGCTGTAGGCACTATACATTTTACAAATATATTTGGTGTTGTAGACGCTATGAATTTTACAAATTTATTTGGAGCTGTAGGCACTATGAATTTTACAAATTTATTTGGATCTATAGGCACTATGAATTTTACAAATTTATTTGGATCTGTAGGCACTATGAATTTTACAAATTTATTTGGATCTATAGGCACTATGAATTTTACAAATTTATTTGGATCTATAGGCACTATGAATTTTACAAATTTATTTGGAGCTGTAGGCACTATGAATTTTACAAATTTATTTGGATCTATAGGCACTATGAATTTTACAAATTTATTTGGATCTATAGGCACTATGAATTTTACAAATTTATCTGGATCTATAGGCACTATACATTTTACAAATATATTTGGTGTTGTAGACGCTATGAATTTTATAACTCCAGTAAGTTACTATGTTAGGCTTTGAGGAGGGAACATTATTAAAAATTGATCAAGGGGGGTATAAGGAGGTGGGAGTGGTGTGGAGGTTGAATCTACAACCCTCCTGTTTCACTCCATACATCCATGTAATAGAGCAGTGTTTTTCAAAGTTTTGACACTCGTGTACACCTCTCTGGCTCACAGACTGACCAATTTAAGGCTTACAGATCTTCATGAAAAAAAAAAAAAAATCAATACATCCTATCTTGTAAAATATAAATTTGTCTTTTGGGATTTTGACAAAGCTTTAGCTAAATAAACAAAGCTCATGAAAAAAAAAGAAGAAAAAAAAATCATGACATTGGTAAAAATATGCACCATTTTCTTTAGTAAACTTAGTGTTTATTTTTATGATTAATATAATTCAATGGTACACACATCACTTATCCCTAAGGGGTACTCATACCACAGTTTGTTAAACATTGTAGCAGAACATGTTAAGTTCAAGATATTTTTGAAACAAAGTGTATATTCAAAATCACAAAATGCCAGCCCAGATATACAATGTTGTTTTTCTGTGAGCTCCAGGAATTCTTATTTTTATAAAACCTCTAAAATTATACATTTTATCCAATTCAAAGTGAAGATGAATATTATTATTATTATTATTATTATTATTATTATTATTATTTAGCACCACGTCTTACTACCCGTTCGGGTTATACGCTTTAAGTACTAATTACTCTAATGGATTAGCAATTGGGAAGGTTGAACTAGAGGAAGTGAACTCGCATTTGCGTGGAGGGAGAGTGGAAAACCATTTAGGAAAAACCAAAAGATGAATAGAATAACTAGCAATATTCCCAAAACTGAATAGACGTTTGAATTCTTTAAAAATGTTTAATTTTTTGATAGAAATATTTTACTTTTGGTAACTATGTAAATTTAGGTAATATATTTAATTTCTAAAATGATATATTACAAATAATATTTTGTCTTAAAATGATAAATTAAGTTACTATCACAAAATGTAATATATATTCTATTTCAGGTTTTTTATACTAATTTTTGATGAAAATAGCTCCAGAAAAATAAATATATATATGTATCAATGTGTGTTTTAACTTTTTTTTCTTCTGAATCTTCGTAGTTGTTGAATTCAGAATTTTATTCTCAAATCAAAGTCAAAGCGAACAAATATTAGAAGCTTCGCAGGACTCCGAAAAGAGTTACTAACTAATAAAAATCATGACAGGAAAGTACTCACTTTCAAAGACGGGCAGCTTGTCGATTTTCTCGTGCAGTTTCTTTTGGACATAGAGCATGTAACTGTTTTCATCCAACAGCAGTTGGACAGGGGCCCAGCCCTTTTCCTCTGTCAGATGTTTCTTGACATACCACCATTCCGTGTTGTGGGTCTCTGTTCATAGAACCAACAAGTCACCAGCATCTCAGAGATCGTTATAAAGGATTTTATCCCAGAAATGAATAAAGTATTGGTTTAAGATATCATATATACATTAACAGAAATTAATAAAAAAAGAGTTGAAAGAAAAACAAATAAATTGAAAACTGAGAGAAGAAAACCCACATAAAGAAAGAGGAAAAGAAAGTGAAAGAATTCAATGCACAGTAATGACAAGTGAAGACTAGTATCGACGAATCTTTAGAGCTTACTTACAAGAGAGGACTAGTATTGACAAGTCTCTAGAGCTTATTTACAAGGGAGGACTAGTATTGACAAGTCTCTAGAGCTTACTTACAAGGGAGGACTAGTATTGACAAGTATCTAGAGCTTACTTACAAGGGAGGACTAGTATTAACAAGTGTCTAGAGCTTACTTACAAGAGAGGATTAGTATTGACAAGTATCTAGAGCTTACTTACAAGGGAGGACTAGTATTGACAAGTATCTAGAGCTTACTTGCAAGAGAGGACTAGTATTAACAAGTCTCTAGAGCTTACTTACAATAGAGGACTAATATTAACAAGTCTCTAGAGCTTACTTACAAGAGAGGACTAATATTAACAAGTGTCTAGAGCTTACTTACAAGAGAGGACTAGTATTAAAAAGTGTCTAGAGCTTACTTACAAGAGAGGATTAGTATTGACAAGTATCTAGAGCTTACTTACAAGGGAGGACTAGTATTGACGAATCTTTAGAGCTTACTTACAAGAGAGGACTAGTATTGACAAGTCTCTAGAGCTTACTTACAAGGGAGGACTAGTATTGAAAAGTATCTAGAGCTTACTTACAAGAGAGGACTAGTATTAACAAGTGTCTAGAGCTTACTTACAAGAGAGGATTAGTATTGACAAGTATCTAGAGCTTACTTACAATAGATGACTAATATTAACAAGTCTATAGAGCTTACTTACAAGAGAGTACTAGTATTAACAAGTCTCTAGAGCTTACTTACAAGAGAGGACTAGTATTAACAAGTCTCTAGAGCTTATTTACAAGGGAGGACTAGTATTGATAAGTCTCTAGAGCTCACTTACAATAGAGGACTAGTATTAACAAGTCTCTAGAGCTTACTTACAAGAGAGGACTAGTATTAACAAGTCTCTAGAGCTTACTTACAAGAGAGGATTAGTATTGACAAGTATCTAGAGCTTACTTACAAGGGAGGATTAGTATTGACAAGTATCTAGAGCTTACTTACAAGGGAGGATTAGTATTGACAAGTATCTAGAGCTTACTTGCAAGAGAGGACTAGTATTGACAAGTATCTAGAGCTTACTTACAAGGGAGGACTAGTATTGACAATGTATCTAGAGCTTACTTACAAGGGAGGACTAGTATTGACAAGTATCTAGAGCTTACTTGCAAGAGAGGACTAGTATTAACAAGTCTATAGAGCTTACTTGCAAGAGGGGACTAGTATTAACAAGTCTATAGAGCTTACTTACAAGGGAGGACTAGTATTGACAAGTATCTAGAGCTTACTTGCAAGAGAGGATAAGCATTGGCAGTGCTTACAAAGGCAGAGGGCTATTGACGAACCTCTTTTAACTACCTTACAGGGGAGGCCTTGCCCTGCTTGTTAAGGTGTTTCCCCTCAGATAGAATAGTAAAGTTTGTTTGAAAACAAGGTGCTTAGGAAGCTATTTGATCCAATAAGGAATGGGGCTACTGGTTAATGGAGGAGATTATATAATGAGTTATATACCCTGTACTAATTACAAGACATTGTTAGGATAATTATATCTCGCAAATTATGGTAGACAAGACATGTAGAGCGAATGAAATAATCAGAACTGTGTTCAGGGCATTGATTGGCAAACCCATTGGGAAGACCTAGATGCAGATGGAAGGATAACATTGTAATGAACCTGAGAGCTATAGAATGTAATGAGGTGAACTGGATAGATGTAGCTCAAGCTAAGGATAGGGTGTAATGAGATAGACTGGACAGAACTATCTCAAGATAGGTATAGGATGTAATGAAGTGGACTGGATAGAATTAACTGAAGATATAAATAGGATTTAATGATGTGGACTGGATAGAATTAGCTCAATATTGAGATAGGATATAATAAGGTGGACTGGATAGAACGAGCTCAAGATAGGAATAGGGTGTAGTGAGGTGTTACTGGATAAAAATAGCCCAATATTGGGATAGGGTATAATAAGGTTGACTGGATAGAACTAGCTCAAGATAGGGATAGGGTGTAATGAGGTGGACTGGATAAAAATAGCCCAATATTGGGATAGGGTATAATAAGGTTGACTGGATAGAACGAGCTCAAGATAGGAATAGGGTGTAATGAGATGGACTGGATAAAAATAGCCCAATATTGGGATAGGGTATAATAAGGTTGACTGGATAAAACTAGCTCAAGATAGGGATAGGGTGTAATGGAACTAGATCAAGTGTGTCAAATATATGGCGCGCGGGAGCGTTAAAACTGGCCCTACCAGAGTTTTACTCGCAGTATTTGGGTAATAAATATCCCACAGACAAAATTAACTCGGCTAAAATACTATCAATGTTCGGAAGTTCATTCATTTGTGAACAGCTTTTCTCCCTTTTAAAATTGAATAAATCCAAGCTAAGTAGTCAGCTTACAGATGAACATTTACACAGCACAATGAGGATTGTTTCAAATCAAAATATTTTTCCAGATTTTGATAATTTAATAAGTGGGAAGCGATTCCAGATTTCCAACAAACAGTAGATGTGATAAATTACTCATACTATCCTGGCATTTTGTTTTAAATGGAAAATACTTGAATTTTGAACTAAGTTTATTATTACTATCTTAATCATAACTATTTTATTTTTACTATAGCAATTATTTTTAAATTGTAAATTGACAGTTGAAAAGTTTTTTTTTTAATTTGCCTTTTGCATCCTCATTAAAAGAAAATATGTTTTTAGAAAGCGTTGTAACTACTTTAACAATGAAAAGGAGTCGATGGGGTGAAAAAAAAGGTAAGCCTTTTAATCCTGTATCAACATTTAAAATGTATAATATAATAAATAAAAATCCTATGCCTCCTTAATGATATAATGCGTCCCTCAGAACTGTTTGAGTTTGAAACCCTTGAACTAGATCAAGATAGAGATAAGGTGGCATACTTTTGTAAGTGCGGCAATGAACTTTGGAGTTACTAATGTCCTAGAGTAAGTAAGTAAAACAGTGAAGGCAAGTGAAATGCATACAATAAGAACTCACCAAGAACGTACACCCTCTCACCCTCCACAAGGTCGATGGCATCCTCAATCTCAGCGTCATAAGAGGTGACAGAGAAGAGCACGTCTCCCTCCTGGACCTCTTGGACTTCTGTTTCGTGTCAACAATACAAGAGTTGTTATCGGAGAGTCATTAAAACAATCACTGGTTAACAGGTGCGGCAGAAGGGAGCGCGAGTAAGTTTACAGTTTTCATAACATTACACTATCTTGGCCAAAATAAATAAAATATTTCTCCAGTAGCAACGTAGAGTTTAGTTTTCTGCACATGCTGATATCAACAGATCTTGAATATCTGTTAAGGGTGTCCTGGAATTTTGTCAAAACTTTCTCTCTTTATTTAAAAAGTTTTGACAACATTCCAGGACTCCTTTGACAGATATTCAAGATATGTTGATATTAGTATGTGCAGAAAACTAAACTCTACGTTGCTACTGAAGAAATATTTGATTTATTTTCACCAACAAAATTATATTCTATAAAAACTGTAAAAATACTCGCGCTCCCTTCTGCCGCACCTTAACAGGGCAGGGTTAACCTAGGGTGCATTCCAACGAAATCTGATTATTTTACTCTAATTTTTTTTATCACCGTGTCTTACTATCCAAACAGGTTACAAACTTATGTACTAATTATTATGCTAATGGGTTGGGGGTGATAAAGGTTGACTTTATAGGAAGTGTACCCATATGTGAATGGAGAGAGAGGGTGGGAAACCATTTAGGGAAAACCACCCTCAATATACCCGATTGGTATTGAACTATGACCTCCCCATCATTGGAAGTCTAGTCTATTGCAAGTGTAGCAAATTAGACCATGCAGCCATTGAAGGGGGGGGGGGGGGGGGGGGTTAAAATGAACAGAACTAATTAATAATTTATAAATATAAAAATTATATATAAATATTTTATTCAATGTAATATTTTTTAATTGATTAACAAACACAATCACTTTTACAGTTTTATGACATTTGGGGCTGCTTTATCAATGAATCACTTTGATATTAAATTAAAAGTTCTGGTAGGATGAAACCTAGATCAGGGTATTGGGCGGTAAGGATCGATTTTCTTCAAGAGCCAGTCATTACCTATTTGTCCAATGGTAGGAAGGTAAAGTGTGAAATTTCATTGTAAAAGCCATATTGTGTTCATTCAAGGAAGGGAAGAAGAGATAATTTTTTTGCACACATTGGTTACTAAAGGTTGCCACTTATTTTCAATTTATTTTGTATCTTTTTCGTTATTTTTCTTTTTTCTTTTTAGTATTTTGGTACCCACTTATTATTATTAGCAGTATTATTATTATTATTATTATTATTATTATTATTACTACTATTATTATTATTATTATTATTTTGTGTAGCGTAAGGTGTACTGATTATCTATATTACACAGAAATAAACTGGGCCTCAAATACTAAGTCTCGCATGAAAGGCATATGAAAGTCTTCCACCATCTACGAATATTATCAATGAAAGAATAAAACTATTTATTCCAAGAAAATAAATTACGTTAAGGGGATGAGTTTAACGAGATAGAACATTCATTTTTTTTTAGAGGTTATGGTATTAATGAGGTGTTAGCTTGAATTTAACCTTGATTTTATAAGCAACAGCTCAAATTTATTTGGGAGAACTGGAGTTTCCCCCCACCCCCCGCCCCATTCTCTATATGAAAATGTAGACGCACAGTATGGGTATACTGATTACAATAATGTACTAGGGATGAGGAAGGTTGAATTTAGAGAGAGTGTACCCTCATTTGTTTGGATATAAAGAGAAAACCCATCAAGTAAAACCCACTCTCAATACACCCAACTGGGATTTGATCCTCAATCTCCTTGTCATCGGCAGTCTATTGTATTGAGAGAGTGATGTCTTATTGCTATTCAACCCCTGAGGTGGCTCTTATACTTTTTATCGCTTTGATTAATTTGTAGATAAACTAAGGGTTAAAAAACAAATTTAAGAAATATGTTTAAATAAACTTGATAATTTAAAAGTCCACAGCTTACCTTCTCGGAACACTTCTGTTTCTTTTGTAATGCTTAGAGAAACCTCCTCTGTAAAAAAATAATAAAAAAGTACAATCAGGATAGAGAAAAATAGTCCAGAATCAACTTAATCATCTTAACAGGAGTATTCACACATGCAATTAATTTACAAACTAAAATAAAATTATAAATAATTTTCTTACATTTGCACAGTATTGCATTTTTTCACATTAAACAAACAGGTATTTTCTGATAACATTCTGACTTAGTATTTGTTTATATATAAATGGCACCCGGACAAGGATTTGAAGCCTGACTGTCCAACTTTACATGTTGACCACTCTACCAACTAATATATATGTGATACCTTTCATGTCAGTGTGTAATTAAACTACACAACCCTCCAAGCGAATGACACACATACACGAAAGAGTGAAAAAATATATAATTTTTTTTTTACTATCTTTACTTACGTTTTAAATTCCTTGGTTGAATTTTCATGAAGTCTTTTTTTTAAACCAATTTTATTGAACTTGTTGATTACTGAAGTAGTGAAGATCATGTGAAATTAATGCTTAGACTAGATTTATAAAACTAGTTTTATAATCCAAAGTCAAACAAACATAAGTATTTTAAGCAAAATAATTCATCTTTCCATCAATAACTTTACTCTCTCCTAAGAAAGTCATGCTATGTTTATGCTTTTGAAAGATCTACTCAATTATAAAAAAGTTAATATAGATTATATGGTTATAGAAGGGTTTTAATGCATGCAGTTGATTATAAAAGAAAGATTTTAGTGCATGTGATTGATTCTATGGTTATAGAAGGATTTCAATGCATATTTTTAATTCTATGGTTAGAGAAGATTTTGAGTGACCATACTTATACAAGTAGTTTAGCTACTTTTTAGTTTATGACTATAAAATAGTTAATATATACTCAATTCACCCTCATTTGTAGCAGTCTTACCTTGACTTATTACTCTATGGCCCTATCTTGTAAGTCATACCAAGTGGAATAATGCAAATTAAGCTTGCTACCTTACAGGGTAACTGAAGGGTATATATATGATATTTTATGTTTTTAAAACAAAATTATATTTTATAAAGGCAAATAAAATGCAATAAAAGCTCTAGTACCTTGATGGAGGGTCTTGGATGGTTTCCGTTTGGGCTTCAACTTGAGTGCTAGAGAGTCCTCCTCATAGACAACACTCTCGGGTGCAGGTTTCTTCTTCTTCAAGCCGATCTGGAACTCCTCTTCAATATCCTCAACTGTGTAGGATGTGCGTCGAACCTCTTGTTTCCTACGCAATTGGACCTTGAAGTCGGTCTCGAATTCTTCAGATGGTCTTCTAGGACCTGCCAACTTTATTGTCTCTTCTTCATCTTCTGGTTCCTCCACTTGGTATTTGGGACGCCTCTTTAACCCAATAACCTGTTCCGTTACTTCCTCTTCTTCATCTTCTGGTTCTTCGATTATTTCTACCTGAGCAGGCCCGTCATCTTCTACTTCTTGTAAAATTCTTACCGTTTCCTCGCCGCTTTCTTCGGCAAAGGTTTTTGGACGCTCCTTCTTCAGACGCACTTTCCCAGACATTGTAATATCCTCTTCCTCGTACGTATGCAGCTGAATCTTAAATTCTTGATCAATATCTTCCTTAGTCTTAATAGTTTTGGGAACTATTGTTACCGTTTGTACTTCTGTGAATTCTTTCACCTCTGGCATCTTCTTCTTCGCTGGCTTAAGTTTCTTCAGTGTGATTTCCTCAGATGTTTCTTCAAAAGATAGTTTTCTCACTGGTGCCTTTTTCTTAATTGTGAACTCTTCTGCTACATCTTCAGGTTCTACAGGCTTCTCTTTTTTTATAGTCACCTCTTCACTTACATCCTCAACTTGAGGCACCTTAGTTTTCTTTATGCTTTTCTTAATTGTTACTTCTTCTGAGGTCTCATCTTGTGGTTTTTCTTCAACAAAATTTTTGATAGTGAAATCTTCAGATACTTCATCTTTACTAGGTTTCTTTGGCTTACTTTTCTTTATTTTTACTTCTTCAGTGATTTCTTCGTCTTCTGGTTTCTCAGGTACAATCTTCCTTATTGTTATTTCCTCTGCCACCTCCTCTACAACTGACTTCCTTGGTTTAGGCTTCTTTAGCTTTATTTCTTGAGTGACTTCTTCATCTTCTGGTTTCTCAGGTACAATTTTCTTTATTGTTATTTCTTCTGCCACCTCCTCTACAACTGACTTCCTTGGTTTAGGCTTCTTTAGCTTTATTTCTTGAGTGACTTCTTCATCTTCTGGTTTCTCAGGTACAATCTTCCTTATTGTTATTTCCTCTGCTACTTCCTCTACAACTGATTTCTTTGGCTTAGGCTTCTTTAACTTTACCTCTTCTGTAACTTCTTCATCTTCTGGTTTCTCAAGCACAATCTTTTTTATTGTTATTTCCTCTGCTACCTCTTCAACCACAGGCTTCTTTGCTTTAGGCTTCTTTAACTTTATCTCTTCAGTGACTTCTTCTTCTTTGGGTTTCTCAGGTTCGATTTTCTTGATTGTTATTTCCTCTGCTACCTCTTCAACCACAGGCTTCTTTGTTTTAGGCTTTAACTTTATCTCTTCAGTGACTTCTTCTTCTTCTTTGGGTTTCTCAGGTTCGATTTTCTTGATTGTTATTTCTTCTGCTACCTCTTCAACCACAGGCTTCTTTGTTTTAGGCTTCTTTAACTTTATCTCTTCTGTGACTTCTTCCTCTTCGGGTTTCTTGGGTTCAATTTTCTTTATTGTTATTTCTTCTGCGACGTCTTCAACAACAGTCTTCTTTGGTTTAGGCTTCTTTAACTTTATTTCTTCTGTGACTTCTTCCGCTTCGGGTTTCTCGGGTTCAATTTTCTTTATTGTTATTACTTCTGTGACTTCTTCCTCTATTGGTTTTTCAGGTTCGGTTTTCTTCAGTGTTATTTCTTCTGCTACCTCTTCAACCACAGGCTTCTTTATTTTAGGCTTCTTTAACTTTATCTCTTCTGTGACTTCTTCCTCTTTTGGTTTTTCATGTTCGGTTTTCTTTATTGTTATTTCTTCTGTGACTTCTTCAACAACAAGCTTCTTTGGTTTAGGCTTCTTTAACTTTATCTCTTCTGTGACTTCTTCCGCTTCGGGTTTCTCGGGTTCAATTTTCTTTATTGTTATTTCTTCTGCGACCTCTTCAACAACTGGCTTCTTTATTTTAGGCTTCTTTAACTTTATCTCTTCTGTGACTTCTTCCTCTTTTGGTTTTTCAGGTTCGGTTTTCTTTATTGTTATTTCTTCTACAACCTCTTCTACAATTGGCTTTTTTGATTTGACTTTCTTTATTTTTACCTCTTCAGTGATTTCTTCTTGCTCTATTTGTTCATTTACCTTTTTCTTCAAAGTGATTTCTTGTGCTGCCTCCTCTTCTACCTTTTTCGTTGGTTTAATAATCTTAATTTCTTCTATTATTGCTTCATCAGTTTTAACTGGTTCTTGTTTGATTGGTTCAGTTACCAATTCATCAGGTTTAACTGGTTCTGGTTTCTTAATTTTAATCTCTTGAATGCTATTTTCATCGAATTGAACATCTTCTGGTTTCTCAGATTTAACCTCATCATCGACTTTTTCGACTGTTTTTTCCTTTTCTTGTTCAATTCCCTCTGGAATTTTCTTTATTGGCTTTACTTTCTTGGCTTTGGTTTTCTTTTCCTTTTCTTCGACAAATTGTTCCGGTAGTATGTCTTTAGGCACATATTCAATTGGTTCATCACGCATTCCTTCAATCTTAGCTTCATCGAACTTATCAGGTATATCTGGTGTCTGATCCTCTATTAACTTTTCAATTGGCTTTTCTGGCGACGAAACATCAGTTTTTTCTTCCACTTTTTCTTCTGCAGTTTTCTCGGGCTCCGATTTGCTTTCTTCATCGAGAGGTTTCTTTTCTTTCTTTATCTTTTTTACTTTCTTTTTCTCGATTACTTTTTCTGGTGAACCCTCTGGCTTGAAGACCACCGGTTTAATAATCTCCTCATCTTCGATCTTGTCATGAGGTACCGGTTTCCCAACACTAAGCTCCTTTGGTTCTTTCTCATCTGTTGGTTTTTCTTTTGTGAATGGTTTCAATTTTATTGTCTCAGGTTCTTCTGGTTCTGGTTCCCCTACCTTTTTACGAAGTGTGATATCTTTTTCTTCTTCGGGTTCAGGTTTCTTTGGAACTCCTTTAACGAGAGTTATTTGGACAGTTTCAGGTTCTGGTTTTGGCTTTTTGGTTTTTGGTTTTTTAGCCTTTTCTTCCTCGGGCAACTCTTTGTCAGGTTTCTCAAACTCTATTTTATCAGGACTTAATAAGTCTGGTTCTTCCCCATCAAAGTCAGATGGTTTAAAAGGTTCCATTTCTATTGGTTTCTTTTCCTTTTTCTTCTTTGTTTTTTCTTCTTCAGGTTCTTTCTTTTTAGGCTTAACTTTTTCTTCCTCCCCCTCTGGTTGGGGTTTTGAAGGTATTTTCTTAAGCTTGATCTCTTCAGGTTTTTCCTCCTCTAGTGGTACTTTACCCTTTCCGATGGTAAGTTTCATTTTCTCCTCTTGTTCTGGCTCAGGCTTTTTGGGCACTCTTTCCCAACCAGGCTTTTCTTCGTCCTCTTTGTCTTCCGGTTTTTCTGAATCTTCTCTTTCAAACGGTTCGAGCTCTTCAAGTTCGGTTTCTTCTTTATCAGAGAGCTTAACCTTTCTCACCTTTTTCTTTTGTAATTTAAGTGCTTCTTTAGTATTCCTTGACAGTATACCTTTATCCATTGTCACATGCATAAAAGTGATAATAGGTTTGCACTCTTCTGGTGGGTAGGGAATAATTTTGAGGTTACTTTTAAGTAAAACTTTAGGGACCTCTGCTGTTTGAATTTCTCTCTTTTGAATTGATGACTTTTTGAGCTTGATTTGAGAAAAAAGAGGAACGTCTGGTTCTTTAGATACCTCCATGATTTTTAGCTTTGTGGGCTTGAATTCTTTCCTTTCAATGAGCTGTGGAACTAGATCAATCTTTTGAGGAGAAGGCTTCTTTTCTTTGGGCTTATCAACCTTATTGTCCTTGGTTTTTAGAACTTTAGTTACCTCCTCAGGCTGGACCTCTTCATTTGTTACTGGTTGAATATCTTCTGTTACTTCCACTTCGCTGTCCTCCTGAGAGCTTGGAGTAGTTCTTTTCTTTTTCTTTGATGGTTTTTTAACTTTAGTTTCTTTAACACTCACTAGTTCTAGTTTTTCTTCGACTTCTACTGGTTTTACATCCTCAACTTCAAACTTATCGGGCTTTTGATCTTCAACAGTTGCCTCTGTAGTAACCTCGGTTATTTCCACACCTTCGGATAATATTACCGTGGCTGTGGCATTTTCTTTAACACCTTCAACGCCAGGTATTTTTCCATCAATGGTATCAATCTTGATTGTTTCTTCTGTAGGCACTTTTGGTTTTTCAGTTGCCGCCTTCTTTTTCTTTGGTTTTGTTGGCGTTTCTTTCACTTCATCTGGTGTGGGAATTTTCTCATCTTTCTCTATGGGCACATCAGTTTCTTCAACAATGGTCTTTTTTGTTGAAATTGGTGTGCTTACCTGCGCCTTCTCTGGTTCTGACACTTCACCTGGAAATAGTCCAGTTACAATTTTAGTAATCTGTACATGTTCTGTGTCTGTGATAGTTACTGTGGCCTGTTCTTGTGGTGTGGGAATCAAGTGATCGAGGTCACCCTCCTTAGTGTCTGGTGTCACTTCAGTAACTGTAGGTGCTTCCTGTCGTTTCTGGACGACTTTCTGCATATGTAAAGTGACCTGTGGTGTTTCTTCGGGTGACGTAGCTGTAGCAATCTGTTCTGCGGTCACTTCTTGTATCTGTATAGGTTCCTGTGTGGTCTGTTTCCTCGTGGCTGTTTGTGGTTTGGGATGTTTCTGTGGCGTAATGATCTCGTCTGTTTCTTGTAACAGCTGTACCTCTGTCACGGAAATGGGTTCAGCTGTTATGGGTAGTGAGGTTGGTACCACAGACTCTCTCGGTGTTGTGAGTGTTTTAAATTCTGTAGGTGTTTCAGATGTTTTCACCTGGCTCACTGTAATCGAGTCTTTTTCAAGAAGCACCGGTGTAGCAGATTCTGTCTCCCGTTTATCGGGTATAAATGTGTCTTCTTTTTGTTCTGTTATAATTTGTGTCACTGAGATTGTATCATGCGGTTGTATAAGGGGTTGTGCTTTCTTTGTTTTAGAAATGGTTTTGTCAAATGGGGTGGATGTTTCAAATGTATCCACTTGTTTGATAGTTGTTGGAACTTGTTCGAGAATGGTTGGAGTGATTTGTGTTGTTTTAGGTATTTGGTCGGGCTGTAAATCCTCACCTGTTTGTTGAAGATGAACCTCGTGGGTGATTATTGACTCCTGGGACGTAATTTGGGGCTGAGTGACTTCTTCTTTTGGCTTCTCTTCTTTGGGGATTAGTTCGGCAACCTCAGAGATTGAAGTGTCAGTTACTGAAACAGAATCTCGAACTGTTACGATAACAGTTCCTTTCGCTTTAACAATTTGGTCGATGTTCAAGGTATCAACACACTCTCCTGTAGTTTCTTCTGTGGGAAAAGAGTCGGCTGTTTTTTTCCCTTTAATCTTCTTTTTCTTCTTCTCTGCATCAACAGAAACCTTAATTTCCTTTTCTTCTATAGGTTTTTCGGGTGATATGTCTTCAGGGAAAATTGTTCTTGGTTTCTCTGGCATTTCTTTACTTTTAACTTCTTCAGGTTTTTCTGGTTTATCTTCCTTTATTATATCTTCCTTGGCAGGAAGAACTATAGATTCGCCTTTCAATTTTTCTTCTGTTTTCTCAGGTTCCAGTTTGCTTTCTTCATCGAGAGGTTTCTTTTCTTTCTTTACCTTTTTCACTTTCTTTTTCTCGATTACTTTTTCTGGTGAACCCTCTGGCTTGAAGACCACTGGTTTAATAATCTCCTCATCATCGATCTTGTCATGAGGTACCGGTTTCCCAACACTAAGCTCCTTTGGTTCTTTCTCATCTATTGGTTTTTCTTTTGTGAATGGTTTCAATTTTATTGTCTCAGGTTCTTCTGGTTCTGGTTCCCCTACCTTTTTACGAAGTGTGATATCTTTTTCTTCTTCGGGTTCAGGTTTCTTTGGAACTCCTTTAACGAGAGTTATTTGGACAGTTTCAGGTTCTGGTTTTGGCTTTTTGGTTTTTGGTTTTTTAGCCTTTTCTTCCTCGGGCAACTCTTTGTCAGGTTTCTCAAACTCTATTTTATCAGGACTTAATAAGTCTGGTTCTTCCCCATCAAAGTCAGATGGTTTAAAAGGTTCCATTTCTATTGGTTTCTTTTCCTTTTTCTTCTTTGTTTTTTCTTCTTCAGGTTCTTTCTTTTTAGGCTTAACTTTTTCTTCCTCCCCCTCTGGTTGGGGTTTTGAAGGTATTTTCTTAAGCTTGATCTCTTCAGGTTTTTCCTCCTCTAGTGGTACTTTACCCTTTCCGATGGTAAGTTTCATTTTCTCCTCTTGTTCTGGCTCAGGCTTTTTTTTGGTTTTTCTTTTGTGAATGGTTTCAATTTTATTGTCTCAGGTTCTTCTGGTTCTGGTTCCCCTACCTTTTTACGAAGTGTGATATCTTTTTCTTCTTCGGGTTCAGGTTTCTTTGGAACTCCTTTAACGAGAGTTATTTGGACAGTTTCAGGTTCTGGTTTTGGCTTTTTGGTTTTTGGTTTTTTAGCCTTTTCTTCCTCGGGCAACTCTTTGTCAGGTTTCTCAAACTCTATTTTATCAGGACTTAATAAGTCTGGTTCTTCCCCATCAAAGTCAGATGGTTTAAAAGGTTCCATTTCTATTGGTTTCTTTTCCTTTTTCTTCTTTGTTTTTTCTTCTTCAGGTTCTTTCTTTTTAGGCTTAACTTTTTCTTCCTCCCCCTCTGGTTGGGGTTTTGAAGGTATTTTCTTAAGCTTGATCTCTTCAGGTTTTTCCTCCTCTAGTGGTACTTTACCCTTTCCGATGGTAAGTTTCATTTTCTCCTCTTGTTCTGGCTCAGGCTTTTTGGGCACTCTTTCCCAACCAGGCTTTTCTTCGTCCTCTTTGTCTTCCGGTTTTTCTGAATCTTCTCTTTCAAACGGTTCAAGTTCTTCAAGTTCGGTTTCTTCTTTATCAGAGAGCTTAATCTTTCTCACCTTTTTCTTTTGTAATTTAAGTGCTTCTTTGGTATTTCTTGATAATATACCTTTATCCACTTTTGAGTTAATGAATGTAATAACTGATGTACATTCTTCTGGAGGATACATTATAAATTTAATATTACTTTTAAGATGAATTTTAGGTATTTCTGTTGTTTTTATTTCTAATTTTTTTACCGACGCTTTCTTTAGCTTTACTTGTGAAAACAAAGAAACCTCAGGCGTTTTAGACAGCTCTGTAATTTTAACTTTGGTTGGTTTTATCTCTTTTCTTTCAATTTTGATCAACTGTGGTACTAGGTCAACTTTTTCTGGAATTGGTTTCTTCTTTTTAGATTTGTCTTTAGTCGGCTTTTTATTCTCGTCTTGAGATGGTGTTGTTATTTCTTCTTCAGCCATTTTTGGAATTGGTTTATTTTCTTCTACTTCCTCGTCTTCAAATTCATCTGAAGGAATATCACCTGTAGTTTCTGCCTGGATTGTTTTTGTTTTCTTCTTTAATTTCCTGATTTTTTTCTCTACGACTTCAGATATATTATTTAGATCCTCTTGTGTTTGATGTATTTTATCGACTTCACTAATATCCGATTTTTCAAGATCTGGTTTGGATGTATCTGATAATGCTGTTTGCTGTGTTTCTTCCTTTTCATCATTAATTTCATCCAAATCTTCCGTTTCTAGCACAGGTTCTTCGACACCCGAGTCTTTATCTGTTTTTTTGACTTTCTTCGGTTTCTTTTTCTGCAATTTCAATGCCTCTTGGGTATTCCTTGACAAAATACCCTTCTCAGGTTTTATATTTAACTCTGTTATAAGAGGTGTCTTTTCTTCTGGGGGATATGGTATGGTTTTTATATTACTCTTAAGCATAACTTTAGGCAAAGCAACACTTTTTATTTCTCTCTTTTGGACAGAAGATTTTTTTAGCTTAACCTGTGCGAAATAAGGAACTTCTGGTTCTTTTGACACTTCAACAAATTTAAGTTTTGTAGGCTTTATTTCTTTTCTTTCAATTTTCATCAATTGTGGCTGCAATTTTAATTTTTCAAGTTTTGGTTTTTTATCTTTTGGTGTTTTTTGTTTTTTGTCATCTTCATCAACAGCTTGGGATTCTGTTTCTATAACTTTAGGTACCTCTTCTTTATCTTCTTTGTTCAATATGTCGTCTTTAACTTTTTGTTTTTTCTTTAATTTATTTTGTTTAGTATCTTCTGTTTTTTCAATCATTTCAGGAGCACTTATTGCCATTTCTTCAGGTGTTTCTTTGAGTTTGATATCTTCTCTCTTTTGGTTTTCATCCGTTATCTTAGGTTTTTTCTTTATTTTTTTATTTTCTTCAACAATATCTTTCTCTTCTGCAACATCTGGTTTCTCTTCTACAACATCTGGTTTCTCTTCTTCCTCCAACTTATCTTTGGGTTTCTTTTTGATTTTTCTTTTAGTTTCAATGGTTTCTAGAATAACATCCTCTGGCTTATCAGGTATTATTTCTACTAAAACAGATGGTGTTGTTTCCTCTGAAGGTTTTTCATCCGCAAATCTTAATCGCTTTTTAATCTTTTTCTTTTGTTCAGGCTTTTGTTCCTCTTGGTCGGTTTTTTCCTCTATAGTAGGTATTATAGCTTCGTTAGGCGTTTCTATAACTTCTTCTACAACATCAGGCACTAGATCTGTAATTTCTTCCACAGTTAACTTTTCAGGTTTTATTTCTTCTTCTGTAACAATGACTTGAGTTTCCTCTTTGCCTCCCTTAATTTTACGAGTTATTTTCTTAACCACTTTTCTTTTGCCTTTTTCTGTTGTGGTTTCTGTTGTAACCAGTTCTTCTGGTTTTTCTTCTAGAACTTCTTCTACAACATCAGGCACTAGATCTGTAATTTCTTCCACAGTTAACTTTTCAGGTTTTATTTCTTCTTCTGTAACAATGATAGTTTCCTCTTTGCCTCCCTTAATTTTACGAGTTATTTTCTTAACCACTTTTCTTTTGCCTTTTTCTGTTGTGGTTTCTGTTGTAATCATTTCGTCTGGTCTTTCTTCTACAACCTTTTCTACATGAGGTGCTAGATCATTAATTTCTTCAATGGTTGGCTTTTCAGGTTTAATTTCTTCTTCTGTAACAACGACTTTCTTTTGTTCTTTGCCTCCCTTTGTTTTGCGTGCTATCTTCTTAACCACTTTTATTTTACCCTCCTCTGTAGTCATTTCTGATGTAGCCAATTCTTCTGGTGATTCTTCTGTAATATCTTCAATAACAAGAGGTGTTATAGCTGTACTTTTTTGTAAATCTTTCTTTTCAAGTTTTGTTTCTTCGTCTTCTGTTACTATAACTTGTTTTTCTTCTTTGCTTCCCTTACTTCTATCTGTTATTTTCTTCACTACTTTTCTTTTCCCCTTGTCTGTTGTTTCTACTGTGGGCATATCTTGTGGGGATTCATCCACAATCTCTTCTAATAAAACCGGTGATATTTCCTCCAAACATGGCTGTTCATCGACATCTATAACTTCTTCAATTATAATCTCTCCATCTCCTTCTTCACTTGGTTTCTTAGTGCCTGTACTCTGTTTCCCACCTTTTGTTACCCTTTTGACTGTTCTTCTTTTTATTATCTTGGTGCCGCCCTCGTCTTGAACGGTTTGAAACTCATCCACGACAACCATTGCAGTGTCTTGCTCCACTGGGGTCGAATCATACTCACCTGGTAACACCTCTGTAATCGTCTCACTCACTGTGACAACCGGCGTCTGCTCGAAGGTCTGTGTGGCTGTGATGTGAGTTGTCTGTTTGGTGAACTCGCCCAAGGTTTCTGAAATGTCAATGGTTTCGTGAGGGGACAGAACGGTGATGTGTCGTTCGCTGTGCTCTGGTTTGACCTCTGTCAAGGTGGCGTGTTCGTGTGGTGCTTCGGGTGTTGTAATGTGAGTGACGGCCTGTTCGGTCATATCCTCGGTGTCTGTTCCGAATGCCGTTGTTGTGTTTTCTTGTGTTGGTTGCTGTTCTCTCCTTGTATTTAGTGTTTTTAATTCTTCAAGTACTACTGCTGTGGTTCTGTGTTCGGATGTAAGTGTCTCTTCGCCATACTCTGTGTCTGTTAGTTGTGGAATGATATGTTGGGCCACTGTCAGCAGTCTTGCTTGCTCTTTAGGCAGTGGTGTCAGTGTTCCTTCTTTCTCGTGTACACTTACTTCACTCACCTGTGCGCTAACTACAGCTTGTGTAATACCAAATTCGGCATCTTTATAGATATCAGGTGTTGAATCAATATCCCCTTCTACTACAAGAGACGTATTGACCTCCTCTTTTATCGCTACCCCTTTATGACTAGTTGTCATTGTTAGTTTAGCTACGGCATATGGGATTGACTTATCGTCAGGGGTTAGTTTTTCTGTTTCTGATTGAGTTTTTGTTGTGACTGTTACTCCCTCCCCAAGTTCAAATGTTACACCTGCTTTGTAAAAGTGTTTTCGTTCTGAAATGTGTGTGCCTTCTGATTCAAAAGTTACAAGTTGTGACACATTTACACTAGTTAGAGTTGGTTCCGTTCCAATTGTGGGAGCACTTTCTAGATCTTTAGGTTTTTCTGTTTCAAACGTTTCAGGGAGCAACGAAGGAATCAACTCCTCTACAACAGGTGCTTCCCTACCAGGGATCAAAGATATCTGCGCCGAGGATTCCTTACTTGCCAAACTTTCCAAATTGTTTATACTTTCCTGAATTAAAATCTCTTGTTTGGTGGCAACGTCCCTAGTAATTACTTCAGATTTTGCTTTAGATAATATCCTATCTGGTGATATCTCAAGGTCCTTTGAAACTTCTTCACTTGAAGATAACTCTGTCGTAGCAATATCTCTAACTACCACATTGGTTATCGCCTCAATGGTTTCACTCTTTTCTGACACTTGAAAATCGGCAAGATCTACCTCGGGATGCTCGTAAGAAGTTATTGCAACCTCCATAGGCAACACAATGGGCTTGGCTGCCGATTCCTGCATTAGCTTGGTTAAAAATTCAGGCGTATCTTCTTCGAATTGAGTGTAAAGTGACACCGGCACTTGTTTGAAAACACCTTCCATATTACTTACTACAGTTTTTAAATGATCTTTTGTTTCACTTAACTCTCCAGCTACTTCTTCTATCTGGGGTTGATGAATAAGAGGAGCTTGTAAAGTCACTACATCAAGTCTCGCTTCATTTTCCACTTTTGTATCAGGATAAGCTAGTTCAATTAAATTATTCTCATCTAGGAGTGTTTCTTCTGTTACTGCAACATTCATACTTACCACTTTTGACGATGCAATTTTTTGGTCCAATTGATCTTTAATAGTGAGATCAGTAACAACTTGTTCACTTTTTCTTTCTTCCGTGATGGCTACATTCCTTGTTGTCAAATCTTTAAACGTATTTGTAAATTTTACACTTTCACCAGAAATTATAAATTCTGAAATATTTTGCTCAGTTTTAGTCTCTTCAATTTGAGCAGCTTCTCTGGATGTAATTACTCTAGAAGCATAAGATTCATGCAACGATGATGCTATAGATAAATTCGTAATACTTTCTTCTGCCGACGTCTCTTCAGTTACTGAGATTTCTCTAGTAAGTATATTAGGAATGATGTGTAATTCTTTAGAAGATACTTTTGTTGGTAACTCCAAAGTTTCTTCTTGTATGGTTCGTACTTCGGTTATCGCAACTTCTCTAAAAACAATATTAGGTTTCGCTTGCATTTCTCTAGCTAATACTGCTTCCGCTAAGTCTGACGTTCCTTCCTGAGTAGTTGCTTGTTCTGTCATTGCTGCTTCTCTTGCAACAATGTCAGGTTCCGCATGACTTTCTTTAACTAATACTTCTTCTGGCAAGTCTGACGTTCCTTCCTGGGTGGTTGGTTGTTCAGTTATAGCTGCTTCTCTTGCAACAATATCAGGTTTCGCTTGACTTTCTATAGCTAGTACTGCTTCTGGTAAGTCTGACGTTCCTTCCTGGGTGGTAGGTTGTTCAGTTATAGCTGCTTCTCTTGCAACAATATCAGGCTTTGCTTGACTTTCCTTAGCTAGTACTGCTTCTGGTAGGTCGGACGTTCCTTCCTGGGTGGTTGGTTGTTCAGTTATAGCTGCTTCTCTTGCAACAATATCAGGTTTTGCTTGACTTTCCTTAGCTAGTACTGCTTCTGGTAGGTCGGACGTTCCTTCCTGGGTGGTTGGTTGTTCAGTTATAGCTGCTTCTCTTGCAACAATATCAGGTTTTGCTTGACTTTCCTTAGCTAGTACTGCTTCTGGTAGGTCGGACGTTCCTTCCTGGGTGGTTGGTTGTTCAGTTATAGCTGCTTCTCTTGCAACAATATCAGGTTTTGCTTGACTTTCCTTAGCTAGTACTGCTTCTGGTAGGTCGGACGTTCCTTCCTGGGTGGTTGGTTGTTCAGTTATAGCTGCTTCTCTTGCAACAATATCAGGTTTTGCTTGACTTTCCTTAGCTAGTACTGCTTCTGGTAGGTCGGACGTTCCTTCCTGGGTGGTTGGTTGTTCAGTTATAGCTGCTTCTCTTGCAACAATATCAGGTTTTGCTTGACTTTCCTTAGCTAGTACTGCTTCTGGTAGGTCGGACGTTCCTTCCTGGGTGGTTGGTTGTTCAGTTATAGCTGCTTCTCTTGCAACAATATCAGGTTTTGCTTGACTTTCCTTAGCTAGTACTGCTTCTGGTAGGTCGGACGTTCCTTCCTGGGTGGTTGGTTGTTCAGTTATAGCTGCTTCTCTTGCAACAATATCAGGTTTTGCTTGACTTTCCTTAGCTAGTACTGCTTCTGGTAGGTCGGACGTTCCTTCCTGGGTGGTTGGTTGTTCAGTTATAGCTGCTTCTCTTGCAACAATATCAGGTTTTGCTTGACTTTCCTTAGCTAGTACTGCTTCTGGTAGGTCGGACGTTCCTTCCTGGGTGGTTGGTTGTTCAGTTATAGCTGCTTCTCTTGCAACAATATCAGGTTTTGCTTGACTTTCCTTAGCTAGTACTGCTTCTGGTAGGTCGGACGTTCCTTCCTGGGTGGTTGGTTGTTCAGTTATAGCTGCTTCTCTTGCAACAATATCAGGTTTTGCTTGACTTTCCTTAGCTAGTACTGCTTCTGGTAGGTCGGACGTTCCTTCCTGGGTGGTTGGTTGTTCAGTTATAGCTGCTTCTCTTGCAACAATATCAGGTTTTGCTTGACTTTCCTTAGCTAGTACTGCTTCTGGTAGGTCGGACGTTCCTTCCTGGGTGGTTGGTTGTTCAGTTATAGCTGCTTCTCTTGCAACAATATCAGGTTTTGCTTGACTTTCCTTAGCTAGTACTGCTTCTGGTAGGTCGGACGTTCCTTCCTGGGTGGTTGGTTGTTCAGTTATAGCTGCTTCTCTTGCAACAATATCAGGTTTTGCTTGACTTTCCTTAGCTAGTACTGCTTCTGGTAGGTCGGACGTTCCTTCCTGGGTGGTTGGTTGTTCAGTTATAGCTGCTTCTCTTGCAACAATATCAGGTTTTGCTTGACTTTCCTTAGCTAGTACTGCTTCTGGTAGGTCGGACGTTCCTTCCTGGGTGGTTGGTTGTTCAGTTATAGCTGCTTCTCTTGCAACAATATCAGGTTTTGCTTGACTTTCCTTAGCTAGTACTGCTTCTGGTAGGTCGGACGTTCCTTCCTGGGTGGTTGGTTGTTCAGTTATAGCTGCTTCTCTTGCAACAATATCAGGTTTTGCTTGACTTTCCTTAGCTAGTACTGCTTCTGGTAGGTCGGACGTTCCTTCCTGGGTGGTTGGTTGTTCAGTTATAGCTGCTTCTCTTGCAACAATATCAGGTTTTGCTTGACTTTCCTTAGCTAGTACTGCTTCTGGTAAGTCTGATGTACCTTCCTGGGTGGTTGGTTGTTCAGTTATAGCTGCTTCTCTTGCAACAATATCAGGTTTTGCTTGACTTTCCTTAGCTAATACTGCTTCTGGCAAGTCTGACGTACCTTCTTGGGTGGTTGGTTGTTCAGTTATAGCTGCTTCTCTTGCAACAATATCACGTTTTGCTTGACTTTCCTTAGCTAGTACTGCTTCTGGTAGGTCGGACGTTCCTTCCTGGGTGGTTGGTTGTTGAGTTATAGCTGCTTCTCTTGCAACAATATCAGGCTTTGCTTGACTTTCCTTAGCTAGTATTGCTTCTGGTAGGTCAGACGTTCCTTCCTGGGTGGTATGTTGTTCAGTTATAGCTGCTTCTCTTGCAACAATATCAGGCTTTGCTTGACTTTCCTTAGCTAGTACTGCTTCTGGTAAGTCTGATGTACCTTCCTGGGTGGTTGGTTGCTCAGTTATAGCTGCTTCTCTTGCAACAATATCAGGTTTTGCTTGACTTTCTTTAGCTAGTACTGCTTCTGGTAGGTTGGATGTTCCTTCCTGAGTGGTTGGTTGTTCAGTTATAGCTGCTTCTCTTGCAACAATATCAGGTTTCGCTTGACTTTCCTTAGCTATCACTGCTTCTGGTAGGTCAGACGTTCCTTCCTGTGTGGTTGGTTGTTCAGTTATAGCTGCTTCTCTTGCGACAATATCAGGTTTCGCTTGACTTTCCTTAGCTAATACTGCTTCTGGTAGGTCAGACGTTCCTTCCTGGGTGGTTGGTTGTTCAGTTATAGCTGCATCTCTTGCAACAATATCAGGTTTCGCTTGACTTTCCTTAGCTAGCACTGCTTCTGGTAAGTCTGACGTTCCTTCCTGGGTGGTTGGCTGCTCGGTAATGGCTGCCTTTCTTGCTATTATATTTTGTTTAGCTTGACTTTCCTTTGCTAATATAGTGTCTGGTAAAACTGTAACTTCTTCTTGAATTATTGATTCTTCTGTTGTAGCTACATTTCTTCCTTCAATATCAGTTTTAGCTGTTATTTCTTTTGCTAGTATGGATTTTTTTAAATCTGATGTTTCTTCATGAATTATAGCTTCTTCTTTCATTGCTACTTCCCTTGCGACAACGTCTGTTTGTCCTTGTGTTTCTTTAGCTGAGACAGAAGTTGGCATTTCTGAGGTGGACTCGTCCGCTATGATTTGTTCTTTTATTGCAACGGACGTTGCGTCAGTACCTAAAACAGCTTTGCTCTCTTTTCCTCTCATTTTAATTGCAAGTTTTTCCGATTCCTCTTGTAATATTATTTCTTCTGTCATTGTTGTGTCATTTAATATATATCTTGACTTTGCGTTGTATTCATTTGGTTTAAGTGTTTCTTTGATACTTTCCGCATTTTCTTCTAATTTCGATTCAAATATTTCAATTGCGTCGCTTGTTAATAACTTAGAAGAAGTTTGTGTTTCTCTGTGTTTATCTTTTATTTCAAAATCTGGTACGGTTTGCTCTACTATCGTTTCGTTTGTTGAGATTGCTTCAACGGTTGTATAGCTGTCTTTTGCATGCGTTTCTTTTAGTTTTGTAATATCAACTCCAATATCTACTATATCTTCCTGTACGACTAATTCTTGTGTGGATAGTGTTTTCTCTAAAATAAGTTCTGACTCTGCATACTTTGCTTCATTCTTCTCGGAAACGGTTAACACTCCCACAGTGTCGCCAGCTATAGGTTCCTGAACAATGGGTGCTTCTTGAAGGGTTAGATCTAGGTTAGCAGTAAATTTATTAACTTCTAAAGTCTTGGTGAGATCACCCACTGTTTGCTGAGTAATTGTTTCTGTTATAGAAACACCTTTGTTTGGCATAAAAGTTATTTCAGCTGTACTCTTACTTTGTAAGCTATCTTTATTTAACGGTTTTTCACGTTCATTAACATTCATTTCTGTAACCACTATACTTTCTTGGACATCTCGGCTAAAGTGAACAACTTGTTCGTTTGGTTTTAATACACTGAGGATTCCTAAAATTTCGGCCGGTTTGGTTTCCTCTACAATGGTAGTTTTATTAGGCACAAAACTTGCCATTGCATGGCTACCTGACCTTGAATCTAAAATTAATTCCAACTCTTTTTCGTGAAGCGTTGTTTCCTCGACTATTACTTCACTTCTCGTCCCTTCAAAATGTATGTCAGCTGTCTTGTTGTGTGGGATGTTAATGACATCAAGTGTACCTTCCTGCTCACCAGATGTCACTTCAAGGACTACTGCAGTGTTTTTGTTGGTTGAATGAGTAACATTTGCATGTTGTGATTGTGTTTGGTCTGTAGTACTTTCAAATGTGTTAATGTTCGTGTCTGCTATTGTTTCTTCCTGAGTAAGGGCCCGACACGATACTAAATTCAATACTCCATAGTGTTCGGATCTACTACTCACTACCTCATACTCACCCTCTCGATCTTCTGGTTGAACTTCAGTAATGAGAAGCCTCGTCTCCTGTTCTTCCAAAGAGACGCTCACCCTCTTCGAGGCTGGCTTCAACAACTCGGCCAAATCAGATTCGACTTCCCCTGTTGTTTGGACTTCTGACACCACAAGGCTGTGTAGCTGTTGTGGCATAGCCTGTTTTGCTACGCTAGGAGAAGGAAATTCAATATCTAAACACCCTAATTCGTTTTCTGGAAGTATTTCTGTTTTCAAGGCCACCTCCTGCCCTACAACGTCTGGCTGGGCTACCCCTTGTATAGCTACACCTGCAGTAATTTTAGTAGCTTCTTTGTCTTGAGCTATTACTTCTGTTACATTAATGCTACGCTCTTCTCGGAAACGCAATTCGGCATTAGTTGTCTCGGGTTTGGCACCAAGTTTCAAAATACCTTCACTCTCCTGCACGGAAGTTTCTGTTAGAGATATGCTCTCGTAAGGCAACTGCTCTGGAATTGCTTGCACCTTTGTTGGGATAATATCCGACACTATTTTTCCTGTACTGAGACTTGTTACAACCTCGGTTTGTTCATAGGCTTCCTGACCAGACACCTCTGTACTAGCTACTTGCTTCTTCGGTATATCTATCCCAGTGCATTCACCTTCTTTATCTTCTGTCACAATCTGGCTTATCGTCACTACTTTCTTTGCTTTCTCAAATGCCAGTTCTGCGCTCTTTGTATCTGGCCTGAATGTACCAACGAAATGCTCTTCTTGTTCAGAAATATTTGTTTGTGTTTGGATAATGCTTTCAAGTGGAACTTGTCCAAGTTTAGCATAAGCTGTGTTAGGTGCTGTGCTTGTAAATTCAGTTAGACCAAATTCTGCTATAACTTCTGATTTCTGGGCTATTTCTTGTGGAGTAATATCTGGCAACGCCGTTCTTTCTTTAGGCACTTCTGGCATTACATAATTACCTTCCTTGTCCTGCAATGTCACTTCAGATATAGTTATAACCTTCTTTTCTTCGAACTCAATTTGAGCCTGGTTTCCAGTAGGTTTGAATGACTCGTTAAACACACCTTCTTGTTCATGAACAATGCCTTGTGAGATTATAATACTTTCAACTATGTCTTGCTCATGGTGGGCTTTTTCCTGAGTTGGTGCTGCGTGTTTAACTACACCGACATGCATTTCTGTCAAAACCTCGCTCTGCTGAAGAGACTCCTGACTTAATATTTCACTCTGTGCCGTTATTTTTTTGGGCAATTCTTCAGGTTGGAGAATGCCCTCCTTGTCCTCAACAGTAACTTGTGTGATGCTGACACTGCGCCCTTCCTCGAAAGTCATCTCTGCACTTTTTTTTACACCGCGGAGGCCTTCCTTGAGATCTCCTTCGTGTTCTTGTACAGTTTCTTCAGTTTGTATTATGCTCTCAAATGGAAGTTGGTTCAAATTGGCTGTCATTGTGTGCACTGACTCTGGAATGAACTCTCCGATACTAACACCTGTAATTACTTCTGATTTCTGAGCTACTTCCTGAGCAGATATTTCAGCCTCGGCTAATTTTCCAGTTGGCCTTTCAGGAGCAATGTACGTACCTTCCTTATCCTGTGTCACAACTTCCGTAATAGTGACACCTATTCCTTCCTCAAATGCAATATCTGCACTTTTTGTATTAGGTTTGAATGTCCCAGTAAAGTCTTCTTCACGCTCACGAACTGTTACTTCAGTTAAAGTCAGACCTACAAAAGGAACTGATTCAGAAAGTGCTTGAGCACTTGTTGGAATAACTGATAGTAATTCTGTAACTCCCATTTCCGTCAATACCTCAGTTTTTTCTGCAACTTCCTTACCTGTTATCTCAGGCTGGGCAATTCTTCCTTTAGGCTTCTCTGGTGAAGTGTATGTTTCTTCTTTGTCTTCTGAAACAATTTGTGTTACGGTAATACTCCTACCTTCTTCAAATGTCATTTCAGCACTCTTACTGATCATTCTGAGATCCGATTTGAGCTCTTCTTCACTTTCTCTCACTATTGTTTCAGTTTGAACTAAACTTTCAAATGGCATTTGTTGTAGGTTTGCTGTCATTCTATGTTCAGTAGTAGTCAACATATCTCCCACACATAATACAGTGTGAATTTCTAATTTTTCCGCCACTTCATGTCCAGAAATATCTGTTTGAGCTTTCTTTCCTCGGGGTATTTCCATAACATCAAGTTTTCCTTCTTTGTCTTCAACCAATACCTCGGACACAGTTTGAACTCTCTTTCCTTCTTCAATAACAATTTCTACATTTCTAGTGGTTGGTTTAAACTTGCCACTAAACTCAGACTCCTGTTCTTGAGCCAAACCTTCCGACACAAATATTGACTGGAGCGTTTCCTGTTCTGGATGGGCCTGTTCAAGAATTGGTTTCAATTCATTAATTTCCTTAACTGAATGCTGTGCAATGGTTTGGGACTGTTCTGCGACTTCTTGGCTTTCACTAATGTCTGGAAGTGCCTTCCTCTCCTTAGGCAGCAGTGGTGCATTATATGCAAGCTCTTTGTCTCCCAGAGTTACCTGAGAAACTGTCACACTGTGTTCGATTTCAAAATCTAAGTCAGCTCTTCTGACACTTGGTATTTTGTCTCCGGAAAACTCGCCTTCTCGCTCATTCACTGCGTGCTCAATATGAACCAGGCTCTCGTATGGCATCTGTTCTGTGATTGCATGAGCTGAGGTTAGAGCTTCTTGAATAAATTCATTTACTCGCATTCCAGCAACTATTTCAGATTTTTCTGCTACTTCATGCCCTAATATATCCGGCCTAGCTATCCTTTCTTTGGGTTTAACTGGTGTAACATATTCGCTTTCTGTGTCTCCAGCAATTGTAGATATAATTGTCACACTACGTCCTTCTTCAAACAAAAGTTCTGCTTTTTTCGAATGTGGTGTGATAAATTCGGAGAAATCGCCCTCATGCTCTCTGATTGTGGCTTCTGTTTGAACTATGCTTTCAAAAGGTACTTGTTCAGGTAAAGCTTTTGCAGAGGCTATGGCTTCCTTAGGAATATGGCCTATGCCAATCTCGGTAAATACTTCTGATTTTTGAGCCACTTCTTGGCTGGTGATATCGGGATGAGCTATTCTCTCTTTTTGTTTAATTGGGGCTACAAATATGGTTTCTTTATCATCTAAATTAACTTGAGTTACTGTCACACTACGACCTTCTTCAAATGCCAGCTCAGCACATTTAAGGTCAAGTTTTAACTTTCCTTGAAACTCACCCTCGCTTTCCTGCACCGATGTTTCGGACAGCACAATACTCTCAAAGGGTAACTGTTCAGAAGTAGCTTTTATTTTATTTGGCTGTTCGATCATTACTTCTCCTGTTCTGCTTTCTGTCACCACCTCAATCTTTTGAGCTACCTCGTGTCCAATTACATCAGGCTTCGCAAACTTACCCTCTGGTTGATCTGGGATGGTGTATTTCCCCTCTTTGTCCTGACATATTACCTCTGTGACAGAAACTCCTTTACCTTCCTCAAAAGTGATATCAGCACTCTTCTTTTCGGGCTTGATGTCATGTTTTAGCTCTCCTTCCGTTTCTCCTGGGGCTGTTTCTGACTGTATGATACTTACATAAGGCGACTGTTGTGCAGTAGCTTGACCTCTTTCTGGAGATTCTCTTAACAGCTGTGCAACACTACTTTCTATCACAACTTCACTTTTTTCAGCCACTTCTTGTCCAATAATTTCGGGCACCGCTGACTGTTTCTTAGGTTCTTCTTGTGTGAGTAATTCTCTCTCTTTGTCTTCAATTGTGATTATAGTTGTGGTGATACTTTGACCTTCTTCGAATGCAGTTTCAGCCTTCTTGGCCTGTGGGGTGATATCAGATTTATATTCGCTTTCGCTTTCGCGAATATTTGTTTCACTCAATATAATACTTTGATAAGGTATTTGCTCATATCTAGCTTCAGCAATTAGTGGCTTCTGCGGGGTAATTTCCTCGATGCTTAGGTCTGCAATTACTTCTGAACTGATAGCAACGCCTTGAGCTGTGATGGCAGATGTGGCTTTTTCTTTTTTCGGTGCTTGGGGTGTCACCATGGGATGTTCTTTGTCTTCAATGGTAATCTCTGTCACACTGATCACTTGTCCTTCTTCAAAGGTTACATCGGCCTGTTTTTGTTCAGGTTTTATCTCTCTGATGTATTCTCCTTCCCTCTCTCCCAAAGTAGGGTGCAGCATTGTCGCACACTCTAACGCTTCCTGTTCAGGGTAAGCTTTTGCCTCCTTCATTACGAGCTGTTTAAGAATATTTATGTAATCATCAGCAACTACTTCTACCTTTTGAGCCACTTCACGACTTAAGATGTCTAAAATTGCCTTCCGTTGTTTAGGCATTTCCAATGCTTCTAAAATAGTTTCCTTGTGTTCTGCAACGATCTCTGTGACCGATATGCTCTCTCCAGCGTCTACGGTTATATCCGCTTTCTTTTCCTCTGGTTTTAAGTCTTTCTCTAAGAGTTTTTCTACTTCTGTTATAGCCGTTTCTGTAACCACCAATTCCTGATATGGTTCATTGTCACGTTTTGCTCTTCCATGAACTGGTTCTTCCTGGACTAGTTTTCCTAGGTGTAGCTCGGGTAAAGTTTCTGACTTAAGGGCAATTTCACGACCTGGTACGCTAGGAGTTGCCGAAATCTCTTTTGGAGTTTCCTCTGTAACATACTCACTTTCCCTTTCATGTGTCGTGACCTGGGTTACGGAGATTCCTGACATGCTGTCAGTCCATTCCATGTTAGCCTCTTTTGTGTCTGGTCTAAAGTCTTTCTGAAACTCCCCTTCTTTCTCAACCATCTGTGCTAATGTGATCAATAAACTCTCCATAGTTGTCTGCTTGGATTTTGCTACCCCTTTTGTAGGCGCTTCTTCAATAAGTGGTCCCGTGACGTATTCTGGCAATACTTCAGATTTTATCGCAACCTTTTGGGTTGCAAAATCGGGGTTTGCGAAACACTCGCTCTGCTGTTCCGGTTGAGTATATGAGGATTCTTTGTCCTGGGTAATCACTTCGGTTACAGTCACCCCTTCTTCCTCCAAAACAATTACGTCGGCCAGTTTACGGTCGGGTTGAGAACCCAATTTGTGTGTCTTGAGACCTTCACCTAAAACAGTCTCCTCGATAACGGTCTCCTGGAACAAATCTTGTCCTAATTTCGCCACACCTGTCTGTGGTTTATCTTTCTTTAGCTGGCTAGCGAACCCTTCAGCAAGAGTTTCTTCCACAACAAGAGAATGCAGTGGATGAGTTGGAGCAGCTTTAACTTTGTGGCTCTCTGGCAAATCACCAGGTTTGAAATCGCCTTCTTTTTCATTTATCTCCGTCTGTGTAACGGATAAACCCGATTGAGGTGTAAACTCTTGCTCTACCGTAAACACCTGAGGAATGTCCTTGCTCTCCATTATTTCTTCTCTTTCCTGGGTAAGTGTTTGCGACACTTGCTTAGCCTCTTGGGTTTCAATGTTTATTGTCGCTTCGTCAGTCCTATATTTCAACACGTCAGAAAATTCTGAAGGTACACTTTCAGCCTGAATCTCGGAAACAGAAATTGATTCCTCAGGCCTCAAGCTAGGCTCGGCATACGCACCTACTGGGGTCCTTAAAGGCAGTAACTCTCCTTCAGATTCTTGTACAATGGGCCAAGAAATTCCCGAAGTTTCAAGACATGTAATAGATGTGCCTGCTTGTTTCCCTTGCGGTTTGTCCCCTGGAGCAAACTTTCCTTCCTTTTCCCCGATTGTGGTGACAACTGTGATAAGACACTCACGTTCAGAAAACTCCACTTCAGCCCTCTTCTCCTCTTTCTCTTCAATCGTGAATTCGCTTTGAGGCTGTTGAGACTCTACTTGTCTGACGGCGACTCCCTCCAACACTGTCAAGTCCTGTGTCGCATGAAACGTATCCGGTTTACGCTGAATAACCAGATCCCCTTCTTTTTCCTGAATTCTAGTTTCAGATACCTGCAGCGTCTCGCCTGGTGTAATGGCAAATTCCGCTTGTTGTGACTGTGGCAGTCGCCCAGGGAAGTATTCCCCTTCAGTCTCTGGCGCGTGTGTCTCTTGAACGGTCACCTGTTGCTGGGTGATCACACTCTTGGTTGCCACCTCTGTGGCGACAAACAATTCCGGGTAGTACTTGCCAGGCTTAGTTTCTGCAAACACCTCGCTTATAACAAGTGATTCGGAGGATGGTACCTCTACCCGGGGTTTCACTGAAGTTGGTTTGCTCAAGATGTCAAGTTTGTCTTCAGATTGGCCTTCGTTCACTTCTGTTACGGACAAGCCCTCTTGTGGCACCACACCTGTGGTCGCTTGTCGGCTTTGAGGTACTTTATCGTGCTGTACGTCGCCTTCTTTAAGGGAAACTTGCATCTCGGTGACGGACGTGGCTTCCTTTAGAGTCATAGAAAACGTCGCCTGGGTCTTCTGTACTTCTAATCTTGTACTAATGTTTCCCGTGTTGTTTTCAGTTGTAATCTCACTGACAATTATGCCTTCGCTTGGTACAAAAGTCTTGCTTGCCTCAAACGTCTGTGGCTTGAAAGTTGTCTGGAACTCTCCCGTTTGAGTTTGTATGTCTGGTTCGGTAACCTGGTAGGGTTGTATGGTGTCTAGAGTGGGTGCTGCTCTAGCACCCTCTGGTTTGAGCCCCCCGATAGTTTCTTCCTCGTGTTCTTCTGCCCTAACTTCCTGTTCTGATACGGCTGTGTGAGTCAGCAAACTTACTTTCACATGTTCCTCGGCCAACTTGCCGCTTGTTAATATCTCGGTGGTTCGTGCAGTAGGGATGCTCTCTGAAACTTGTGAAGGTGTACTAATTAGGGGTAGCCCTTTCAACGATGTGTCCGGTAATGGTTTAAGTTCCTCTGTGTATTCCTCCGTTATCGTCTCTTCCTCCGTGTCGGGTCTGATGGCTTTGATAGTTTTCTTTACCTTCCGTTTCCCCCCTCCCACTATCTCTATCTCTATCTCAATCTCCTCCTCTGATTCCTGCCTGACTATTTTCTTCTTTTTCTGTCTAGTAACCTTTCCCTCTTTAGTTTTTTCTATTATTATCAATTCCTCCTCCTGTTCCTCTTCCTCGGTTTGTTTGCGAGTGTCGGACTTGTCATCCGGCTGAGTTACGATGGCCAATGATCGCTGAGTGACGACCGTCGTCACTTGATCATCGGCGGGCACCTCTGTGATTGTGACTCCCTCCTCCCTGTTATCTGGTGTCTGTTGTGGTTTTTGTTGTCTCATGTCCACAGCTGTCTTGGAGGCTGTGCGCACGTCTGTTTCTTGAAGGGTTTCTGTGGAAGTATATGTACATGTGATAGTGGCAACTTGCCAATGTAGCTTACAGTGTTATGTGTCAAAATTCACCATAGTTTATACTTTAATGCGATTTTATTATTGTGTTGCATACTAATACTCAAAATAGACAAATTTATAGGCTTAGTAAAATGCAAGTTTACAGTTGTAAACAATTTAGTATTCAAATCCGGTTATCTTAATGTATTTAGTATATTCTAGTCCAGAGACCAAGAATTGAATCTATATAGGTCTACAGGTGATTAAATCTGTAATTTTTACTAAATAATTTGCAGTTTTCTAATTATTTGTTTTTGTTCATATTATAGAATCACTGACCGGAAATTTAAAAAAACAACTGCTTTTATCATAAAGGTAAGTACAAATAAATAATTAATAATCATTATGTATTTTTGTAAAGTATAATATGGTTAATTTTCTTTGTTTGTTCCCATAATATAAGCCAAAAAAATATAATTGTTGTTATATGTTTGCTTATATTATGTGAGTTAATATTAAATTGTTTATATATCGTTTAGTTTTGGTAAATTGTGCATGCGTTGAAGCAACTATTTGTATTTAAAATGTAAAGCATTTTTTTAAGAATTTGAAAGCTTTGTTTATTAAAGTATGTATATTAGAAAATTATGTAACTAAGCAGACTACAGCAAGGATTGGCTTATGTTTACATGTATTTCACAGAAAGCATTATGAAGGTTGTAGCAAAGCTGTAAAAAAACCAAACTGTATAGAATAGAAAAGAGAAAGCGTGTAAAGAGGTCAAACCTTAAAGCAGAGCACAGCACATTGATTGTTATTTTTGCTGTTGTTGTGGAAATGTGGAAGCTATGGCAAGGCAACAATGAAAAGTGTCTCATGTTTAAAGAGATAAAGACAGAATAATGTATAAAGTAAGAGGGAATGACATGACAAATAAAGCATTAGAGTCTTGCAGAGCCAAAGTGATATTGTCATTGTGGCAGTGACATGAAGCAAAGTCTGGGGAATCTTATAACTATAGCAAAAAAAAACATTAGCACAAAGCTGGGCAAGTAGTGTATAGTAGAAAGCAGGGAAGTATCGCCATTTGAAGCAAATATAGTGAGAAAAGTATAGCAAAGTGTAACAAAGATAACAAGAAGTGTACAGAAGACAGATTGCTATGCTAAAGTGGAAAAAAGAAAAACAATTAAGAAGCTAGAAAAATAAGGTTATCACACCAAAATAAAGACCGTGGAAGTAAATTAGTTGCTAGGTCTTAATGAGATAAGACATACAGATGACAATTAATATTAAAGGAACAAAGAGTTGGCAATATGAGGACAAAAGAGTTTGTATTATAGTTAGTCAAATAGATGTATCAAGGTTTGAAAGGAAAATTACTTAAAACAAAGAAAGCAATATATGTCACAAAACACACAAATTAACATCTTTATTAAGAAAATAAATGACTACATTTCATAACAACATGTAAATTTGAGGCTATTATTAGTTTGATAAAAAAAACAATATGGGTAAGATATAACTTAAGGGAAACTGTTATATTTAATTTTGTTGAATTGATTAATTTTATTTCATACAAATAGAAACACAACAGATACTGACCTTGAAATAATTTTAAAGACTAAATTTTTTATTTAATTTAATATAGCTATAAAGCAAAAGCCATTCACAAGCAACATTGACAAAGGCGAAATAAAGGCAGTTACTTAAATAGAGATTTGTATTTATGTTATGGTTTTAATATAGTGTGTGAGTGTTTAATTGAGCCATATGTTATGGAGGTCAAACCAGTTGATTAAGACAGGACATTTAAGACATTATTGAGTTGAAAATTGAAACTGAAAAGAAAAGAGACACAGAAGTAATTAAGTCGCATTGGCAAGACATATTGTTAAAGGCTTTCTAATTCTTTCTAATGCTTTGTGGCAAGCTTATTCTATTAATCATATTCATAGGCGCCCATAAATAGGTAATAAGGGGGGCTCCACCACCCCTTGTCACTGCAATATTAACTTTTTTATTGTGAATTTTTATGAAAAAATTATAAATTTGGGATCTAGCTACAATTTGCTGCTACTAACAACTTTGAATGAATCATCAATATTCAAGTTAACAGATAAAAATGATAAAATGACGATTTCCTCCCATTTTCTCTTTAACAACTTTATTTAAGTTTGTTGTATTCAATAAATTTGTGAAAAATATGTTTCATTTCAATAGGTTCAACTACAACTACATTTTGTTTTTTGTTAATTTCTTAGAATTTTTCTTTTTGCTCAAATAGATGCTTGAAACTCATTAACTCATAATTACATTCAAATTCTCTAAAATTTCCTTCCACAAATTTAAATTTCTAAAAAAATTTCTCATAAGGGGATGTCACACCTCCGGTAGATGGGACTCTATTCCGTCCATTTAGAAAACCCATATGGGCGCCCTTGATCATATTAACTAAAGCTCGCTCCACTTTCACAAATATAAGTAATTAACTGCCTAGAAAGATATTTAAAACATTTAGTTAAAACATTTACTTAATTACTTACACAATCACTTACTGATTAAAAAAACAAACTAGGTTCCTAAGGTGCTATGTAGGCAAAATACATGTCTTAGAACTTGTTAGGAGCACTATTGATAAAGCCGATATATAATTTTTTGCCAATATCTAATTTTCTTATCTAGGTTTCTAAGTCAATACTTTTTCTTCAATTCAGATACAAATCTATTTTTAGTACCGTGTCTTACTACCCATTGGGCTATAAACATATTTAATAATCAAGCTAATGCTTTAGGGATAAGGAATGTTGAACTAGAGAAACTATTTAGGAAAATTCGTCCTCAATACAATCGAGATTCAAACCCCAATCTCCATATCATTGGAAGACGAGTTTATGACAATGGTGACGCGTTAGTATATTCAACCACCGAAGTGTGTAATCCTACTTCATATAATTTTATCTAAAAAGGAACACACACAATACTTCATAGTAATAGTTTTTGGTGTACAAACTAAACTTATGTTAATTTATTAAATATTTTTTGGTAAATAAAGAAATACATTGTTAATTCGATTAAAATATAAATTGTTTAACTTATCATATTATTGTCATCAGGTGCAACAATACTGTCTTACAGTGTGTGCTGCGGTTTTATGTAAAAAAAAATGAAAGTCTAAAGATTGATCATTTTAAATAAATCTACAAAATATACATTTAAACAATTTTTTTTAAAATTATAATGATTCTCAATATTATATTTAAATAACAGTACTACAAAAATAATGCATTGGTGTGGCAAAATGAATTTTAGAACCGTGCTCTTTTTCTCATGTGATCGAAAATGTCGATATTGGAAAAAACTAACTTATTTTACTGGTTTTAAATATTGACTGCTAATCTCTAATAGCCACTAAGGAAAATACCTTAGATATAGTTAGTAAGAGTGTGGACTAATGCTTAAAACAACTTAACTAAATCACCCAGTTTTACAGTTTAAATGACTAAATTATCATATTAAAATATAAAAATTACAATAATGTTCTCCCAAATTATTCTTCCACCTTAAACTTTTTTTATATCTCGACAGCAAAAATTATTTATATCCATTCTATATGGATCTAATTTTAATTTCAAGTTATATATTAAGCTCTACTAATCAAACTTAGAAGAAATCAAAACATTTCAGTGCAACAAATACCCACTTAATTGCAAACTTAAGTTCATTTTTTTAATAAAATCAATATAAAAACAAAAAACAAAATTTGTTAGTGAGTTTGTATTAACAATAACGAAAACTTTTTTAACAAAAACAAAAATCATTAATCAAAAATGCATATATTTAAGATAGAGTACAGAAGTGTGGCATTTGAAAAAATGGCTCACATAAAAATCTTTATATTAAATCACTAAACAAACTTATTATTTTACACCACCATTTATATTCATACAGTTAGAATAAGTGTCTATTAAAAAAAATCCCTTTCTTTATTGATACACATCTTATGAAGGGTACTTGGGGAAAATCACGTTGCTCACATTTTACAAAACTACTTTTATATCTCAAACCCCATAAAGACCTCAGCAAATACTCTTTTTATTTTTATTTTAAGTACGACAAAGACTTCTTTTAACCATAATATAAAGTGCATTAAAAAGTCTCATGATTGTCTAACAGATGGCAGCACTAGCTCTCTTTGAGCTAAAATTGAACTCTCTCGCTTTTTCTGCATTTCCTTAAAATGAGGATGTAATAACCCTATCCTGCCTTAACTAATCTTCTACTTGCCTAACTTAACCTTTAATGAAAGCAGAAAATTAAAATTACAAAATTTTAACTCAATGAATTATTGCCGAATGGCTTGGAAATGTATAATAATACAGTGTAGAAACTCTCTCTAATAATGTAAAGTTAGTGTTAGCGAAGGAAGACAACCTGAAGGTAGAGTTGGATTAAGCCTAGATATGGACAAACACATGAAGAGAGAAGTGTTTTTGTCCCTACCTAGGCCTAACACAGCTACCCTTTCAGTTTGGTTTGTTTCACTATCACTTACTTTACATTATGTTATAAAATCTCAACTTAGTTACCGATGCCTCATTAATTAATAATAATAATAATAATATTTAGCACCGCGTCTCACTACCCGTTCGGGTTATACGCTTAAAGTACTAATTACTCTAATGGATTAGGAATTTGGGAAGGTTGAATTAGAGGAAGTGAACCCGCATTTGCGTGGAGGGAGAGTGGAAAACCATTTAGGAAAAACCACGCCCAGTTCACCAGACCGAGATTCGAACCTCAATCTCCCCGTCCTCAGCAGTCGAGCTCAACACGACAAGCGCATTAGCCAACTACGCCACTGAGGCGGGTCTCATTAATTCATCACAATAAAAGCTACTACTATATAGACCTGTAGTGTTAGACCATATAAACTATATTATAAATTTGTTTTATAGTGGGTATCATAAGATGTTGGAAATATTAATTTTTTTTAAACTAAATAAAATATGATAAATAAATAAAATAGATTTTTTTCAATCTAATATTCTAAATTTTTGTTTCAATCAAAGGGAATATTTCATTTTTAATTGAAACAAATGAGGTAAAATTGCTATTTTGGATCAAACCTTGTATTTCCGTTTCATCTCTTGTACGAGTCTTCTTTTTAGTGGTTTTCTTTTTCTCTGAAACAATATGATACAACAAACTTTCGGTGACTTACATGTACACTCTGAGCCACTTAGAGGGTGGATGTGTAACATTCTCTTTTATAATTTTTATCTTCAGAAGAAATATATTTCACATCCCTAAACCATTTAACCAATAACAAAATAGTATCAAAGTGCTAGAATAGCTATTTTCGCTTACTAACAGTTGAATTATTTATAAAAATATGGTCGACTGCACAGTACACCAAGAGAAAATATACTCAAATTATATATAAATCCTGATTACCAAACCCTTCCTTCGCCTCTGACAAGACATCTTGTGAATGTGGGGAATGCCAGGCCTCCACCGTGGTTCGGATTCCACGTTAAACTGTAGGTCCTCCATTTCAACTCACAATCACCCTACCATTACACATTAGCGTAAGTGTGTATAACCCGAACGGGTAGTAAGACGCGGTGCTAATAATAATAATAATAATAATAATAATAATAATAATAATATATAGAAATCTATATTTATGCTGGTAGCCAAAAGGTAACCAACATAATTAACACAGTGTACTCAAAATTAAGAATGTACAGATACAGAAACACCAAGTTGCAACTAGGAATTATTCTTTTTAAGGAAAACCTCTTTTCGCTTTTGAAGATTATTTTTTTTCTGCACCACATCTTACTACCTGTTCGGGTTATATATTCTAGGTATTTTGTTATATTTGGAAGAATGTACAAGAAATATAGATAGACACATAGAAGAGAATAAACACATTATGGCTTTTACAATGAAAACAAGAACCACACAGTTCACAATTTACATTGCTACAACTGGATAGAGAGGTAGTGGCTGCCTCTTGAAGAAAATCAATCATCATCGCCCAATCCCCCGGCCCAGGTTTCATTTTATTGGAACTGATTAGGAGAAAGTATGAAAGGGGCACATTTTTTGGGTTTTTTTAGGAAGTTGTGTTGAGAGTCTCATACTCCTTCCTGGTGTTCCAATAGAATGAAACATAGGTCAAGGAAATGGGTGGTAGCGATTGATTTTCTTCAAGAGGCAGCCACTACCTCTTTATCCAGTGGCAGCAATGTAAATTGTGAACTGTGTGGTTCTTCTTTTCATTGTAAAGGCGTAATGTACCTGATTTGACCCTAAAGGATATTTGAAAGCATTGACAATAATCTCGTCCTAATTTTACAAACTTATTTTATTTTATTTAAATAATACAATCTATTACGTGGCGCTTAAAGCACTTCTTCTTCCAAGAAGGCACAAGAGACACTATAAATGATGTCAGTGTGCATGACGTAGGACCCGTAAAGTCAGAATGACAATTTACAAGTCTTTAAAAAATAACTTCCTCTTCTCGAATGAACGATATACATTTCTAAATGGTAATTTGAGCCAGATTCCTGTTCTCGAACATTCTACTTCCATCCAGATGTTTTTTTATATTTTATTTTATTTTTCTATACAGAAGCTTCCATGAGCATTAGATATATATGAAAGATGGGGCAATAGAACGGCACTAGGAGTCCAGTCCTTGAGGTACTCAGACTGCAACTACTGTCCGCGATCCCTATGATCGTGTTATCAGCCGCCTCTCTAAATTGCTACGCGACATGATCAGATTTCAACCATTACAAATAGTGATTACTGAATAAATAAATATTATCAAACTTTACAATTGTGTTATTATTCAATACTAAATAAAGTGATTTATATCAGTAACAATTATACACGTAACAAATGGCTCAAATGTGAGGGCATTCACAATATAAACATTTCATAAACCTTATAAATGGTGTCCTAAACGTAGAGGCATTATTCTGTAACTCTTAAAATGGCGCCTAACCGTGGGACGATTAAATAACTTTAATCACATAATTCTAGAACTCTTCAATTGGCTCCCAAACGTAGGGGCATTAAACAGTATCTCTTCAAAGATTATAATGTGTTTGTTCCCTTTTATATGTTTCTATCCACCTTTATTATGCCTTCTCTCAGATAAAACAAAACTAGGAATAAGTGTAAGCATAATACGGCTTAGATTACGATGACATTCCTCATTGGGACAATAGTTTTTGATCTGTGAGCATGCATTTATCAGACAAGGATTAACTGATTGAGTAGCAGTTGAATTGTGTTCTGGAACTTCATCATAGAATGTAGTTTAAAATCAAGAAATCCTTTGATTATCTATATTTGTTTACCACACCAGAGACATAAAGAAAATGATAATGATGGTGAACAGAGCAGTAAACAAGGGAATCCATGGATACAATGTACCCACCCAAACTTTCATTGATGGCTACACAATACCATTTGCATCCATCCAAACTCTTAAGATGAAATTACCACCGATAATTCTAATTTAAAGGTAAAGTATTTTTTATAACTTACTTACATGTGTTCATTTTATATTGAAGTATTTTGTGATATATTGTGTCCAAAAAACCCCATTTAATTTAAGTTACTAAGAAAATTCCTCTAAAAACTTTGAAAATATTCTCCAATAGTTTCTAGACACTTAGGGCCAGTTTCGTAGTCAGAGTTAATAAGCCCTTAGTGCGGTGCTATACTAAATACAAAAGATTACACCTTTCCTAAGCTTGAATGGGATGGGCCAGTTTCGCATGTCGTCACCCGAGAATGCAAGTGTTCTATGTCCAATTTTTCACTTTTTTGTAAAAGAGCATTGAAGTTTGACTTTGTGTATAAAACCAATTATATTAGATGACAACTTGAGTTTGTATCCTATTAAGTAATAACATAGTAGACTCAATTTCACCACAGGTGAACTTTGTTCATTCTAAATGTACGTAAACACCAAATATCTCAAAATGAACACTTTTGGAGATAGAACACTTGCATTCTCGGATGACGATGTGTCGTCTTGTATTTAGTATTGACCCATACTTTAGGCTTATTAAGTCTGACAATGAAACTTTCACTTTCAAACCTTTCCTAGACCCACTTTCTTATGAAGTTTTGCAAAACACAGATTCAACTTAAGCAACATTTTTCTCGTGTACTCATGGATACTATATATACATATTTAACATTTAGAAACAAAATTTAATCACACTCAAATAATACTGCCTGAAAGAATTTAATATATTAAAACAACCAATACATAGTCACACAAAGTTAACAAACATTATGTTTAATGTTATCTAATAACACAGGAATACAAGAGGTCATTATTAGAATGTTACAGTTTGGTTTAACATCACACAATAGTCTACATGCACAAACATAACAATATAAAATTAAATGCCAACAGGTAAATAACAATAAATGGTTTATTTTTTACTATTGGAATGACCTAAGTTTCCCTAAAACAAAACCTCCTTGTAAACATGTATACAAAATATATAGTACTATAACTTACTTTTAATGCTGAGTATTATCATATGTAGAAAGTGTCCATGCTAACTTTGATATGTAGTAAATATAATCTAATGTGTTTTTACTCGAAGGTATTGTCTCGTAAGTAATTGAGATAGTCCATTCTAATCTACTTTTGTCAGGTTTTGTCCCTAAAAGACCTTAGTTAGTAAATTATAAACATCGCAAACAAATGAATAGGTACTGAAGTAAATTTCAAGAAGGAAATGTTTATTATCTCCCAACCTTTCTTCACAAATCTTCAGCGTCAGGGTGGTTTGTTAAATGTTTGACTAGCCATAGTAGCACATTGACGACGAACACACACAATATCAGAATGAACACCATTTGGAATGTCGATAGGACGTTTGTACCGTGTCGTATCACTCGCATGCCAGTTAGGAACGAATACATGCAAAAGACGCAGTTAGTTTCTAGCCGGAGCCGGTTGGTCAGGACTGAACATACACAAAAACAAGTAAAAACACTAAAGCTCTTATATATATAAAGAATTGTAAAAAAAAACTTAACAATTTTGATATTACATATAATTGTTTATGTGTGTATGTATGTGTGTGTGTGTATATATATATATATATATATATATATATATACATGCACACACACATAAACAATTATATATATTTTGTGTTTATGTGTGTATGTATGTATATATATATATATATATATATATATATATATATACACACATATATATATATATAAACAATTATATGTAGTTTAAAGGCTGCTGTAGATGTTATTTTGTAATATCAAAATTGTTAAGTCTTTTTTTTAATTACAAACTTTTTTGGGGTTAAGAGTGTTTTCAAGTTAATTAATATTTAACATAAGAACAATGTAGTAAAACTTGGTACACTTAATGTCTTGGGATTCTATCTTCAACTAATGATAGTTTGACAATTAAATATATTGCATTTTATGTCCAACATATTTTGATAATATTTCAAGCATAAGAAATGTATTATTTTTAGCAAAATCATGATTTTTATAGCTTCCAAAAGATATATTATATTATTTGTATGTAAAGAAATCATTTAAAAGACATTTTTGGGTGAATAAGTGCAAGCAATGTTTTATTTCACAATTGAAATTATTGGTCTCATTTTAAATGTACAAGGTTCCAATCTGGTTTATTTTATTTTTTTGGCAACTTGATAATTATTCGTAAACTAAGAAATTACAACTGTACACGAGAACCGCTCCCATGCCCAGGTGTTATTTATCACTATTACAAATATGACACTTTATGTGGCTTTATACTCAACCTGAAGATAATTTGAATCTCCCAAGTGTCACTACTCATGTACAATTAATTGTACAAACGTTTGTTTCTCCAATATAGTAATTATTTTGGACATTGCTACTCCTTAATGTATCAGTGGTGACTCTTTTAATTTTTTGAAAACTACCATCATACAAAAATAATCTTTTGAATCTGGAATTTAATAAGTATACAAGTTATCTGAAAATGCTTTTTTTGACGAAACATATTCTGATTAGTACAAGGATTTGGAAAATCTTCTTGGTTTATAAAATGTACAAAAACTGTTTTGGCTTTCAATATGCTAAGTCAAAACTATCGTTACTCGATTTATATCTAACTATTTCCCCAAATATTAATGTAAATTAAAGCATCCATTAGTTACAAACCAAAATTTGACAACACAACACCACATACCTTGTATGTGAACTTCACCCTGTTCAGTGAGATGTACCCTCTCAGTGACCTCTCGTGTAGATGTCTTAAAAAACAGGTCAAAATATATTATTCTGGGGTTAATATATTTGGTTGCATTTAAATTTGTTACATATACTTTTGAAAAGCTGGAAAGATACTTGGTTATTAATTATTTATTCTGTTTGAGCTTATAACAAAATGACACAAATAAGTTTGTGTGTATTTTAATCTAAGGCGTAAAGAAGAAGGAGGGATCCTTTAGAAAAACTGTATTTTAATTTAGTTAAGTCAGAGGTTGGCAACTGGTCGATTTCGCAGAAATGTTCAGATGATCGCATAAGAAAACTACAAAGTCATTTAAAGTCGTATTTGACTCTTCTAACTTCATATACTAATCAAGTACTTTTAATAATATTTGATTGACCAAAATAAACTTGATTGGTCATAATTGGTATGTTGTTAGGAAATTAAATAGTTAAGTACTAAACTGTACTTTTTTTTTTTAGTAAAGTGGGGACACAAGTATTTGAGGAAGGTTGAATAAAAAGAATAAACAAGATTTAAACATAAAAAAGTAATGTGGGAATGATGATCCCGAGGACCTTTAATAATGTTATAAATCGATTGGGGCCCAAGAAGGTTGCCGACTACTGATCAAGGTTAATGATCCTAGAATTGATCCTCAATCATATTAACTGACCATATTATAAACCCTACCACTGCCTATATGATTGAGGAGCGAATTGAACCCTAGTCAGATTTGCCAGACATGTCCTTAGAGCGATGAATTCCCTCTCACCTGAGTAGCTTCTGTACTCTCCCATGCATGCGGCCAAAAGTCCTCAGGGGCAAAGTGCGTGATGACCTCCTCGACAGACACGTGTTTTAGCTCCACCATCCGCATGAATGCGCGGAACCCAACGGTAGATCCCACCGCCACCTCGTCGGTCGTCGACTCTTCAGTGAGGATCTGGGAGATGATGGGGCTGTGGCCCTCCCTCTCAACTAACTGCACCATCGCAGACTGAGCCTCCGGGGTGCGCAGAGCTGGGAACTTGTCGGCCTGGTACATGGTGGTGATCTCGCTTACGGCTACCCCCTGGCGCACCAAGAAACCAATAGTCGCGAGCTCCCGCAGGGGTGATTCTCCTGGGCCAAACTCGTCTGCGCGGACAAAGTTCATGAGATTGGAGACCTCCGTTGCAATCCTCATCTCTTCCGTTCTCATGATTTCTTCTATCTTTGTTATCACCTCTTCAGTATCATATAGGATCTCTTCTGGTTTAACTTCCTTCACAGTGACTTTCTCCTCTTGTGTCGGCTTCTTTTCTACCTTTGCCTTTCTTGTTTTTGGCTTCTTCTCGGTGAGCTTTTCAACGCTTGCATCTGGTTGTACCTCTGTGATGGTCACAGACTCTTGGATGGGCACAATCCTCTTAGCCTTGGTTTTCTCAACTGTCTCTTCAAACTCTTTCACCAAGTTTTCGGATGTAACCTCGGATACAACCACTGGTTCTTGGACTGGTACACTGGTAACAGCCTTCTTTTTAGGTATCTTCCGCTGGAACTCTTCAGCAGTAGACTCTGTCGTGATCTCAGAGATGTTCACAGATTCCTGGATCGACACCTTCTTTTGCGCTTGTCTCTTTAAGTTTGTTTCTTCAAACTCTTCCACCAGGTCTTGTGTCTGAACCTCAGAAACCATTACAGGTTCCTGGACTCCCCATCGGGATTTCCTCGCCACCTTCTGGGATATCTTCTCGGTGAACGCTTTGACCTCGTACTCCGGCTGAACTTCAGAAACTGTCACAGATTCCTGTACCGGCGTGATCTCCTTGGCCTTCTCTTCGGGTCTTTGGATTTCAGTGACTTGTTCGTCGTCAATCTTTTTGCACGAAGCGATGGCTGAAACTTCGACAGGTTCCTGAAGATGTAGGATCCTCTCAGCTGTCCCCTGTTTTGAGACAAACTTGCACATTACTAGTATTATTACAACAACTACTACTACTCCTACTACTAATACTTTTGATGAACCATCCCTTCACATAACTAAATTGGATCACAGCAAATTTCTAACAAAATATAATACTAAAGGAGTATTTAAAAAAAAAGCACTGTCTTACCTTTTCAGTAGTTTGTGTGAAGTGTTTAGTAGATTCAAGGACTTGGACTTCCTGGATATCTACAGTTGCCCTAGAAATAAAAAATTAAACTTTATTGTCAATCATAAAAAGGAATATTCTCTATTAAGACCTGATAAAACCAACCTATGTTTTAGATTTGTGTTTTGGGCTTGTTTCTATCTCATACTCCCCATAACTGTCCTTGACAATCTAGTGACCGTCTTAACCATTTGTATAAACAAACTCAACATTATCAACTGTCTCCAGCCTGTGACTGAGTCAGTTTAATCAAATGCCTACAACTTCCTCTGTCCTTCCATCATTCTTCCTCCTCTAATTGCTCCATTATTCTCCTCTCACTTGCACACTCTATGTTATCTGCTCTTCCCATCTCATTCTTGGTCTCCCAAGGGGTATTTTCCCTAGATACTTCATCTCCATCATTCTCTTTGGTATTATCTCATTTTTACATCCTCATTACATGTCTATACCATCTCAACCTTGCATCCTCTACTATCCCATGTACTCTCGGTAGTCCCAATCTTTCCCAGAATGCTTAATTTATAATCTTGTTTTTCTTTGTGACAGCTAACATGCTCCTCACAAACTCACTTACCATGGCCTCCACTTGCCTCGTCTCTTTTAAATCCATTGTGCATGTTTCTGCTGCATATGTGACAATGGGTACAAAGTAAGCCCTATACAGCACTTTATCACACTTAAAGGGCACCTCTCCTCCACATAGCAGGTATCTTACATACCTGTTGAACAACTCCCCCTACCTCCCTCTTATTAGATCCTCTCTACTCCCATCCTTCGCCCCAATCATAAAATATAAACAAACTATGTCCTTTAAATGATCATTCAGCTACTGACGACAATAATTCTGCACCAATACTTCTAATGACAATCTACAACATAGGGACTAACTTGCTATCCTCTTCGAATGTGACGTTATCAATCTTCTTCCTCCTATCCTCCCGTTTCTTGTCCAGTCTAACCCTCTCTAGCTTCACTTTATCCTTTTCTTCTTTCGCTTGTTGAATCTCCAACCTTTTCTTTTCCTCTGGCGCCAGCTCTGTTGAGATAATCCGGTGGTTCAGTGACATTACACATACATAACATGTATTGGTGAATGGAAGTGAAAATTGCTATGTAATAACCAGCACCAGAGGACTTGTGAGCCAAGGCATCAGTTTTGTCTTGTCTGGTTTTCCGGTTAAAACAATATAGGGGTTTGAATCTGTATTTCTAGTGAAGTTAATTTAGCTTTGGTTAGATTATAATTTACTATGCTAATAGGAAGCTTTAATTTATTGTAGTTGTTTGGATATCACTATTGCGTTTGATTCATCTCCTCTACAGAAATGTGGGTACATTTCCTATACATTTTATCTACCTCATTCCTACTCCAATAGTGTATATATGCAAATTGCCCGAATGAGCATAAATATGCTGTGTACGAAAATATATTTAGTTTCCTAAGTAATTGGTTAAAGATCAATCTAACAACAGTTAATTAATAACAATCCATTGGTTCTAAGTTAGGTTATCTGCATTCTGCAGTATATGATTAAAATCACAATCAATGATGATTTTTTCTTTAATTTGCACAATACTCTTGCTTTAATTAAATAAGAATCTTCAAGTTCAGCTCATTCTCAGTGAGAAAGGCAGAAAACTGAACTGGATTGTTACACCTTAGCTAAATTATTAATGTCAAGTTATTGCTAATTTCTGCTCTTAGTATGTCTGTAGCATTAATTGGCTTCAACAATTAAAAAGCTACACCAATAAAAAAAATCATTTGTCGAGTTGTTAACAGCTTAAATACTCAATTTATGTTCATCATTCTGGGCTGTTAAGTTTATTACAAAAATTAATATTAAGAAGAGGTAATTCAAAGTAATTTAATTGCATGTTGTCATAGTAATTTGATTTACCAGATTAAAATGAAATTTTAAAAAGTGCTGTGCTAGAAAACATTTTCTAAGGGATTTTAGTGAATTCATTTATTTAAGTAAATGTAATATATTTTTCCAAGCATGAAACCACTAATTAAAAATATTCACACCTTGATTTGGCTTCAAGAATATTTTGTGAATTCGATTTTAGTTTAATTTAGTTTACTTCAAATTGAAAAAGATGAGTTTGAACACTCTGAATATTAGTTATGATAGTTATTAACCAACTTTTTTTTTATCACAACCTCTTACTTTCTATTCTGGATTTATTCAAATGTACAAATTACTCTAATAGGTTAAGGATGAAGGAAGCATTTTAGAGGCAATCACCCCACATTTTAAGGGAAGGAGAGTGGTAAACAATTTAGGAAAAATCGGGATTGCAACCTTTATATCCCTGTCTTCAGCAAGGCAGTCTGACACAAGAGTGATACTTTAGACCATTCGACCAGTGATGCTAGTAATCAATTATCACCAGACATCCCACTTGACCTTATTCCTCCAGTTAAGATATAAATTAGTTGGAAAAATGGCACCTATCTTTCTTTGCTGGATGTGGCCCTGGCTAATCTTATGTGGGTTAAATAAAACTATCAAAACCATTAAAAACAACTCGTTACCTTGTACATAAAGTCGTGCTCGTGTGGTTTCTACGCCGACGTCACTGGTCGCCTTGCACACGTATGTCCCTTCGTCCTCTAGTGTTGCTTTGTGAATGGTGCATGTCGTCTTGTTGTTTTTGATTCTTATCTGTACATTTTTGGTGTTGCGTATCGTCTTGTCATTGTGGTACCAAACTATGTCTGGAGCAAAATTGTTGTTGTTTTAGTGTCTGCCATCAATTTGGGTACAATATTTAAAAAAAAAAAATTTTCACTGTTCAGGTGGGTTGGGATGAAACTCAAGTTAAGGTGTGTATTTTTACCGTTTTTAAGATAAAAAAACATTTTTTGGCCAAAATAAATCATTAAATATGTTAAGTTTAAATTGCTACACAAAGTAGGCCTGCTTAATCTCAAGAGTTATTACATGAATTTGAAGGATTATCCAAGAATGTTCCCCTTACAAAGTATGCTTACCACGAACAAAGTATATCCCCCTCATACAAAGTATGCTCCCAACAATGATCAAGAAAACCAGAGTTAAACTTACCGGGTACAGGAGTTCCAGAATATTGACACTCGAAAACAACAGTTTCTGTCTCTGTCGCTCGAGTGTCCCTGATTTCTTGAACCAATGTTGGCACACATTGGGTGGCTGCAAAAAATCAAATTATAAAAATTAACCAAATAAGATTTTAAGGTTTTAATAAAACAAACTATATCATGACTTTTTGCTAGCCAGCTAGAATCCAACATTAACAAAATTTGCTATAGCTACTTTTTTAATTTTATTTTTTACATCAAGTCATGGGATCTGCAGCTGTCAATATCAATACAATTATAATAACACATTAATATTTATCTATTTTTTTAGTACCACATCTTATAAACCATTAGGGTTTTTTACGTATGCACTACTATCACTACACCTGACTGAGTCTTGGACCCCAATCTCCCAGTCATCAGAAGTCCAGTCTATTGTGAGGGTGTTGCTTTAAACCGATCGACCACTGAAGTAGGTTTTATCAATGTGGAGTGCAAAAACTGTTTGAATTTTCTGAAAACTCTCTTTCTATTGTGTTGTTACTATGTATGGTTTCCTTTTCATTAGATCATGAGGGCTTGACTGCATACAAACAAGATCAAATTTTTCAAAAAATGTAAGTGAAAATATCGGAATAAAAACAGTCAAACTACAAATAACTGAATATATTTTTACTCAATGCATGCATTTAATAAAGAATAGCAAACCTTAAAGATTATCTTAGCCCTTACGAAGTGGCTGAGAGATATATTCGCAAGATTGTAATAACTGTTATTTTGTAGGATACAGTAAGGATGTGTGAAGTTTCGAAATCTTTGACTTTGCTTCAAAAATGTATGTACTTTAACTTAGCCTGAATATTTTGTTTTAATTTGACAGTTATAAATTTTACCATTAACAATATTGACAGCTATAATAGACTTTATATTCAATTTTTACCAGTGTTTGTGCAGTTTTACACATTACAATTTAAGGTTTATGCAAAAGAAAAATGAAATCATTAATTGAATTAAATCTTTTGATAATAATTTGATCAATCAGATTAGGACAACATATTTTATACAATTTTGTAATACACAATTTTTTAAATTATATTTAGTGACTAGAGTTTTTATAAAATGCACAATTAAATTTTATTTCCAGGATAAAACATTTTTTTTAATCGTCCGAACTTTGATTAGGCTTTGGAAATATTTCATATATTCGATTCGGCTACACTTTGAATGGAAAAATTTGACTTGGCATCCCTCTAAAGTGCATAGTTGCATATTTCAATATTTAAATTAATGACTGGTAAACAAACAACTAGCCATAAATTAATTGTAATTCACTGACAAAAACACTTAATAGCAACATCCTCTCAGTAGGTATAAAATAAATTGATAAAATTATATTTACAAATGTTAGGAACATACTAAACATGTTTATTTCATTATTATTTTTATATTCAGTGTACAAGTTGGAGTCAAAGTAATGCCATTTATATATTTAATCTTCAATAAAGTTTCAAAATAAGAGATGTAAGTCAAGTCTAAGCGGAAATGACGACCAAAGAGTTTGGATGTTTCAATCATCTAATATATATAATAACTGTGGACTGGAATAGAACCTAAGACTTTGGCTTAATGGCCATGTTCAGGACGATGTGATATCCCGGACTCATAAAAAGTTAATAGAGGTGGGAAACTAAACAATCGTGAATGTTTTGGTTGGTCTTAAGGAACCCCAGTACTTACGTCTTGTTGGCGGCTTTAATACCAACACTTGAACATTACATCAGAATATAATTAATAGATAACATCATTAAATACCAGTGTCAAGAGCCATATTAATAAAAGAGGATTAAACCAGCACAAGAGAATCAAACTAGGGACCTTTGGTTTGTAGACGTATATGTTACATACCTAATGACTAGAGTAGATTAGGTGGATTTATAGAATCAGCCAGGAACTTGAAACAGCGGCAAAATCAGTGATCTGAGTGGAAACAAAACATTAAAGAAAATGGCAAACATGCCTTTAGTCAGTTATGGCATCACTCGACAAACACACAGTTAAGTCAAAAACAAACAATTTAGTGGTTTTATACACATAGAGATTACACCACCATATGAGAAAAAATTGTTATAGAATGATCTGTGAATATCTACAAGGGCTCGATGATGACGTTTGTGATATATATACCATTTAATATCGTATTTAATTTAGTAATGTATCTACTTTGTCGTGGAAAATATGATTTAAAAAAAAATGTTGGCATCGCATCACTCAGGTTATAAGCATATGTACTAATTATGCTAATATGTTAAGGATGAGGAAGATCTTATTTAAAGGAACTGTAATCACATTTATGAGGAAAGAAAGTGTAAAATCATTTAGAAAGAACCATCCTTAGTGCACGTAATAAGGGATTTGAACCCTGATCTCCCTGTCAGTGGCAGTCCAGTCTATTGCAAGAGTGATGCCTTAGATCATTCGACCACCAAAGTGAATTGCTTACTCCGAAAATAATTTCAATTATGAAGTATAGCTTTGTCAGTTGAATAGAAAAATTTCCCACCACCTGGAATAGTAACTAGGATTTTTTTGTTTTTTTACCTGACATAAAGTCATGATCATGATCATCATCGCTAGGGCAGTGATCATCGTCAGAAGTTACAAATGCCGCCGCTAAGCCACGCCCTTCAGTCGTCATACACTCACTCTCCAGCAGCAAGAACTCTTGCAGTTCTTCCTGACTGTCTGCCGTGTGGAGCTGCTGGAAGGCCGAGGGGTCCAGCTCTCGCGGTTCCAGAGGAAACTTGGTTGAGTCCTCGGGGACGCTATAGCAAGCGTTGGTCCGCTTGGGGGACAGCACGGGGATCTTAGAGCGAGGATACGTCTGGTATTTCGTCTGCCTGCTGGGTTTCATGCTGGCATCAACAACGGTGGGGAGGTTCTCACAAGAAGCCGAGAGGAGCCTCATGGTTGACTCCTCTGCTGACTTCTCGTCAGAGGACTTGCTTGCCCGGTTGCTGCTGCTAGCAGTGGAAGGTTCACTACTCTCGCGGATAGGAGGCAAGAAGAAGAAATTATTGGGAGGTTCATCTGACGAACCATTTTCAGTTACATAAACAATTTCCACCACTTCCTTTTTCTCCTCACGCTGGTGCAAATGAAGCACTGGTACTTCCACACCAATCACGGTTTCTTCCTCATTCTGGCCAATCTCATTGGGGCACCCACTGTTACTTCCAAGTCTCTGCGTTCGTATTTTGACCACATTACTTTCTACAACATGTCTTGTCTTCGCCTGGGTGGTAGTCTCCACGACTGTGACCTTCTCGGCAGTTGTCTCGAGGGCCTCGATGGCCGCAGAAATCGAGTGTCTGTGCGATTGGAGGTAGTCAGTGATGATGGTATTAGCAAAGTCTGAGCCCGCGGACATGCTGGAAGGGTGGCACTCCCGTTCATTAGTAGGATACACACTCACATTAAACTGCGTAGGTGAGGGAAGAAGGTTGAGGGTAAACGGCACATGGGGGGCATGCACAGTCGACCTTGCGGTGGTGTGGTCATCAGATAAAGAGCTTGCGCTCGACACAAACACAGAGTCGTCGCCGACAGAAACGTCTAGCGATGTGACGCTCCCACCGGTGTTCCCGCGCCTCCTCCGAGATGGGGCCTGCAGGCGGCAAGTGTCGAGGCTGTCTACGGACATGTTACTGCTACTGCCATGCCTAGGCATGCACGGGGACACGCAGGGGAAAGTGGTGTTACCTCTCAATTGATCCTGGAGCTCTTCCATGTGTGTGACCCACTCGGGCTTGCGGTACTCCTTTGTGCCAAGGATTCCTATCGAGGGCAAACACAAGAGTTAACATTCCAGCAACACGTACATAGTATTGTTGTTGTTACTTATTTTTAAATCATTGTTTGAATCATTGTTTCTTGAAAACATCAAATTAATATTGATAAATTATAAATATAAATTAACTAAATATTTCTATATTTTAAATATATAAAGTAAAACCCCATTAGACCAAACCCTGGTAGGCTGAAATTCCTGAATAATCCTAACACAATTTTTGGGAAATGAGTGGAAAAAAACAACTAATTAAAACTAACTGTATTTTATTGGTAAACAAACTCAAAGTGAAAAGGGAAGTTTAAGAAATAGTGATAATAAATACTTAATATTTACAGGTTGTCCTGTAATTAAAAATAACTACACTACTATCAAAAGCTATACCATAAGTGTAAAACTATACTACTACATATTAAATGTTAAACATCATTTAAATTAACGTAAATTTTATAAAACTTATTCAAATGTAATTTAATTTTTTTGTAAATACTCAATTTCCCTGCAGATCCTTAAGTATTCTGCATAATTTTTTGCTAGTTCCGAACAAGGATTGCTCTCAATTAGTTCAGATTAGTGAAGGTCTACTGTACACAGTATACACCACTGTGTTGTTAAATGTGGAATATTTGTCAATTCAAATAATTAAAGGAAAAATGGTATAATAACTGCAAAATAAAATTTATTAAACCTTAATTCCATAAAAATAATTATTGACTTATTTAATCTAAAGCAACCTATGTTTACATAACACATGCAATATTTTTTTATATCTAATAGGTTATTCTAAATATAGTTTCAACATCAGAATATCATTATAACATAGTTTAGTCAAAAATGTAAAAGTGCATACATCTATAACAATTACTCTAGAATCAACAGGCCCCATAACATATTCATGAAAATAATCTGCAACACATAACTACAAATAAAACAAACAAAATAAGAAGATTGCCTGAAATAGAAACCCCAAATATCCCCTTCATTTTGTTGTACATGAATGTACCTGGTATATTATGATAATAAGCAGTGTTAAAGCATGGTTTTGTGGGTGTGGAGGGGTGATGTGACCTGCTTGTCTTGGTAGTATTTATGTTTTCTGCTTGTGAAGCAGTGAATTATGGGTAATAAAGGATGGGACAAGGCGGGAATGTTCCCACGCAAGAAGCGTATAGCAAACAATACAATCTTCCCCACACCATTACTAAAAGCTGCAAAAAAGAAAAAAAAAAAGCAGGTACTTGATTATAAAAAGCATTTTCTTAATATGTAAAAAAAAAATTTTTTTTACATATTTTTTCAAAAAATTTCACACATTTTCAAAAATCAAAATAATTTAATTTTCAATATTAGAATAATAAATTCATATTTTAAAAGTAATGTTAAAATATTACTGTTGACAAAGGATGTAACAATCCAATCCAAAACAGGGTTTAAGTTTTGCTAAAAAAAAAAATTCAACTCACACTTTCTCTGTTACTTTAAGTTAATATTTATAATATTTATTAAAAAGACAGAAATATAATTTTTATAAAAAGAAGAGAATGAGAATGGAAAGAAAATCGACATGTATAATGCATGCACACTTAACATTCTGTGGAAATTATAGCACAAATCTCGGAAGATAATTTGTTAAGATGAAATGACAGCTATATAGTATTCATAGTAAAAATATTTACTTTACTTTCTTTTATAAAACCTGAAAAATCTAAATATCAATGAAAAAATTTGCTTCAATGATTACTATAATTTAATCTCATGGATGTTGTTAAAGAAAAATATAAAATTAGGCAAAAAAAATAAATAGACAAAACACATCTTTGAAACTTTTTAAATAAATTTAATTTTGGTTTAATCTGTTGGAAAGTTTAAAAACAAATATATGTGTATATTGAGGAAATATTCTAAATTTTGAAATATCACAACACACTTACTATGCCATAATAGTTATTTATCAATAAAAATAGCAAATTGACTTTTTTCAAAATAATGGTTCTTATAAATTGACATAAATAAAAGTTCAAATTTGGGTAAATTTCGTGTTGACCAAATTCTGCAAGAACATTTCCAAGACTTGAGCTGTTTCCCACTGAACCCCTTGAAGATAAAAGAGAACCCACACAACATTTCAGCCAACGACTTGCCCTACCTTCCACAACCAGTTCAGTGACAGTTTTGGCCACCCCCAACTCATTGCTGGCTTCGCAGATAATCTCCCCCTCGTCGTCGGGGTACACCTCGGTTATGGTGAGCACCGAGGTACCGTCGTTGTAGTCCTCCATCTGGAAGTCTTTGCTAGGGGCGAGTTCCACCCCTTGCTTGATCCAGCGCACCTTGGGACGAGGACGACCCTCTACTTTCACCTCCAGCCTATGACAAGAGAATGTTATATAGGTTATTTGACTCTTACCAATGGATAAATGACCAACCCAGGGCAAGCCAATTCACTGTAGAGCAATGAACTATAAATTATATGTTTTAAGCATAAAGTGGAGATTTTTGTGTTTGGAGGTTCTGATATTATCATCCGGGCTGATTTTTCATGTGTTATTTTCCCTGTAGCATCTCCATGATTTCAAAAAATCTAATTGGGGAGAGCAGGGGTGGAGGATTTTTTATTTTTTTTCCTAATAGAACCTCTTCAATAAAAACTAAAGCTAAATTTATCGGTAACCGTTATATTAATGTGAAAATTAAGTATTTATTATATTTGGGGTAATACAATCTTTATCAATAGAAGTGTCAGCCAAAAGTATTGTAGGGATTTTAATCGAACATGCTAAATTTAAAAAAATAATTTATATAGAAAAAAATATTCTTTAATCTAACAATAAATATAACGTGTCAATATTTATGCACGTTTCAAACCCATACAATATGCATTAGATGGTGAGGATATAAATAAAGTGTGCAAGTGAAAGGAGAAGAATGGAAGCAATTGAAGGAAGAAGAATTGTGGAAGGAAAGAGGAAGATGGAGGCATTTTACTAAATTGATCTAGCCACAGGCTGGAAACCGTTGTTGTTGTTGTTGTGATTGATGATGATGAGACTACTTTTGGCAGACCCTGTATTTCCTAACATCCCAACATAATGCATGTTTAAATTTTGCCTTAAGAATGTATTTATTTGGATTTTGGTTACACATCTAAAAGCTAGGATTGTATTCAGACTTATTACATCCACTTGACTGGTAAAATCATCTAAGTCGTCATTTTTGCAATAGACTGTTGATGACAAGTAGATTCAGGCTTTAATCCTGGTCGGGTGTACTGAGGTGTTTTTTCCAAAATTGATTTTTTACTCTCATCCCACACAAATGTGGGTACTCTCCTCTAAATTAAATCGTCTTCATCCCTAACATATGAATGTGTTCTGTACATATGCGTATAACCCAGTGGATAATAAGAGAACGATGCTAAAAAAAACCATTATAAGCAGAGGCGTTAGTTTATGAGTGTGTGTACCTGGTAAGCTCTCCGTCCCTTACAGGTATTAATTCATGTAGTCGGGTTGTGAACTCAGGAGCTCGTAATGTCTCCTCAGTGGCAAACTTCTTGGTAATTTCAGTTATAGTTTCCTAAAACAATAATGACTGCTTATAGAACCCCTTTTAACTATACCAGACATTCAATAACAAATAAGTTGAGAATTAGAATTTTATTTAGCTTATAATTATTTTAATTAATAATATGTTATTGAATTTATCTATTAATTTATTTTTCTGATAAACTATAACTTTTTTTTATTTTCTTGATGAAAGAAGTTTTCATCAAATGGAATTAAAATACAGTTGTTAAATGCTACCCTATACTGTCGTTTTAGAACATACTGTTTCCAAACAGTCCTATTTGAATTCAGAAAACATTTACAGCTAGACTAATTTAATCATTTCACTTCTAATCTATTTTTTGTATAATTTCAAAAAGGTTTAGCTAGCTGTTGCTCTTTAATAGATAGAGGTGGCCCTTAGATTGTTGCCAGGGGGAAGCAATGCTTGACAGGACTGCATTAATAAACTCTTTCCTATCATTAATTATCAAACTAGACCTTTTGAGCCAATCCACAAACACTCGACCACTATCAAACTGAGTGTGTACAGTTGGTCAAATGAATGGTGAATGGGAAGGAATTTTTTACTAGTACAGTCCTGTCAAGCCTTGGTAACACCTGCTATTATCATAAACACATCCATTACAATGTTTATTTTTAAACATCAAATAGATACTACTATTCATTATTAGCTCCCGCACTAGTTTTTTATATATATATATATAAAATGTTAAATCATTGTTGTAAACCTTTAGCTAATATATTCTTATTTTTGAGTGAAAGTTTTGAAATATTCATCTTTAATAGAGATTTAAAAATAAACTATTGTATTTAACTTAAAACCTATAATAAATGTGCCTCAATTTATGTCAAATAAGATCTAATTTTAGTTCAGTAATACCACTAAATGTGATTATAAAGATTTGGGAGTATAAAACATTTCATAAAACTCTTTATTTAGTAAAACAAAGATTACATCATGTACAAATAAAAAAACATAATAAATATTAACTATGATTCTCAAACATCAGTAACAACATTTCAATCACATAATTCAACACAAACACGAAGAAAATGTTTTGTGTGTTTTAAAATCTAAACTAAACACTTTATGATATACAAATTAAAAACTAAATAGTTTTTCACTGTAGGAACATCATTTAAAATAAATTAAGTCTTTATATGCACATCACAGCTCATTTTGTAAATTAATCGAAGAATAAAACAAATCTGTACTAACTGACCTATTATCACAAAAAAAAAAGCAACTAACATATTCAACACCTTTAAAAAAAACCATTAATCTACAACAGTAACAAACTGCATAACGGTTGGACGACTACTCATTATATTCCGGATCATAAATGGAACGCCAGTAAATTACCTTTTCGGCCAAAAGATCCTCTTCGGAGCCACTTTGACCTGTGACTAGAGATGTGGTAACTGTCACAGATGCTATCTCAGAATCGGGGACATATTCATAAGCTGGAAACACAGAAACATGTAAAGAATTTGACGTGGTCCTATAAAGTATTTAGTAATAATAGTAATAATTTATAAAACAATATTTTTAATGCAGCAAAGCTATAAAATATTCATAAACAGAGTTTTTATAAATCATAACATATTATATTTTTATATCAAACTAATTACAGGCCTGAAATATCTATTAAGTTTAAAAGTGGAAAAGACAGTTGGCAGCTCTCATAACATTCGAGTCCAAAGTCAAATCGATGATTAAAAAAAGCTAACCTTCAACAACAAGTGAAGCGGCACATATGGTTTCTCCGACCCTATTGATGGCTTGGCATGTGTATTCCCCGGCGTCTTCGGGAAAAACTTCAGATATTGCCAGCTTGCACACCCCTTCAGTGTCCTGATAAATGAACACGTCTTTGGCCTCTTTCACCGGTTCATTCTTATGGAACCATGTGACCTTGGGTATTGGCTTGCCGGTCACCTGCAGACACACAATTTAATTTGTGTTTCATGAAAAAATTGATTTTGGGCCGTTGTTTGTTAGATAATATTACGTTTCAATCTAAATTATTATTTTTTGTACCACAATTAATAGGCGAGTCCATCTAAGTATGTATAGAGCACAACATAACTAATCCCGAAAATCAAAGTTTGCTGAAATGTCAGCTCAACTATTCTCAAATTTAACTAAGAAAGTAAAAATACTAAATTATGTATTTTATGGAAAGTGTACCAACCTTGCAAGTGAACAAAACTTGCTCTCCGTCCATCACTCGGACATTAGCTATCTTCTTTATGAACATTGGCGATTCTAGTTCTACCACCTCCTCCCACTCTGTATCAGGAGTGATGTTGACAGACGCGGTGCAAGTGACAGAACCTCCAACGTTCTCTGCCCGGCAAGTGTAGTTTCCGGCCTGTTCGGGTGTGATCTCGCTAACAAGAAGCATCGTACGATTATCTTCCGTAACCACTCGTAGTTCTGGAGAGGACTGGATAGAAACAAAAACAAAATTATAATTTTGTGCAAAGAAAACAGCAGGAATGCCTAATCAACTCATTAATTCACTGAGAATTGAAAAAAATTGAGAATTTTTAAAAACTACTTTTTTATGTACTTATTTGCAATAATTTAATTTCAAAGATTTTTTAAAAATAAAATCGCTACCGTTATGGGTATGTTGTGCAGGAACCATTGGAATGATGATGTTGGATATGATTCCACAATTGTCTCCAAAATTACCACTTCTCCTTCGGCAACTATCTGTGGTCGCAAAGGCTGGATGAACCTTGGAGGAACGACATTTTCTCTTTCAGCTTGAGGTTCTAGAAATATTGCAAGTATCACAGACACATTTTAAAAGTATGATCATGCTGCCAAATCTTACACAAATTAAATTGATTAAGAATCATTTTATGAGTAACTAAGTAATATTATACCTTTAACTGCAACAGATCCAGAAGTTCTAGCTTCGCCCACAGGATTCATTGCACGAACTTCATACTTTCCCACATTTTCTCGGCGAGACTTAGGAATGTGTAGCGTCGTTTTGTTTTCTTCAACGACAATCTTAATGTCCGAGGTAGGAGTGATCTCCTTTCCATTACGATACCACTTAACGTCCGGTGTGGGTTTCCCTTCAAATTCAGCTTCCAGGTTAATAGGTTTGCCAGTGTGAACAATCTTGGCTTCAAGAGGACGTGTGATTTTTGGTGCGCGAAGTACCTCCGGCTTATACACTTGAACAGCTTCCCCTGAAAAAAAAAAAAATATTATTTTTAGGAATATATGTGGTAAACTAATATGATTTCTAGTGAAAAGTAAAATACTCATCATAAACCGAAAGCTGTCTTTCAGAACTCACTGAGTATCAAATTCGCGCGGCACTCCGCCTTCCCGAAAGTGTTGTCTGCACGAACACTGTAAATCGCCTGGTCCTCCTCTTTGGGTTTTAATATCTTCAAGGTTGCCAGGCCTGTCTCTGGTGTGTATGTGATTTCTTTGGCTTTGGACGGTTTAACCTCCTTGTTGTCAACAAACCATTTGACTGTGGGCATTGGCTGACCAACGACTACGCACTGTAGTAGGGCTGGCTCCTTGCCCTCAACCACCTGCGGCTTCAAGGGCTGGACAAAGTGTGGCGCTGTGCCCGTCTCCTCTTTCTCTGTAATTGCACAGCAAAATAAATCAGTTCAAGCGATCACAAAGTAGACCAATTAGTGTAAAGACCATTTCAATCGAGTTAGTGCACAAATAAAACAAAAGTTCCTAAATTATTACTAACCGAATCAAGAACTAATTGCACAAAAACAAATATTCCACCATATATAATGCATATAACTTGCATGTTTCTTAAATAAAAGAAAAGAGTAAAATTTGATTGGTCGGCTGCCAATGGAAAATAGCTGGCAATGACAGGTAATTGGCAAAAGTTGTCTCAAACTAAAGATAACTATTTCCAGAACAGCATAAGATGCCAGGAACTGTAATTAATTAGCTATAAACTATTTGTTTCAGTTTAAAAATGTGATCATGGGGAAGGCATGGGAAAATACTATTTTCAAAAGCTGTGAATATTTATCTCACTGTGTATAGACTTGTGTCAAATCAGTTGGGTTGGTTAAAAAAAATAATCTTTAGTGTACTTAAACATCAGAAATTAAGAATCAACCAACATAAATCATGCTATATGCTTACTTTGAGGAATTTCAAGATGCTGTGACCTTGAAGCCATTATTATTATTAAAAACAAATGTTACATGGTAAAATAAAGGTATTAAAGGAACAGTGTCCCCTGTGCAAAGCAAAGCTAGAAGGCAACTGAAAGCAAATTTTGGCAATGAGCCTTTTAGCATCTTAGGGTCAAACAACATCGCGGGCCAAATGACCTGTGTTTGCTCGAAAGCTATTTAAACACGACCAACTTCTACACGTGCAAACACACTTTGTTACTAATTCTTCTCATCTAGGTTCAAATTAATACAAATATTTCATTGTGTGTATACATACACACACAGGGAAAAAAAAATTGAACACAATAACTTATATTGTCTTCTTTATTTTTTTTGGCACTAAGCCAAACAAATTGTTTCATTAAATTAAATAAACTCAGTTAGTTTTGTTTAGAAAAAAAATATAACTAGCAAAATCATGTAAAATTATTAATACTGATTAATTAAATCACAGCTTCAACTTAATCCATGTGTTATTAGACACATATTTAATTACAATGCAAAATTAACACACAAAAAAACTCAATAATAGTTAGGTACAAATCTCATGTTTATAATAATGTAGTAAATTATGCTTTATGTTAAACAGGTTAGTTATATGCATGCAACATATATGATGTGTACAGAATCAGAATCACATTTTAATAACTCTTTTTAGATATTTAATAACAAGTGGTAAAACTTTCAGCATGTTTCAATTGAAGGCTACAGGGGAAAAGGGGGTGAAAGTTCAATTTTAACTAAGATCACATCAGTGCTGCAATCCGTTAGACAATTATGAGACCTTTCTAATACATTTGAGATTATGGTTAAAAGAGGTCTCTGCCATATTTGTAATAATTAAAAAAAAGTATTTTCTGGGGTCCTTATGGAGTTTGAAATATACAATTTGCTTTACTGGAAAATGTGTGTAATGTGGCTTTTCCCATGTAATCTTCATTTGTTTAAAATAGCTTTAGAAAATCAAACTATAGTTAGCTGATATTTTCCACCTGTCTGTTTACAAAACATTCAATACCTATTTTAAGTCATTTTCCTAGAAAAAAAAAGTTAGTAATTTTTAATGTGTTATTAAGGTAAAGTAAAATCATCAAATTATCTGCAAAACCAACACTTTAGTCTCATCACACTTTGCCATGCCTAAAACTGTGAACAAAACAAAAGTTAGCAATTAAAAATATATTGAATCCTAAGACAACACAAATTAAATTATTCTTAGCATGCGTCGTGCCTGACACATACCAAGAACAATAAGGTTTGCTGTGCAGGTGGCAACTCCCGCTGGGTTTGACGCTCGACAGGTGTACATGCCAACATCTTCCGGTTTGGCACCACGTATCTCCAAAGTTGCAATGCTCTCAAACACCTGTATGGTGATTCTTTCCGCAACCATTAATTCCTGGTTGTTGTGATACCAGGTTATCTCCGGGAATGGAACACCTTCAACATCGCATGTAAAGGTAGCTACTTCTTCAGCTTCGGCTACAAGAGGTTTCAGTTTGTGGATGAAACGGGGTGGGATGTTTTGCACTGATGGAATGGTCATTTCCGCCACATTCTTTTGAACCAAAGAACGTCTCACAGTCCTGCGATCTTCTGAAACCTCTATGTCCTCTCTGACTGGTTCTTCGGGCATCCTGATCATGCCTTCCGTGACACGTTTCTGGGTGATAATTTCGAGCTCTCTAAGTGGCCTGTCTTCATCCTCAGGAAAGGAAACTTTTCTTTGCTCTACAAGTTTCTTTTTAGAGACCGTGTCCACTTTAACTTCTTTTCTCCAGAGGGGCTGTATTTCATCTAGTTCTTCTTGTTCAATAGGTTTTTCAGGTAAATGCTTCACTTCTTTCTCTTTCCGTGCCACAAGGGTAATTTGGGCTTCAGATCTCCTCTCCTCTACAACTTCCTCATCTTCGTCTTTGAGGTAAGTTGGAAACAATTCTGGTTTCTTTGTCTTGCTTCGTTTCTTCTTGTGTGTTTTAGAAACAAGAATTTCTTCTTCTTCTTCTTCTTCTTCAACTTCCTCAGGAGTTTGGTCAGGCTGAGGCTGTTCTTCGGGTACTATTGGCTGTTTATATTCGTCTACAGCAAAAGTGACTTCCTTCTTTTCCTTAGGTTTCTTTGTTATCGATGGATGTTGAATTTTTTCTCGTGTAGTTGTTACTTCTGCTTTGAGTTCTTCTATGGGCTGGATTTGGTCTGGTTTTAGATCTTCATCTTCCTCAGTTTCCAAAAGTTCACCAAACTTGGTATGTTTTATTTTCCTTGTCTTCTTTCTAGTAACTAAGGTTTCTTCTACTAATTTATCTTCTTTTTCTTCCTCCTTTTTGAAAGGTTCAAGTTCAAACTTTTCTCTCTCTTGCTCTTCAATGGGTTTTTGTTTTGTAATTGGCTTTAGAATTACTTTTTCCTCTACTTTATCTTCTGGTTTTCCTCTCTTGACAGGTTTTAATGTGATTTCTTCTCGGTCCTCAACCTCCTCAGGTCTTTCTTTCCTAACAGGTTTCAGAATAACTTCTTCTGTTTCTTGTGTGACTTCCTTTGGTTTCTTTCCTCTTCTCCATGGAAGCTCAGTTTTTTCTTGTTTCTCTTCCTCTGGTTTTTCTTCATCAATTAGCCTTTCAGGAATCAATTCAGGAGCTTTAGGTGCATCTTTTGGTTTTTTTCCTCTTCGCCAAGGCAGTTCAGTTTTCTCAAGTTTACTATCCTCTTCTGGCTTTTCATGATCTTCTATCAGTTTTGTAGGAACGAGTTCTGGTGCTTTTGCTAAATCTTCCTCTGGCTTATCTTTCTTAACTGGTTTTAATACAATCTCTTCTTTATCTGATTTCTCCTCAGGCTTCTGTTTCTTAACCGGTTTAAGCTTAATTTCTTCCTTTTCCTCTATAGGTTTATCTCTCTTTACTGGCTTGAGCTTTATTTCTTCCTTCTCCTTATCCTCTGGCTTATCTCTTTTGAAAGGCTTAAGTTTAACAGTTTCTGATTCTTCCTCTTCAAGTGGCTTTTGTTTTTTAATAGGCTTTAATGTTATTTCTTCCTTTTCTTCAATTGGTTTATCCTTCTTAACAGGCTTTAGTTTTATTTCTTCCTTATCTTTCTCTTCAGGTTTTCCTCTCTTGACAGGCTTTAATGTGATTTCTTCCTTCTCCTCAACTTCCTCAGGCCTTTCTTTCCTAACAGGTTTCAGAATAACTTCTTCTGTTTCTTGTGTGACTTCCTTTGGTTTCTTTCCTCTCCTCCATGGAAGCTCAGTTTTTTCTTGTTTCTCTTGATCTGTTTTTTCCTCATCTTTAACCTTTTCTGTAATCAATTCAGGTCCTTTAGGCACACTCTCAGGTTTTTTTCCTCTTCGCCAGGGAAGGTCAGTTTTTTCATAGCTACTTTCATCTTCAGGTTTTTCATCGTCTATCAGCTTAATAGAAGCCAGTTCTAAATCTTTATGTGTTTCTTCAGGTTCCTCCCGTTTAACTGGTCTCAGTTTAACCTTTTCCCTTTCTTCCTCTTCTTCTTCTCCAACACGTTGTTGTTTCCTTGTAGGCTGCAACACTTTCTGTTTTTCACCTGACTGTTTTTGAGTGTTTTCTTCATTTTCTTGCCAAGGTGTTCTTTCATCAGTGTCTTTTTTAATCCTTAGTATCGATAAGTCTTCTTGCTCTGTGAGTTCCACAATTGTTTCTTTGGATGAACGCCTTTCTTCCTTTCTTTTAACTCCCACACTTTTTATTTCCCTATCACCTATTCTTTCTAATGTCATTTGTTTTTCAGTCTTAGATTGTGAAACATCTTCAGTCTTTTCGATAGGTTTGAGATCAACATGATCTAAACCTTCTTTAGAAAGTTCTGCTATTTCGCGTTTCACAGGCTTTAACTGAACTTCCTCCAATTTGTCTTTGGGTACTTCTTTTTTATCTACAAGTGCTCTTTTAAGTTTAACTGCTTCTTGTGTCCAAGGTATATTTTTAGGTTTTTCTTCTATAATTGTCTTGGATACTTTTCTGATACTGCTATCATCCTCGATCCAAGTTGTTATATTTTCGTCCAGTGTATCTTCTTCACTCATACCTTTACTTTTAGTTTCAGATGTGATACTCTGTAATTTGTTGATTTGAAGCATGGATGTTTCTTCAGTGTCCACAACTTGGGCAGTGTTGTCAATTTGTTTGATAGTCAATTCTTTTTCAAGTCTAAGTTTTTCAACTATCTCAGATTTCTGAATTACATCTTCAGGCTTGTGGAGCTCATCAAACTTTTGTGTAAGTTTCTGAGGAGTGACAGTTTCTTGCACCACAGGCTTTAAGTCAACCTCCTCCAATTTGTCCTTGGGGATCTCTCTCTTTTCTGGTCTCGCTGGTTTTAGTTTTATTTCTTCAAGTACCTCCTTATACTGCTCCTTCTTTTCTTTTGGTGCTCTTTTCAACTTTACCGCTTCTTGGGTCCATGGGACTTGCTTGGGCTTCTCTTCCTCAGTAACAATGGAAGAACGCTTCCGAGTCTTATCTTCCTGCGAAACCCAACGCAATTTTGTTTCTTCAATTTCTTCTTCTTGTAGAGTAGCGAAATCTTCCGTTTGTTTGGCAACAGTGTCTTGCACTTTTTTAATAGGTATTTTCTCTCTCCACGGAGCAGTTGCTTGCTCTTTAGTAGTTTCCTCTAAGGAGCGGTTGATTTCTAAAAATGTTGATTCTTCTTCATCATGTGTTTTTATTACAGATGTTTTCTTTAGCTTCTGTGTTTTACGAATGCCTTGTTTTGATTCCATGATCTCTTCGACTTCAAGAAGTGCGGTGTCTTCCTCTTCTCTAACTCGAAACTGAGTATCTTCAGGCTTTTCCTTCTTATCCTCTGGATGCTTTGATTCTTTGGTTAATGGTTTCAGGTCTACTTTCTCTAGCTCTTCCTTCGGAATGTCGTTTTTATTTCTCCTGGTTGGTGTGAGTTGAACTTCCTCTACCCTTTCTTTTTGAGGTTCCTTCCTTTCTATTGTTGCTTTCTTCAGTTTTACAGCTTCCTGAGTCCAGGGTAATCCTTGATTTTTTCTTGGCACAGCTATTTCTTCTTTAGTCCTGTCTACATCCAACAGTGTTGTGTCTTCTTGGGCAGTCGTTGAAAGCAAACTTTGCTCCGGGCGTTTTTCCACAGGTCTCAGCACCAACTCATCAGGTACTTCTGAACCTTTTGGTATTTTCTTCCCTGGCTTCAAATCGACTTGTTCTAAGGCCTCTCTGGGTATTTCCTTCACATCTCGTTTCGTAGGCTTCAACTGAACCTCCTCTAACTTCTCCTTCTGTAGTTCCTTCTTCTCTTTAGGAGCTTTTTTAAGTTGTATGGCCTCTTGTGTCCATGGCACTGGAAAGATTGCTTTCTCGTCTTGAGAAGTTGCAATTTCTTCTCTTTTATCGAGGGTAAGTAGAGAGGTGTCGTCTTCATCTGTGGTTGTAAGCACACTTTCACCCGGTCGTTCAATTGGTTCTTTACCTTTTGGACTTCTGAAAGGTATAAGATTCAATTCATCCTCTGGTTTTTCAAGTTCTTTCTTATCTCTTTGAACAGGTTTCAAATTAATTCCATCTGGCTTCTCATTGGTCTTAGAACCTCGACGAACTGGTTTCAACAAAATACCCTCTGGCTGTTCCGGTTCTTTAGTTAGTCTCTTACCTGGTTTTAAATCTACTTCCTCGAGCTTTTCTTTTGGTATGTCTTTCTTTTCTCGCTTCGTCGGTTTTAGCTGAACTTCTTCGATCTGTTCCTTTTGTGGTTCTTTCCTTTCCCTGGATGCCTTCCTCAGCCTGACCTGTTCTTCCGTCCAAGGTTTGACCTCTTGTGTGGTAGGTTTGCTGTCCAAAGACCTGTCCCTAGAAGCGCGACGCCAAGGCGTCGCGGGTTTCCCCTCCAGAGATCTATCTCGCGACGCACGTCTCCATGGCGTGGTGGAAAATTCTTCCCCTTCCTGATGAACCGCTCCAGCCGGAACTGTCCTAGGTGTCTGTCGACCTCTTCTCCAAGGTAAAGTTTCATCCCCTGGTGGCAGTATAACTTGTTTGGCATCCTGCAGCCACTGTTCATCATCTGGTTGACCGACACCATCTTTAACAAGTGGTTGTCCCAAACCCCCCTTAGAGGCTCCTGGAGTACCTTTGGTGGAGGCTACCGTGCCGCCTTCTTGAGTGTCTTTGATAGGGGTGCCATAAACAACTCCGCTGCGTCCTGAAAAGTTTCATATAAGCCGTCCAGATGTATATTCCTGCAATAGTATGTACTGGAATGTAAAGGTAAACACAAAGTACATAACTATGACCTAAGGTGTAGAAAGCTCATTTTTTAAGGTGGGGAGGGGTTCATAAAATTCCAGGGGGTTCCGGACTCCCCCCCATTTACCAAACCCTTATTTCTATGTCTTTGATGATGGCACGTGTGAAAGTTGAGTGTGTTATGTCCAAGTCACTAATGTGTGTGTTTGTTTTTCAGGTTGCATGTCTGCAAAGTACCTGAAGCAACTTACAACATGAGTGTGGTCACACATGCCATCAACGCGTCGACAATTTTAGTTATAATATCCAGGAGCATTAACAGACATAAAGAGGACATTTATTTTGTATGTCACGGGTAAATCTGATAGATTGTATGCTTATTATTCTAATTAACAGTGCACAATTATTTTAATAAATCAATAAAGAAACTTCCAATTTTAACATTTTGGAACATTTGTTTGTTAAGCTTATAATTATGAGCTGTAGTTTTTTGATAATATTTACTCACTACACATAAAATGTATATAAATAATCACTTATATGTAATAAGTAGGAAAAAACAAACACATTTTGTAACTTTATATGGTAAAGACGACAATTAATAAACAAAAATCTGCTATTCATGCAAAATAGTTTTTTGCTGCTCTAATAAAACTAAATTGCTATATAAAAAAAGTAGAATCAATAGTGTTTTATAAAACCAAGAAACAAATTTGAAATATTCTATCCTGATCATCACTTGTTTGAACTTCACAAAAAAGTGTAGAAGATAAAAAACCTTTTTATTTGTGCGCGTTTCTCACCGTTCGCCTCAAGTAAAACAAACAAAACCAAATTGTGTCATGTCTTCCCGCCGCTTTTGAAGTCCATGACCAATGCTTGGTAAATATATAATTAGGAATGGAAGATGGTGTAGGAGGGAGGGGTTCTGGGATCTGAAGCAACTTTCTTTTTACAACCAAAGAGCTTTTGAAGGTGTTTATGTCAGTAGAGTGTCTCCCTCAACACTTCAAGTTAAGTTATAGTTTGGTTTGCATAGTCAGGGTAGTGAAATTGTGTGCATAAAAACCTGACATTCCATGATCTAATAGAGGAACAGATCACATACTGACACGTAATAATGTTTAGATATTTCATTAATATATTTTTCACAGAGTGTTAGGTTCAATTTAAGTGCATAAAAAAATTACAATAATGCAATAGGGATGAAGAAAATAGATTTTTCTTTTTTAGAAATGTACCTGAATTTGCGTGGAACAACAATGGGGAAAACATTTAGGAAAAAGCTGCCTCAGTATACCTGATTAAGATTTGAACACCAATCGCCCTATCATTTAGCAATCCAGCCCAACATGAGAGTGGCATGCTAGATCATGCAATGACTGATGTGGTGTATCTGATATTAAAAATAAGTTATCTAATAAGAATGCTTAAATTTTATTAATACGAATAAGTGTTTAATATTCCACAAGTGTGCGCACACTTTGTACAGTACCGATCACTGAACGTGGACATCGCATAGCAAGACTTGAACAGAGAAAGCTGCCACTTTGTCGAGACTCGCTTTATATATATTAACTGAAGCAACAAAAATTGAATGATTGTGTGTCGATGCACCTTAAATATGGAGCTTGATTAAAATACAGTCAGAGTTGACTTTTTTTTTTTTTTGACGGGCTCTGAAACTAGATGGAATATAAGTTACTCATAGTTTATAGTGTGTTCATAATTATTGTGGACCAGAACTTATATCTTCTGCTAAAACACATGTTCCTAGTGTCAACAAGGCCTTATCTTTCCTGCTCATCACATGTCCCCAGTGTAGGTTTATATCTCCAGGTTCAGCACATGTTACTAGTGTGAACCAGTCCTTTATCGCCTGCATATGTGTTACTAGTGTGAACCAGGCTTTATTTCTCCTGCACATCCCACTAGGTTAAACCTTGCCTTATCTCTAGGGGTGTGAAAAAACTATAGATATTTTATTAATAGCGATATTTTCCTTTTGATACTACTAATTTTTTACTCGATACTTTTACTGATATTAGTACTCATTTTCTGCATAACAAACAAGAAGCAACTCTACTATTCAATTTCATTTAGCTCATCATAATACATAACTGTTCTTTCACCAACTTTAATGGTTAAGGAAGGGTAAAAAATTGATTGAAAAAATATATTACTAGTCATAATAATCATGATTAGTAATATAATTAATTATTAGCTGTTAAATGATTTTACATCAGCTACATTTTCATAGACATTGGTATGCTAAAACCTTTTATAATATTCATCATACAATAATACTATATATCATACCTTCAAAGTTCCAACACACAATATAGACGCGAAAGACCCAAGTATACTATAATATGATTAAATTATTATTTTATTTATCATTGTTTAAATAAATATGAAAATAAAATTATTATGATGCAAAAGTTTAAATTATTATCGTTATAAGATAAAAAAAACTTTTTACAGATTAAAATTTTGAAACCAATACTTACTGCTATCAATACTTTTCTTTCGATACTAGTATGGCATCGATATTTTTCTTCCGATACTTTTAATGAGTACAGTGTGATACTTTTCTTTAGATACCACATCCCTACTTATCTCCCTTACATACACCCAAGTGTGAACCAAGCCTAATATATCTTGCACATGATGCTAGTGTGAACCAGGCCTTATCTCTCCTGCTACAACACATGCCCCTAGTGTGAATAAGGCCTTATCTCTCCTGCTGAAATACAAGTCCCTGGTGTCAGCTAAGCCATATATTTCTCACACATGTTGCTAGTGTGAACCAGGCCCTAGCTCTCCTGCACATATCCCTAGTGTGGACCAAGCCTTATATATCCTGCACATGTCACTAGCCCTGATCACTCTTACCCATGATACTAGTGTGAACCAGGCTTTATCTCTCCTGTCTATTTCAAACAATCTCAGTCTTCCTTTCATTTCTCTCACTCCCCCTACATGTTCACAGCATGGGCTATTCAGGTTATTTTTAAAACACACCAGAATCGTTAAAAAAGAGGCAAGTTTTTAAGACATGTGTGCGTGTGTCTAAGCACGTGTGTATGGATCCTATCCTGGAGATAAAGAAACATTAGTCAGAGCTGTGTGACTGTAAGTATAACCAAGTTTTTTTGGGAATATTTAGGAGTGAACAACCGAGTTTTTATTAAAGTATCTGTAATCCATCAATATGAAAGGCAAAATCTCAATTTTTATTAATCATAAATTTTTCGGCCATCCCATGAATTGAATCGTGACCCTTAACTCGGTAGGCAGACATGCCCCCAGCTGAGCAAAGGTGTCAGGCTAGCATCATTATTATTGATAATAACTATCACCTGAAGATACTACAATTATTTTCAATGAGAGTTTATTAACTTATTAATTAAATTAAGCTAACACAAGTTCTCTATCTGCTCGACTTGAGTCATACACACTACAATACACTTAGCTAAATAATAAAAGTACATGAATATGTTATGTATTTTGTGCTTAAGTGCTTTAATGGAAAATATACTATTAGTATATCAAATGATCTAAGGCGTTAGTTTCGCAATAGACTAAACATGATGGGAAGATCGGTCTTCAAATTATGGTTGGGTGTACTGATTTTGTATTTTCATAAGTGTTTTTCCACTCTATCTCCATCCAAATGATGATACATTTCCTCTAAATTCAACCTTACTCACCTCTAACACATAGGTATGATGCATACATTTGCATATAACCTGAATGAGTACTTGTTAAATAAAAAAGTTACCAATAAGGCAAAATCTGCTAAAACTTTGGTAAAATGTGTTGAATGTTTTGTTACTATTGCAGAAAATTTAAAATTTGCCACAAAATTATCAAAATAGGTGTATTAGATAGAGCACAGGTTGAAGAGGAATTGATCAAACTTTCAATTTCTTAACTATTGGGGAACTTAAGAACTTTTATCCTCAAAATTTAAATTAAATAAAATTCTTTAATATTTCTATATTAAGAATAATTAATTTATTATTTTCAAATTAAAGCTTACTTTAGTCTAGGATCAAAGCATCTTCAGTGAAATATTGTATTAATATAATAAATAATAAAAAATATTTGATCATAAATTATCCAGACAGCTAATTAAAGCTAAGTAAATTAATATTTCCAAGGTTTTGTGTAAAAAAAGAGCTTCAAAATTCCACCAACTGAGAGACATAGAAATCTTCTGGGAGGTCCTTAAGTTAACCAATATAAAAGCAGTGTACGTTTTGTATGTGTATTTCCAGTTTTTATTTTAATTAATGGTACAACATATTTTTTAAAGATAGTTTTCTAAGGTGGTTTATATCATATGTTGTTGTTTTTTTCGAATATAATGAGTATTAATATATTAAAATTTATTTATGAAATGAACATCATTCGCTACTTTACTCTTTTTCAATGTTTTTTTAAACATTTAAATGAGCTTTCCTGTATTATCTTTGGCCGGTTGTAAATGAGGTCGACGTAGTTGCCCCAAGAATGAATGAAGGTCAACTGTGTGGGAGAGGGAGAGAGAGAGGGCGGTATTACCTGCCAAACAGGTTCTGAGTGAGTCGAGGAAGTATGTAGTCTTGTGGTAAGTAATACCAGTGTATGGGCGCTATAAGCTTAGTATCATGGTCAAACAGCTAGGAAAGTTCATTACAATTCTAGGGAAGCTTGCTTTGAGTCCGGGTGGCTGAGTAAAGTTTGCGTCCGAGTACTCAAAATCAGGGGCGGCTTGTTTCCGAGGATTGCTTGGTGGAATTTTGAGTAGACAATATTCCTTCCCCTCCCGCACCCCTTAACACTGGTGGTCTAAGTAGCATTCTTGCAGTAGACTAGACTGTCAATGACGTTCGGGGGAAGATCAAGCTTTGAAGTTTTTTCTAAATTGTTTACTAGGCTCCCTCCACGCAAATGCAGGTACACTTACTCCAAATATAACCTTTCTAATCCCTAAAACACATTAGCTTATTAGTACATAAGAGTGTAACCCCAACAGGTGCTTAAAAAAATATTAATTTGAACAGTCACACTCTCTCTCTCTCACATACACACACACACACACACACACGCATACACACATACAATACAATATGCGGATGCGTGATCATCAGCCTTAAAGACCGACATCGGCGCTCAAATAGTCAAAAGCCATCTCTCTCGCAATATACTGGACTGCCAATGACGGGAAGATCGGGGTTTTAATCCTGCTCAGGCGTACTGAGGGGGTGGGTTTTTTTTCCTCCCTAAATGGTTTCCACTCCCTCTCTAAACAAATGCGGCAACACTTTATAATATTACAACCTTCATCATCTTTAACGCATTAGTTTAATTAGTACATATGCATACAACCTGAACAGGTAGTAAGATGCAATGTCAAAAAATTACATATACACTTATTTTGGTAAACATATTTGACATATATGGCATAGATGTATGTGTGTGTGTGTGTGTGTGTGTGTGTATATATATATCCATATTTATAGCATATATGTATGTGTGTATATATATTGTGTGTGTTGAAAATGCAATGTGTGGGCTGTTGGTAGAGTACCTCAGTCATGTCATGGGAAGCTATCAGTCCCAACCACTTGACTTGTAATCCACACTTGTGAGAGACCCGCCACTGCAGCAGTTACAAGGACACACAAATATTCCTTCCTAACATTCCACTTCGAAGGGAATGGGGAGAGAGGCTTATTCGGATCACAATTAAAAATTATATTTGTGAAAACTTATTTCTCATATATTAAAAAAACTATGGTGGGAATCTAAAGTTATAAAAACTATATGTACAAATATAAATGTAAATTGTTGATCCAGATGGAAAGCTAAACCAAGACTCTTGATTGCTAGGTTGTTTATTATGTATTATTCTAATAGTGATTTTAAGAAGTGTTTTTTTTATTCAACATTTTACACAATCAAGAAGAATAGTTTTGCCAGAAGCAAATTTACACTATAGGCCCACTAGGCACAAGCGGCTTTAGGGGGCGGCACATTTTGAATATTTTTATTTTGATATTTTGTTTTTAATAATTATGTGTATGGCGTGTATATGCCTGATTTTCTTTCGTAAATATCTTTTCCCGAATACTTCCGCTACCCTCCCAACCCCCCACCACTCAACATCTATTTCCTCTGAAACTTCCTAAAACCTTCGGAAAAAATGGGGGGTGCATATTATAATTGTGCCTAGGGGCGCAACAATTTTAAATCCACCACTGAGTTTTGCTTAATTAATTTCCTATTAATGTTATGAAAAGAAAAATCAAAATATTAGATTAACGTGTATGTGGCTCTATGTATTTATTAAAAAGTGAACCTGGGTGATTTATAATCTATAATAATTACACCTAAAACCCGCTTTGGTGGCCTCATTGTCTAAGCTGCTACTCTCGCAATAGACAAGACTGACGATTACGAGGAGATGGTGGTTTGACCCCGGTTGGGGTGTTGTGAGGGTGGTTTTTCCCGCCAACACTCTCTCTCCACACAAATGCGGGTACACTTCCTCTAAATTCAACCTTCCTAATCCCTAACCCATTAGCGTAATTAGTATATAAGCATATACCTAAAATGGATAGTAAGACACAGTGATAAAAAAGTATACCTAAACACTTTTTTTAAACGTCTTTTTGAATTTTGGATGGGTGTAATTATTAGGTTTTCCATAAAAGTGTTTTTCAATCATCTCTCCAGGTGAATGCTTTGCACTTTCTCTTAAATACTCTTCCCATCCCTACACAATCTGAGTAAGTAGGAGTAATAAACCTGCTTTTAAGATAACCCATTATTAAAAATAAGTATTGTAAACATAAATTTAAGATTAAAAGTTTAATATTTTAAACATAATGATTGGTGCTCCTGAAGACATTATAAAAACCACCCAAGAGTAAAAGATTAAGTTAAAATAAGCTCAGTTGTAAGCATTTGTTCTGTTATTTTCCAGATGTTTCTGACAAGACTGCGAACATCTCATTTAGAAATGTGACTCACACAAGAAAGCTCTTTAAAATAATGCAATGCCTCTTTCTCGAGAGATGACCTGTTGCATTTCAATTCCATTGCCCAATCACGGAGAACTAAACAAAGGAGGAACTAAATTTGCTTGTCCGGGTGAGTCCAGAATAATTCTTTAACACCACCCTCTATTCTGAGGCACCCAAAAATGTACATATGAGAAGTTAAAAGGGACATAAATTGTATTGAAGCTATTATTTATGATCTTTTATCTTAAATTTTTTGGCTCATTCTATTTTTATGTATATGTACATCTGTATTTACTTACTCTATGGCATTAGGAACTTGAAAGTTAATTGGCGCACTTAAAAAAGTATGCCACCTATCCCTATCTTGAGCTAGTTATCCAGTCCACCTCATTACACCATATCCCTATCTTGAGCTAGTTCTATCCAGTACCCCTCGTTACACCCTATCCCTATCTTAAGCTGGTCCTATCCACTCCATCTCATTACACCCTATCCCTATCTTGAGCTAGTTCTATCCAGTACCCCTCGTTACACCCTATCCCTATCTTAAGCTGGTCCTATCCACTCCATCTCATTACACCCTATCCCTATCTTGAGCTAGTTCATGCAACTCAATACACCCTATCTCGAGCTAGTTCTGCTCATTACACCCTATCCCTATCTTGAGATAGTTCTATCCAGTCCACCTTGTTTCCCTCTAAATCTTTCAGGTCCATTCCAAAGCCATCCTCCCATTTGCATCTATGTCTTCCTAATAGTCTTTTCCCATTGGGTTTGCCAGTAGGCACCCTTAACACAGTTATAGATTCTCCCATTCGTGCTACATGTCTTGCCCACCATAAACTACGAGACTTGAATATCCTAACAATGTATTGTGATTAATAAAGGATATGTAACTCATCATTATGTAACCTCCTCCACTCCCCAATAAATTTGTCCATTTTTGGACCAAATATCTTACTAAGCACCTTGGTTTAACCTAATCTTTTTTCCTCGTTATGTAAGGTGAATACCATGTTTCCACCCATATAAAAACATCATAAAATAAATAATCAACTTAAATTAAAACTAAAATTTTAATCAAATAAAGAATAGCTAATAAAACTAGTAATGATGAAACTGAATCAAAAATAGGATAAAAGTAATTTTGTAAATAATTTGATAATACGGGAACCATTAATTCCTTAGTGAATAATTTAATATAATCAGAAAAAAAAAATCCAAAACACCGTTATATCCAACTTTGTCTCTTTACGAACCTGAACGTGCCCTAAAATTCTACGCAATAATAAAGTTTTAAAAATGCATAGGCACTTTTTAATATCCAGCAGTAAGCCTGGGGTCAAAATGTATTCTCTCTATATATATAAATAAAAATTCGGTGATATAAATGTTAGTTTTGTGTAGTATATTTGATGTTTTTTTACTACAATTATTTTGGTTATTGAAGGGGATAAGGGCCAAATACTCAGATTACCCTGCCTTCGACCCAAGGTGCACTATCCCCCCTTTACTTTGAATCAGCCATCCCAGCTTTTTTCTTACCCAAGAAAATATTTTTATGAACCGCACCTTTCACTCATGATTATTTCAGAGCCACAAATATATGAGTACTGAAACATGTCACAGTAAAACAAGACACTAAAATTATGAACCAAAATACAATGAAAAATAGCTCTGGACATGACACACACAGCAGAGTTGGCGGTGTCTCCAAACCTGCCCCCGCTCCCCCTTGTCCTCTTGAGACCAATGCAATGTTTTGGTTGCTAGGTGGGGGAGGGGGGGAGTGTGACGTCATACAAGGCCACACACCCCACTTGAAGTGGAGGGGAGGTAAGTGGGAGACCGGAGAGAAAAGAGGCGTCACCTCGTGGAGCTACTTCAAGTGCAGGTCACCACTACGAGAATGCCGCAGTCATTTCCTGACAGGTTTCGGGGGCCACTCGTGGTGCGTGGAAAACATGTGCGCGTGTGTGTAATGTGTGCTCATTCAGCTCATTGTAATGAGCTATCGTACAAGTGAGACAGTGCAACAGTGCGGGATCTCACATCAAAGGAAGAAGCAAGAGGATTTCATGACGATGGAAACAAGTGATTTATTGGACGTCGATCAGGCTCTGCTGAAATTCAAAGGTTAAAGTTTGTACATTCATTAAAGGGAAAGGTTTAGCCATGTGAAGGTTTTGGATTTAAAAATAATTTTTTTAATTATCTTTCATAATTTTTGAATGACCTATATTATTTTACAAAGTTAAGTAAATATATTTTATGATTTAAAATTTTTATGTGTGCAGGTTTGAAAACAAACTATTAAAATGATTAACAACATTAAATCTAAGTTAAAAGTACTTTGATATTATAAAATTCCTTAATACCAATTGCCAAATTTATTTTAGAAATAAAAATACATTTATTCTAAATTTCAAAGCATATTTCTTGACCATTTCACTTTAACTTTTATTTTTAATAACTCAGGTTATAAGTTAATAAATAATGCTGGACTTGTTAAAATACCTACTTTTTAAGGCCACAGTTTGAAATCTGTGTAATTATTTCTTTATGTCCATAAATGCTTGTTTAGATTCATTATTAGCACAAAAAACAAACACTTTTACATATTCCCCGGTATGATTAAAAAAATATTGTTGTACCTATTTTCACTATCTTCACATGGCTGGTGTTGAACCTAGAACCCTTTGAATGTACAAACTTTTTGCTATAGGAAGAGAAAACATCAAAATCTGCTGGCATTACTTTCATAAAGTCACATTTTAATTTATTTTACTCAAAATATCTTAACATCATACACTGCAAACTGTGTGTTTTATTGTCACATGGATAACAAAATAATTGCAAATTTAAATTTGCATAAAATATATTAATTTTTTTACACTTTATTTTCTTAAATTGGTTTGTATTTATTATATTATATTATCATTATTGTTATTATTGAAAAGTATAAGATTGTTTGTTTATTATATGCCTAACTAAAAGACAGTAGTTATAACAGTGGCGTTCACAGAAACAATAACGGTAGCCCAGCTGCCTCGATAATCAATCAATGTCGGTTCGATAAGATTATTGGCCGCGACATCAGTGGTACAGGTCTATTTTGGCTCTAGATTCTCAATAAGAGCAGACAGGATCCAAGAAGGCTAGGTAAAAAAATGTTTATGGGTGGTTTAGTTGGCAGTTGGAACACAGTGATGTCTTTCTGTTCTTTAATGAGTCAAGTATTGTTCCTCTTGAACAACCATCTCTCTGCTAGTGACAAGTGGGAGGGGCTTAATGATATATAGAATATATAATTAGATTAGATGTAAACGTATTTGTTTTTTTTTGGTAATTTTTTAGTATTCTGCCTCAAAATTAAATTTAACATTTGAATTAAAAGTAGCTAATTAAGTTGTTTTTTATTAACCGCTGCTATAAAAATATGACAGAAAAGAAGGTATTAAGAATATTCTAATTTTTTTAAATAATCATTAAATATTTATGTATTAGGAATCATACCCACATACATAGTCTATTATGTGGAAACTAAACTTTTTATGGAGCAAAATAAAAACTAGGTGGATTAAACATTTGTACTTGTATGTGTCATATCATAATGGTAATAATTCCTAATTAGTAGAGAAACTACCATCATCTAGTTGCTAGTAATGTCGTTCTTGCCATATTTGTAAAATGTAGGACATCGCACCGCTATAAAAACACGGTTCACACTTAATGTCTCGACTTTGAAAGATGAGTAACATTCTTTGATATAGTGGCAATAAGTCTAGTTTAAGAACTGTCCCATAAGACTTACTGGTTTGACCATATTAAGAGTCTTGTGACCTGCTGTGTGACTCATACCAGAGTGGGCAGAGTTGACTAACCGGTTCCCCCGTCCGTTTAACTTGACCTCAAGTAGAACCAATCACAAAGAAGAAGTAAAGAAAATAATTGCGCGAGTGCAGTTTTTTCTTTACTGCTTCGACGAATGGAATGTGTGTGTGGATTCCTTGCAGACTTTTTATTTAACAATAATTTTGTGAAGTTTTTTTTTTGGCAATGATTTAGGATGGCCTCAATAAAATGTTTAAGTTTTATTGTTTTTGTTGGATAGGAAACTTTTTTTTCCCCCTCTTTATCCTCTACATTTTGACTGATGAATTGGTAACGTGGTTTTTGTGTTTTAATATAAAAAATTGTAGTAATGAAAAATTTATAATAGTGTTTATAAATTTATAAACGTATGTTTGGATAAAAAATTGTAGTTATGTAAAATTTAACCTAGTGTAGTGTTTGGTAAGCATTAATCACATTTTTGTTTACTGTCAACTTGATTCCTTTCTTTTCCAAAGATCTCTCAAGGGTTAATGGTTGCTATGGATGGAATTTGACTTAATATCACATTTTTTTTTTTAATTTTTTTTTAAGAGTATCGACATATAAATTTTCTAGTAAATGATTACGATTAAATAGGCTTGTTTAAATCTCCTGATGTAACTTTGAATTGATATGCATCCAGGTAGGATGAATGTATATTTTATATGATATGTTTGTATTAATTAGAATAATAAATAAAACCTTTCCTTTTTTCTTTATGGTTTCATTTCATATTTGATACATGTACTTATCCATCCCATTAATAAGACACAAGGCAATAAATAAGTTTTTTTAAACAAAATGATCTTTCTCTACTGTGATAGCCACCATGTTCCTCAAAGAATTTAGTGAATTATTTATGTCACAACTAAAATTTAGCCGACGAGTTACGAGCTCGGCAACTGGACACATGCCATCATTTAAGATGGGAGCCAACTTGGTTTTTGGGTCTACCTCCCCACCTACCCTCTTTCCCCACCTGGCCTTTGCTGAATTTCCAAAACCACCTAAGTGACGAATGAAGTGACACACACACACACACACACACACACACACACACACACACACACATACGCAAGACCTGCTTAAAACATTGGGGGTGGGGGCCTAGTGTGACTCAACATACGTGTGTGGCCAGTCCTCGTTTACACAGATGAGAATGTGTGTGTGTGTGTGTGTGTGTGTGTCCGCGTGCGCGTAGGAAGGTGGAAAAAAGTCTGTTGTAGCGTCGCCCTGACTCACGCATTAGTCTCTTGCCAGGAGAAGTAAAAATAAGGTTTGTAAGCGTAAACAGCTCGAAGGCAAACTCTCCCACTTTGAATCATTGTTCAGTTTTTGGAACATACTCAAAGAGAGATGGAAATAAAATAACACTTTTTCTTGAGTCTAACAGACAGGTGAAGGTGAAGATTTTTAATTTATGGAAGTTTTTTTATGTGCTCCGCGTCATCCTCGTCAAGGCTATCTGCACATGTACTTAAACAGGGTAGAATGAGGAATGCAGAATTCACATTAAATGTACCTGAATTTGTAGAGCATAAGAAGGAGGAAAAGTTTGCCTTGATATATCCCCGAGTTGGATTCAAAACCTTACCTCTGTGTCATAGGAAAAACACACTAAACTAAAATAGCGCCTTTGTCAGCTGATACAGGTTGTCTCACTAAAATATTTGCGATCCATATTTTAACAAATACCAATGTTTGAAAAAAAAACTTTAAACTTGTTTTAAAGTGACAAGAGTGGTTTTTCTTCCTGAATCACCTCTTAAAACGAATCTTTATTTATACCAACATGATAAACAAACTGACAGTAGTAATAGTTGATAAGAATAGATGTTGGAAAGAAAGAAAACTACGGGGTTAGGTGATTATAAGTCTATAGATATAACCAAACTAAGTGGCAGATTAACACTTACTAGGTAGTCACCATTTGTCCTCACTTACACTTTCAATCAGTACCATAGATTATGTATTTGACAGACCACAATTAAATAGACTCATATTTGTTATAAAGAATTTTGAGACTAGAAAAAGTTGCACCATAATTTTTTCTCAATCTTTCATCATAATAAATGTACTATCAGTATTCATAGCAAAATATCTATATAAAATTGTTTTTCTCTTAAATTCTTAATAATCTATGCTTTTAAATATCAATAAATTCTCATTAATAAAAACCAAATACTATAAACATGAAATTTCTCAATGCATTTGTTTCCAATTTAAATTTAAATGCAATTTTTCCACCAGGAAAAGCAAACTAAATTGATAGATTTTACTTATATAACTGTATTAGTAAAAGTAACTCCACTAAAATTTGAACTCTAGAACATTTCCCCGTGAATTCAGAACCCAAACGTGACAAATATCACACAATGGTAGTTAAAGTGTAAAGTATAAATATAGAGGCCAAAAAATTGCTCCATAATAAAGATTTGTATTTAAATCTTAAAAAACTACTATTTGAATTGGTAATTTTGTCAAGTTCTTTTGAGATCTATTTTTAAACAGTGGTGGTGGGAGCTATGTTTAAAAAGAAAAGTAACTTTATGGCGCAGACTTCCGATCTTTCACCTCGGTATATTTATTAAAAGGAAGTGGTAAATGAAGAGTGAGTTAAGAAATGGAGGTAGTTAAGGTGGTACTATGTATGTGTGTGTTAGAAGTGAGTGGCACCCCTGGCGGGTGAGCTGTTCCCTAGTCAGTGCTGCCAAGTGAGCAACACTCACTAGCGGGAAAAGCTCCAAATTTAGACACAGGTAATGCAACACCAGGGTCTTGGCTGGAAATAGCTCTGTGTGAGAGAGAGAAAGAGAGAGAGTAAGAGAGAGATAAAGAACACTCTTGAGACCCCATGAGGGCGGCGCAGTGGTGGGTCAATTAGGAGTAATTAACACGCTGTATGCGTCAACTTGACTTTCTTTACAAGTAACAAGTTTGGGAATGCTTGGATAAGGTATCATTATAATTTAGTCACCTTTTATAAACAAATAAAAAACTTTTCTCTTCTGTAAATTAATAAATGCAGCCCTCAATAGGAGTGTGTGAGGCTTTGTAATGTCAAAGTTTAAGTTCAAATCTCTTTCGTTTAAACTTTGACACCCAAAATAATAACCCTCGGATTTAGGAAACATTTCAAAGGAAGAAGAAAACTTCGATATGCTATGAAGAGATTTGAAATATCTCCCTAAATATAACATATTTCAACATCTAATCATTTATAGAACAGCTACTAAACAGTAGTTTAACACCAACTAGTGATTAAATGACATCTATAACGTAAGCACAGATAATTTCACACAAGTTAGGATGAAATAATATGGAGTACTTTGTTATTTATCTTTTTATTTACCTAGACGCACTCAAGACATAATTTACTAATCAAAATTAGTGTTATGTAACAACGAAAAACTTATTTTTGATTTTGGCTTCAACCTTTCTCGCATACTTCAAACTTTGCTTCACATTTAAAAAATCACCTTTGCACAATCTTACACCTCAAATTCTAAATTTCTCCTTTTAATATTTATTTTGACTAAAAACAATTTAATTAAAATTGTGTAATTTTTTTGTGTGATTTTAATGTTATCATAATTTTTAACCAATTAAAATTAATTTTATAGCTTAGAGATCCTCTATTTTGATCAAAATATTTCTTCCGTGCCAATTAGGGATGATTTTCATCGTGACTTTGGTCTTTCTCTAAGTCCTGGTTGTCCAACTGAAGCATTCATCAATAATTACTTTTTTCTTTCTTTTTTTTTTAAATAAAGAGTTGACCTTGGGTATGTTTTGAAAATGGTGATGGAAGGTAAGAGAAAATGTTTTTTTTCTGCTATTGCTAAACTTTATTACATATTGGTTCCTCAATTATTATTTTTTTACAAAAAGCAATATATATATTTATGTATTACTTTTATACTATGTAAGAGTAATAACAATAAGATTAAATGTTATTTTGTAAATATAATAAGCTAGTTTGTAAATATATATTAACACACAGTTTGCAGTTTTTTTAAGCCACTGGGGGCCAGTTACATATACACTGGAGTAACATACATTATAGTATTTTACATGATGGCAGCAGCTTTTAATATGATCCCTTGTTTGATGATTACTTAACATAACAATTTTTTTTTCTCCTTAAAAATAATCACCACTCAAACCCCCAGATATATTAGAAATGATTACTTGTCAAAGCAGTATATTTTATAAATAATATTAACTCTTTTTTTTATTTCATTAGTTATTAAAATACAATAAAACTAATCCATGTGTAATTAGTTTTGTTGAAACTTGAAAGACTAAGCAGAGTATATTGTTAAAATGAAGCAAAATTAAAATGATAAATAGTGTCATTCTATTTTATTTTGTTGAAACTATTTATCACTGACTAGATTTTCCTCATATATTAAAGTTAAAAAACACTAAGAAATAACAATAGTAAGCTACTAAAATATTTAAATCTTTCTGGGGGTTTTTCAGATTCAAAATATATATTACTGTTATACTAATCTACTTAAAAATGGAATCTTTAGATTATTGATGATCATGACAGAGTAAATTATTTCAAAATGGTCTCATTAAAATGTCCAATATCCTATTATACAGAAATCAAATGTATTGGAATAAATAGTTGGTTGTTTGACTTGTTTAAATTAGGCTAAAGAGTAGGTACAGCAAAGTTAAACTACCTTCAGTAAACAAACAAATAATTGTCAACAAAATGTCTTTGTGAAACCAATTGGATCTATTCCATCACAACCTCAAACATACAACACCAGGCAAAATGTTTATTCAACAGTCAATAACAAATTGTATACATATATTTTCAAATGTCACTACTAAGAATAAAGAATGTAATAATATTTCAAAGATTTAATGTGAAAATGTGAAAATGAATTTTCTTTTTAAATAGTCCCAACAGAATTAGGACAAATTACAGTAATATGCATTTTAATAATGACTACTATAGTACTTTAGCCTATATAACACATGCAAATTGATATTTTTTTAATTGTACAACTTGAACAAATGCATTGATAAAATGAACAGTAAATTTTCTACAGTTTTTTTTTATTACATGTACAGTTCAAAACTTTTTTTTATGGAGAGTTTGTAAAACATTATTAGTTCTATCTATAACAATAGAAATTTCTCATTTATATCAGCAATAAAAAAACTTTGTGATTAAATTACATACTCAACATAAAAATAATAGCAAAACTGGGTTGATAACAATATCAAATTGCAATTTTATCAGAGTATTAAAACAGAAATCTTGATAAAATTTGATCAAGTTTAAAAAACCAACTGAATTCAATGAATGAAGAAAAAAAAACATTTTGCCAGGTACAAAAAAAAGTTGAAAACCCCTTCATAAAAATACAAAAATTTGAATCATTTCATTTGACAAAAAAAAAATTCATCAAATCGGCAAGACTCGTTTGGCAAGTTTAAAATTCCCGAAGAAACTTCACCTCAATTTTTTTTGTTTGAAAAACTACTACTGAAGAAGAAAAATATATTCTTAAAAAACTAATCAATTAAAAAGTTTATAGTTAAAAAAATTGCCAAATGCTCTTTAAAAATGTCTTTTTTACATTGAGGTCGAGTTTCATTTTTTAGCAAGGCAACAAAGGAAAGACATACTACTCTCGCAAGAAATATTCTACATTCTAATAAGAACAAACAATCAAAAACAATCATAATTTCATCAACAACAACAACAGCAGCTTCGGATGAATAGATATAAATATTTATATATATAAATATGGGTTAGTCAGGTGAAAATAGCACATTTTTGTTTATTTCTTACTTTTAACGATCAGCTTGGCAGAAGTTTCGACTTGCCCTGCAGAGTTGGTAGCTCTGCATGTAAAAGTTCCCGAGTCCTCCTCGTAGGTGGTAGCAATGAGAAGCACCACGTTGTTGCTTTCGTGGATCATCTGCACAAAGATTACAACAATGTTTGTCAGTAAAACTTGTCTCTTGAAATTTAAAAGTATTTCAATTGAAAGAGATAAGATGTCATCTATAATAAGAGGAAATAAATCTTTTTGGCCGATAGTTAATCAAGGGTGGAGTATTCCAATTGAAAGAGATAAGATGTCTGATATATAATCAGAGGAAGACAACTTGGAAATAAATCTTTTTGATTGATAATAATTAATCATTGGTGGACATTCAAAAATAAATATGTTCAGTCAATAATCGGCAGTGGACACTTAGAAATAAATATGTTCGACCAATAATCAGTGGCAGACGCTTGGAATTAAGTATGTTCGACCGATAATCAGTGGTGTACACTTGGAAATAAATATGTTCAAGCAATAATCAATGGTTGACACCTGGAATAAACATGTTCGACTGATAATAAATGTTGTACACCTGGAAAAAAATATGTTCGGCCGATAATTAATGATGGACACTTAGAAATAAATATGTATGATGATGGACACCTGATATTAAATAGGTTTGAAAGATAATCAATGTTGTAAACTTGGAAATAAATATGCTCTACTAATAATTAGCAGTGGACACCTAGAAATAAATTTGTTCGGCCAATAATTAACGGGGGACACATGTAAATAAATATGTTCGGCTGATAATCAGTGGTGGACACTTGGAAATAAATATGTTCAACCAATAATCAGCGGTGGACACCTTGAAATAAATATGTTTGGCTGATAATCAGCGATGGACACCTTGAAATAAATATGTTTGGCTGATAATCAGTGATGGAAACTTGAAAATAAATATGTTCTACTGATAATCTAGCGGTGGAAACTTGGAAATAAATATGTTCTACTGATAATCAGCGGTGGACACCTTGAAATAAACATGTTTGGCCGATAATCAGTGGTGGAAACTTGGAAATAAACATGTTTGGCCGATAATCAGCAGTGAACACTTGGAAATAAACATGTTTGGCCGATAATCAGTGGTGGACACTTGGAAATAAATATGTTCTACTGATAATCAGCGGTGGAAACTTGAAAATAAATATGTTCTACTGATAATCAGCGGTGGACACCTTGAAATAAATATGTTCGACCGATAAGCAGCAGTGAACACCTGTAAATAAACATGTTTGGCCGATAATCAGTGGTGGAAACCTGTAAATAAATACATAATTTGTAAAAGAGGGGAAAGCAAATGCCAGGGTGTCCACCAGTTATGAAAGTTATTAAAAAATTAATTACATAAGATTTTGGTCACAAAATTCATTAGTCATTAAATTTAGATTTAAGATCATGTATTTGTGTAAGCTAATTTCACTGTGTAGGTAAGAATAGTATTTTTGTATACTTTTTCAAAATTAGCTTAAATTAACGACCACTCCCCAGTGATGACATAGTTCAGAAATAAGAAAATCTTAGAAATTAGAATTTATGAAATTTTCAGTCCAGGTGGATAGCTTGTAACTTATTTTTAGCACTTTAGGAAATTCATTTTGTTGCTGGTTGGTCTTAGGACCTCCATCTGTCACAAATAATTATGTATAAATCATGAAAAAATCATGAATTATAGTTTAAATAATTTGGTAGACACCGTGATGTAGGTTTACCTGTCACAGTGTTACTTTCAGATTATTGAATGAGAAAACCACAGTGATAAATTGCGTATTAAAAACCACCCGCAGTACACTCGACTGAAATTTCAACTTCGACCCCCTCATCACCATATAACACATAACGTACATAACATTTTTTTATTGTTTTTTTTATTTATTTAGCACCACCTCTGCCTGTTCGAGTCAAACACTAACAGACATGTCATACTTATGGCCAGCAAATCACATACGTGGTCTGGTACATGATTTTTTGGGATCCGCGGACTTTTATATAAGCCAACAAATGATGCAAAATTATTTGTCTTATTATAAATCTTGTAAAAATAAATCATTTGAGATAATGACATTTAGAAATTGGTCGTAATTTGTGGAAATTTATCAAGCAAGGTTGGTGCACCAAATCACCAGAGATTGATTTACAAACCAAAATATGTTATATGCTTGTCCGCACATAAGTGTCTGGATATTGTTTTTTTCTTATTTAAAGGAACAAACACCTGGGACATCATGGACACAGATTTGTAAACAGTTTTAAAAGTGACTTCAAACAAGATTTAAGATTAAAATTCACATTATTGTTGTTAAAAAAAAAAGTCTCAAATTTCTGGGAAATAAAAGAGAGGAGGCCTTAAGACTAAACAAAAATCTCCCTCGTGTCAGCTTGCAACTGAGCCATATCCTGCTGATCAAGTTGCCACCGACTGTTGGGGAAGATAATGTTAACTTCCGTGGATAGATGGTGTCATGTGGTTAGCACAACAGACCCTTCAGCTGTTTATCTCAGTTTTTTTATACTGGAGCCACCACTTTTTCATTCAAGTAGCGCCTCATTTATTCTCAAGAGGCTGAGTTGACTTCATTCCAGATTCACTGCTTTACATAAAATCTAGAAGCGCCGGGGATCGAACCCGTGACCTCTGGACCTGTAGCCAGGAGCTCTGACCACAGAGGCGGTCCATTTAAATTTCATACAGTCTTAATGTTAGTTTTATAATAATAATGATTATTTTTAAAATTAAATTTTGTTTCACTGAAGATGACAATATTCAACTTTATCGGTGTTTTCCATTTTCAATGGAGCCCTTAGGATTGGCTTGAACCCATGTTTACCAATATGTCACAGTTGATTTCATACAATCCTTGTATTAATTTCCAACACAGTTGGTTTAAAATGTTTAAACTAAACACAATGCCTTGCCCGTCTTGACCAATGATGAGGCTAAATAACTAGACCTACTCATGATGAAGCTAAGCGTATAACCAAGGCCATTCCAAAATCTCTTAACCATTTTGCCACGGGCGTGAGGGGCCTATTTCTGCTCTGTTTGCATAATCTGTACTTTTTCCATCCTTCCCAAAAGGGGTTAATCACGACGATGCTGTTGAAAAAGAGCGATAAAGTTTGGCTCCATAGCTCCCTACCATTGACATTGAGACCAAATGCCGTTTTGAACCTCCACCCCCCTCCCATGCGAACATAAATAGCCCCAGAGTAACCTCGAAAAGTTGCAGCCACCATGCCAACTCTCACCATATGATAACAACAGTGGCGCTCAAGCGAATGTAAAAATACTTTTATCAGCGCCCACTTCTTTGATGTGCCAATTAGAGTCCTGACTGAAGGTCATTAACAGTTGGTTTAAGAAGAGTAGTGATATGGATAAGATAACATGCTACAGCTGAAATGGTGATCAAAAACCCCCAAATTGACTATTTCCAATTATATAGGGAAGCAAAGGCGTGCATATTGAACATTAACGTCCTGCCAAGTGTGTCTTTGGACGAGGACCATAAACATATTAGTCGCCGACATGAAAGGCTAGAGGAGGGGATGCCAGATATTGAAGCAGGAAAAAGAAATGAGGATAAGGATATGGAAGCTCAACCAAGTGGAGGAGAGAATGAAATTTCAATCAAGAGTAAAAGTAGCACTACCAATATAGGACATAAAAGGAGAAGAAAAGTGGCAAAGGTTCAAAATAGCATGGTTAGAGCGGTAGAGTAGATATGCAAAAGAACGAGCAAAATATGAATATGGAAGGAAAGGAAGTAGTGAATGCTAAGAACAGAACATTAAGAGAATGGTTCACAAAAAGAACAAGAGAGACTGAGGATAAGTATAGGAAGGAAAATAGAAATGCAAATAAGATAATAAGATAAGGGAGAAACATATGTATGGAAGAGTGGACGATAGTGCTACAGACCGATGTGGAAGGGAGCAAGAAAATATTGTATAGTCAAGTTAGCCAAATGAGGAGGAAAAATAGGAAATAGGTCTGAATGATGGATGAAAAAGGAATGATAATGGAGAGGGACGAGGAGGTAAATAAGTTGTGGAAATCATATTTTGTTAAATTGTTGCACTCAGAAGAGGAAGGATTGGTATGGAAGGAAAAAGACGAAGAGAAGTAAATGGACTGAGAGATGGAATAGGAAGTAGCAGGCCTAACCTGGAAGGAGGTATAATAGACCTTGAAAAAGATGAGAAAGGGAAAGGCACCAGGAGTGGGCTAACTGACTGTGGAAATGAGAATAGCAGCAGGATAAATGGGTCTACAGTGGTTGTATAGAGTAGTAAGACCAGTGTGAAGGGAGAAGAAAGTGTCAGAGGATTGGACAAAAGCTATTATATTACCAATATTCAAGAAAGGGGATAGGAATAGGTGTGAAAATTATAGAGGCACAACACTGATGTGTCAATGCATGAAAAAGTACGAAAATATTCTGGAGAGGAGAGTGAGGAAAAGCGTGAAGGGAAGATGGAGAAAGGAACAACATAGGCCTGAGGGAAGAGGTTGACAATAGATTTAATATTTGGAATTAGATAGTTGATGGGAAAGAGATATGAGTTTGGAAAGCATCTGGTAATGGCATTTATGGATTTAGAAAAAGTAAATTATAGTGTGGATAGAAAGAAAGTTTGTAAAGCTATGGAGGAGTCTATGGTAGAAAGATTGGCAAAGAGATTAAGTAATAGGTATGAAAGATAACAATGTGATTTGTGTAAAGATGAAGAGAGGGTAGTAAACAGAGTGGTTCCAATTAAAAAATGGAGTCAAGCAGGGTTGTGCCCTCTCACCACTACTCTTTGTAATGTTGATGGAAATGATCATGAATAGAGTGGCAGGGAACTGGAGTGAGGAGAAAATGAATGCAATGATGTTTGTATATGACTTGATGGTGTGGGGGTCAAAGGTTGAAGATGTGCAGGAACAGCTGCAGGAATGGAATGAGAAGGTTAAAAAGTGTGGAATGAAATTTAGTTTGGGGAAAAGTGAAGTGATGGTGATGGCAAGGCAGAGAACAAGGCCAAGAAAGGTGATAAAACTTGATTGAGTAGCTTTTAAAGAAGCAAAGAGTTTAAAGTATATTGGTAGTGTGAATGAGGCAAAGGGGGTCAGCAGAGAAGATATAGTAAGACGAGGGCAGCAGGGAGAGGTTTTCTACAGGTGTGTAAGAGACCTACTATGGAAAATAGAAGTGCCCCTGAAGTGTAAGGAATTGATGTATAGAGCATACTTCATAACCATTCTTACATATACAGTGGAAATTTAGACTTAGGATAAAAGAGAAACAAGCAAAGTGGAGGCCATGATAATGAAGTTTTTGAGGAGCATGTTAGCTGTCACCAGAAAAAATAGGATTAGGAATGAAGATTTAAGGTCAAGAGTTGGTACATGAGTTGAGGAAGTAAGGATGAGATGGTATGGGCACGTAATGAGGATGGAAGGTGAGAGGTTTCCTAGAAGATTAATGAATATGAAGTACGCAGGGAAGAGACTGTAAGGGAGACCAAGGAAGAGATGGAACAGATGGCAGCAAGTGTGCAAGTGAGAGGAGAGTGGAAGAGAGTGCAGGAGGAAAAATGGTGCAATGACAGAGAGATATGGAGGCATTTTACTTAAGAGACCAGGCCACAAATTGGAAAGAACTCTTGAGATGATGATAAGCTTTAGGAAGGCATAATTGATGGTAAATGTTTTCACTGTTATATGGAGGGAGGGTGGGAAACCATTTAGAAAAATCTCAGCTCACTCGGCCGGGATTCAATCCCAGACCTCCCTAGTGATAACACACCATAATATACTAGCCTGATATTTAGTTTATGTGCTCACCGATGCGGGTCATTAAAGATAGCAAAATAAATATAGATTATCTTTAGATTGTAACTTATAACAAATTTAATATTAATAAGAGGAGTGTGTGAAGTCCACTTTTTTAATCCAAAGCAAAGTTAAATCAAATAATATGAAATATTCCTGAAGCCTAATCGAAGTTTGAATATTTAATAAAATCAATGTTTGATAAAAAACAACCTATGCTTTGCATAACTATGTAAGTTTAAGTATTAAATGTAATTTACAAATTGCCATATTTCAAACATAATTAATAGATTTAATCTTAAAATGGTAAATCACAAAATCTAATGTGTGTTTTATTTCAATTTTTTTTTTTACATTGACACTAATATGCGATGGAAATTTCAGCAGATTTTTTTTAAATAAACAAAAATGTGTTATTTATCTTTCTTTTTTATTGTTAAATTTGGAATTTTAATCTTAATTCAAAGTCAAAGTGAACAAATATACGAAGCAAAGTCTAAGTTTTCAAAGCTTCGTACCCCTAATTAAGGTAGTTTAATTGCACTTTTTAAACACATGGTTGTTACATTACATGCTGTGCAAACTGGACTAAGACAACAACAATTAACACCATGGCTGTGGAGTTGGAGTCGGTACTTCACAGATTCCTCTTAAAAGCCACACACTTCATGTACAATAGATTTGACCATAATATGATAGTGTGCCACTAATAGATTGATTTTTAAAATCATGCTTTAGAAATAATGGTTTTCTTTTTTCATCTAATTAAAACACATGCTGTTTGAGAATGTATAATTTATAAACAATTAAGTTACATAGTTTACAAAATATGCGAAAAGGCCCCATGTTCCTCATCCCTTGTCAAAGGAATCACTCTCAAAATTTACTGGGGCTGTCATTAACAAGAGTGGAGTTTGAACCTTAGTCAGGTATATTGAGGGTGGTTTCTCCTAACTGATTTTTCCATTTTACCACCACACAAATTCGGATACAGTTCCTATAAATTCGATCTGACTCATTCCTAGCATTATCATAATTAGTATATATGCATATAACCCAAAGGGGTGGTGAGACACCATGCTAAAAAAAAAAATACCCATCACAGAGTGTAATAAAAGCAAGTACGCACCTGGAAGTCTGCAGATTGAGGGATAACTGCCCCCTCCCTCAACCACTGGATGGTGGGGCGGGGTTTACCCGTAGCCTGCGTCCGGAACTGTGCCGGGCTGCCCTCTTGGACAATCACATCCCGCAAGGGACTCAATGTCGGAGCAACTTCCTGCGTCTCAGGGGCTGAAGGAGACGGATAAACAGAGAGAATGGTTAGCTAAACATATACATGGCAGTTACAAGCATGGAAAACAGGGAAATATTAGGGAATTTAATTAAAAGTAAGTAAAAATCAGAGAATTTAAATTCTTGACTTAAAAAACCCCATTAATTTTGAACCTAATCACTAACACAAAATTGTTAGATAGCTAATAGCTATGACATTAAATAATTTACAAGTAAATTTTTTAAAAAATATTTGTTTATTAGCTGCCAGCATTAAAAAAAGAACAATTTAATAAACGAAAATATCACCGAGCTGAAAAGACTGGTTAGAGAAAATTGAAAAATTTTGCCTTGAAAATCTGGAAAAGTCAGAATTAACTAATATAAGTTTTTTAGCCACCCTGCTATAAGATTATGTAGTTTCATTATAGCTTCACTTTCACTCAATTTAAACTATTAAAGAAGTTAAAAAAATTACACTTTAATAGAATGGTCTAATGGCTAGATAGGCTGTCATGTTGATACAACAGCAAAGCTAAGCTAATACTAACGTTAAAATTTAGAATAAAACATTTTAGCTAGGGATTATATCTCCTAATCCTCGAATACAAAACATCCTTAAGGATAGATTAAGGATGAGTTTAAGGTTATAATAAATTATACATACATCTAAATTATTAATTGGAATTTATTTTAGAGCTCCTGATTGTTTTTCCCAACATAATTATAGGATGGACTTAAAACCAGACCCTAAACCATTAAATTATCATTAATTTAATATATAAATGCTATAGTGAATTCGTTTTGTAACAACAACAAAAATCATTTAATAACTATTTTTATAGCAACCTTAGACATTAATATAGGAATATAAACTTTTTACGTTTATTTAATTATTAATAAGATTTGAATTAAGATTCAAGGTTTGTGTATAAAAACTAAAGGGTATGTTTCATAAAATACTAGATTTGACCCATTCATAATTTGTTCTAAACTGATAAAACTTGGCTGTATCCAATTGCTTGCTTATTAAAATACCACTCATGCCTCAAACCAGGGGGTGCCACTCACCAAGTACTTTAAGCTCTCCTGAGAGTGTGACTGAGCCAATGGGGTTGGATGCCACACATTTGTACACCCCTTCATCTTCAGGGAAAGCCTCGGAGATGCGCAAGGTGTATACATCCCCGTCCTTCAACATTTGGAAGTACTTGGAAGGTTTGATCACCTTGTCTCCTTTCTGCCATTTGATAGTAGGCGCTGTGAACAGTACAATGATCACACTGTAGATACGTTCTACTCCCGAGAGCTTGTCGATACATCACAAACGGAAAGGGGGGTGGGGGTAGGCTTGAGCTGTTCTTCAGTCTGGGATTATTAGAAGCTGCATTTTAAATGGGGATAGGGATTAAAGTCTGTGATTTTAATTGAGTGGTGGAAGGTAAGAAGGGGTAAATAAAGGAATTAGAAGGGTAGGATGTAAGAATAGGATTGAAGAGGCCATTTCTTTTAGTTGGGTAAGATAAATAGGGACTAAAGGGGCTAAGAGTGGAGTGTGTAAGGATGGGGTAGAACAGGAGACCATAAGTTTATTTTAATTCTGTGAAAAGGATGGATTAAGTAGGGGGGGGG
>CABFVX010000474.1:84710-102232 GCA_902151425.1 Timema shepardi | reverse complement strand
ATGAAATGAAGGACCTACAGTTTAACGTGGAATCCGAACCACGGTGGAGGCCTGGCATTCCCCACATTCACAAGATGTATTGTCAGAGGTGAAGGAAGGGTTTGGTAGTCAGACAAATCTGTGCCGGGACCGAGGATTGAACCCCGGCCGCCAGCACAGAAGTCTGACACCTTACCCCTAGACCGCCAGGTCACCCTGTTGGGTGTACTAAGGGGTAGTTTTTTTTCTCTACGCAAACTCAGCTACACAACCTCTAAATTCAACATTCCTCAGCTGTACCTAAGACATAAGTGTATAAACCAAATGGGTATTAAAATGTGGTGGTAGACTAAATTATATATATAATATAAATAATATATGTGTTTTTATAGCAATATTACTTGCCAACTCAGGCAGCTCAGACAGTAGAGCGAGAGGAGTTTATATCTGGATGATTAGGGTTTAGAGTATCATTTTTCTATATCTATACAAATGATTTCTTAGGATGTAATATTAAAAGACCAGTTTATTTAAACAATTTGAGTTGTTAACTACACAGTGTTGTTCACTTTGAGCTCGTGGTTACCTTGAGCCAGTAGACGTCAATAGGTTTGGTGCCAGACAGCCTGGCATCGAACCTGGCGAGTTGTCCGGCTGGTACAGTGGTACTCTGCACCGTGGTTAGGAAGCTTGGCGGTACCACGCCTCCTCGCCCCTGCTTCCTTTTCTCCTCTACCACGAGGTTGGCGCTGCACTTTGCGCGCCCACCGCGGTTCTCAGCAATCACGCTGAACACGCCAGAGTCTTCCATGAACACTTGGCGCATGATCAGGATAGACTTGGTGCTGAAAGTGTGCACCTGAGACAAGGAAATGTTTAATATTAGTGAGTTAAAAAAGGGTGGGGATTGGATATTTGATGTTTTGTTTTGTACATAAGAGCACTGAATATTTACATTAATTTGTGCCAAAGCTATTAATATTATCAAAAATTTCGATAAATATATCAAGGGGATATATATTACATTCTTACCCACAAAAAATAATACTATAATGTACTATACTAATAATTTCAAAAAATGCTACCCGCTTCGTTGGTCACATGGTCACAGGCACTACTCTTGCAATAGATTGGACTGCCGATGAAAGGGAGACCATGGCTCAACCCCGGTCGAGTGTATCGAGGATGTTTTTTTCCAAAATGATTTCCAACTCTCTCTCTCTCTCTCTGTATAAATTTGGATACATTTTCTTTAAATTCAACCTTCATCCTCTCTAACACATAAGTGTATTTGGCACATAGCTGTATAATCTGAAAAAGTAGTACGACATGGTGATAAAAAAAATAACAATGATAATAACTTTTAAAAATATTTCAGTTGTCAACTAGTCGACCATGTAAGAAAATTACATCGCCATTAAAAGTATTATCTTTCATTCAGGTCGCTAAAGGACTTTAATTTCTTTTAGCACCGTGTCTTAATTTTTTTTTTTTAGCATCACATCTTACTACCCGTCCAGGCAGGTCACTTTGATGTGTTAAGGGTGGGGTAGGTTGAATTTAAAGGAAGTTTACCCTTACTTTATTGGAGGGCGAGTGGAAAACCATTCTGGAAAAAAAACTCCATCAGTACACCCAACAGGGATTCGAACCCCGATTTCTCAATCATTATTCCTGTTTTAAGTTGGTATGAACCATTTCATACTGACAAGTTTGTACAATTTGTTACAGAACTAAAACTAAGGAGTTTCTGTCAGTTAGAGCAACCTGCAGGTCTGGTGAGTTCTTAATGGGGAAGTCTTCACGGTACCACTGTATTTTGGGCAGTGGGTCTCCATCAAACTCCACTTCAAACTTCGCCTGTTCCTGCTCGAAGGCGCGACATGGCTGTATCTTCTTGGTGAACACTGGAGGTATTGCAGGTTTCTAGGGGAGAAAAAAACAAATATTATATGTATAGAGATTAGTCAAATACTATATTTCTTTAATTAGAATCTTATTGTTTTATTTTGAATCTTTGATTCTTTAAAAGTGTACAAAGTAAAAGTGAAAATATTTAAAAATTGAGTTGAAAAACAAAAAGTTGTCAATGCTTGGTGTCATTGACAAATACTCTTTTTTTATTTGTCTATTACATGATAAACTACAAAGAAAACACTTTTTGTTAAATAAATTGATTATTTTAATATAATTTTGCCCTTTTTTCTTGTAATTTTGTTGCCATCCCAACTTCCAAAGTCTATATAATTCCTTTTACCAATTGCTTAAAACTGGTATATCAAAACAAGGTCTTCATAATTGTACTCAATATACATTTTTGAGATTTTTATATACTCTAGGATTCAAGGGAATTGAGGATTCGAGCATCCCACCTCTCTCTCTTTCTCTCTCTCTCTCTCTATATATATATATATATTAGTATAATTTTTAATGTCACCTTTTTCCTTATTTTCTTTTTTAATGACTCAGTCTGAGATTCTAAAAACTCTTTTGGTATCATGAGTACCTAATTTGAGTAGAGTTTAAGGGAATTAATTGACCACCTACAAAGAATATTAGATTTCTATAAATTAATTTTAAAATTTTTGCGTTTATGTTTTCAGGTGTTATTTTTACATGTTATGCCACCAATATTTTAACAGATACATTTAAGGGTACGGGTATAAACAATAAAAAAAAAATCTGGAAAAATGTCTTAATGGAGGATGGAAAATCATTTTTAGTAAAATAACAAATCAGCTCTAATGAACGCAAGGCCTGACCTTAATACACTAATTGTCATCTCTGATAGAACTACAGATCTTAAGGAGAAAAGATTTATCTTCGTTTTTTTCTCTCGGTTAACAGTTGTCAAATACCCTCTATTTCAGTTATGGTTGACCTGGCGGTCTAGGGGTAAGGTGTCAGACTTCTATGCTGGCAGCCGGGGTTCAATCCCCGGTCCCGGCACAGATTATCTGATTTCCAAACCCTTCCTTCACCTCTGACAAGACATCTTGTGAATGTGGGGAATGCCAGGCCTCCACCGTGGTTCGGATTCCACGTTAAACTCTAGGTCCTCCATTTCATCTCACAATCACCCTACCATTACACATTAGCGTAAGTGCGTTTAACCCGAACGGGTAGTAAGACGCGGTGCTAATAATAATAATAATAATAATATTTCAGTTATGTCATGAAGTTGGTGTGCTGGGGTAATAAGAAGATACTGGCAACATCTACCAAACAACGTTGTTACCCATTAGTAATTACGCAATTCGCTCAGAGATTATATCCAATGTAGTCCAGAGCCAGGTATACTAGTCAGGGAAAAAAAATTGGCCCGGACCAATTTTACCGGTAGCTTCAACTCGGGCTCAGTTAGCTACTGTGTGACCAGAATTGCCATTATTCAGCCTTGGATTTAAGGGAGAGTGACAGGGGCTAACGTTACAGAGCCTACACAAATTAGGGCCTCCTTAAACTGTTGCAATAAAAATTATATATTTCTCTTATAGTTAATTTTATAAAAATAATCTTTGGTCATTTTTGGGCGGAAAATTTATGAAGAAAATAACACACACATATATATATTTATATTAAGGTTTGATACTACCCGCTTCATAAGCCACATAATATAAGGCACTACTCTTGCAGTATACTAGACTACCAATGACAAGGAGACCAAGGGTTGAATCTCGGTTGGTCTTTAACATTTTTAACAGTTAATTTTGTTGAGAAAAAATGTTATTGGTAAATTATTGAAAAGAAACATTTCTAAATGTGGTCATGTCATTAATTTTTTTTTTCTCATACACTTCAACATGATTTGAACCAATAACTCAACAGTCTTGATCCTGGTTGGATCTGGTCTGGTACACACGCATACAAACCAACATGAAAGAGGTTGTGAGTATAATCAAACCTCACTCACCACTTGCCCCTGGACAACTCTCTCCTGGGTCTTGGCCTTGTGTTCCACTTCCGTCGTCTCTGTCGCCGTGATCTTACGGGTGATCTCCAGGTCTCCTTTCACCTGCGGAACAAATGGATGCAACATTGCTTTTAACTCAGTTTTCCAAAACGAGACTAGCGGGAAATAAAGCTTTGAGATAGAGGACAAGACGTTTGAATTGTACAGTATTTGAGAGAGTCAAGAATCGTCAACGTCTCAAAAAAGTATGTCGAATACAATTATAAATATATTGGCCTGACATAATTTTTTTAAAGATTCAAGGATATCTTATGATATTCATGTAAGTTCAAAGAAACTTTATAAAACTTTTGTAATAACCAAAAATACTGCAAGGGAGACCAAAGAGATGGTAGAAGCAGATAACAAAAAGTGTGCAAGTGAGAGCAGAAGAATGGAAACAATTAAATCTGGAGGATATGTCGAAGTATAGAGGAAGATAGAGGCATTTTATTAAACTGGCCCTGCCACAGGCTGGAAACAGATGATGATAATGATAATGAATAGCTCTATCACCTACTTATGGTTTTGATATTGTTGCACATTTGATTAAAATCACTTTAATATTGCTATAAAAATAAATTTAATACCAATATAAAAATAAATCTAAAAACAATTGAACTGGTAGAGAATGTTGCCCTAAATCAAAGTACCTAAATTTAATATTTACATTGAGGAAACATTTTTTAAATATCTGAAAAAAGAACGTTTATATTATGTAATGCAATGGATTGAAAATTTATGGTAAATGTATCGTCGCAGGAAAATCAAGAAATTTTATAATTTAGTTTTTTATACACTTAAGTATCTCATTCTGTGAATTAATTTGAGCTATTTTTATCTTAAAGCACCATTAAAAAATGTACGCACCTCTTTCTGTGTCTGTTTTTGTTTGGCGACGTGCACCTCGCGTCCGTGGATGGACGATTCAGATGGCTCTGGAGGGAGTGACTGGATTGTCTGAGAGTCGATCACAAACTCTGTTGTGCGTCTCGGGACCTGTGGGGAGCCGGTGAGAGGCTGTTGCTCGTTCGTGTCACTGAACACAAAGGGCAGAGAGAGAGAGGGTTTTGTTAGAGGATGGGGTTGAAGAATAAAATATTTTCCATAAAACAAACACATTTCTTCTTATCTTATTTTTGAATGAATCATATTTTTAAAAGTGATGACCTTCAAGTTTGAACCTTTCACATCTAGAAACTCGAGATTCGAGAATAAGAGAAAATATTGAATTTTGGATTAGAAAAAAAAATTGAGATGGGATGCTCAAATAGGGATTTTAAAAGACTAGTGGATTTGAATTTGGATTCGAAAGAAAATTTAAGATTCGTGTTCGAGAAATATAGGATCTGACCCATCTTTAAGCAGTTTAAATATATATATATATTTTTTTTTCTTTTGAATTTGTTTTAGAGCTCTAATACTTGAGATTTGGTTTCGTAAAACAGTGGATACGACCCAGTTCTAGTTTTTATTCTTGAATTTTTAAAAATCCCAATGAATGTATCAGAAGAGTTTTTCTAAGCACATATTTAACACTAATACAACAAACATATTGTAGTTTGTTAAGGGAAAGTTAAGAATAGTATTTTTATGTTTGTTATCATTATAAAGAATAAATATAATACCAAAACAAAGAAATAAAGTTCATGAACTTTTGGCATCGAATCAATCATATAAGCTACCTGGGAGGTTGTTTGCAAACAGTATTAGTTTTTCGTATTTCTGGATTTTGGTGATTGTATCTATTGTTTTAAACGAATGTTTTGAGTACTCACAGCTTCTGCTCATAGCTCTGGGCCATGCCCTTGGCCACAGACGAAGCCACAATCTTTTCTCCTGGGATAGCGAACTGGTGGGTGGACTCCCTCAGTCGAGTCTCCTTCACCACCTGCTCCTCTTCGAGCTGAGGAAACATGTCATGGACTTTGTCAACTTTGGCTCATTAACTGTTGGGAAATGATACGCCACGTGGTGATAGTGATAAGAGCAAGTTTATCAACCCTGACAAGTATTTAATAAAGGAGATAGGACTTAGAGGAGCTGTAACTACATTTCCATGGAAAGAGAGAGGGGCTGGGGCGGCGGGGGTGGGGTGGAGTAGAAATAAATGTCCTAAAAACCACCCTCAGTACACCCAACAAGGATCTGAACTCTCCCCATCATCAGCAGTTCATTCTAATTCGAGAGTGATGCCTTAGAACATTCGCCCCCCAAAGGTTTAATATTATGTTTGTTTAAAGGAGGAATGTAGTAGTCGAGATATAAGTGGCTAGATTTCTACTATGATCCCAGGAGGTTCCAGATATGCCAAGCGCATAAAAAAAACAAGAAACATTTCACAAGGAATGAGGTGGGCAAGTATTTGATTTTTTTTTTAATTGCTGTATGAAGCTACAAAAGGCCTAGATTATTATTATTAGCACCGCGTCTTACTACCCGTTCGGGTTATACACACTTACGCTAATGTGTAACGGTAGGGTGATTGTGGGATGAAATGGAGGACCTACAGTTTAACGTGGAATCCGAACCACGGTGGAGGACTGGCATTCCCCGCATTCACAAGATGTCTTGTCAGAGGTGAAGGAAGGGTTTGGTAATCAGATAAATCTGTACCGGGACCGAGGATTGAACCCCGGTCACCAGCATAGAAAGTCTGACACCTTACCCTTAGACCACCAGGTCACTGAAAGTCCTAGAAAGTCGGTATTGGAAAATATATGACTTGAATAAAAAACTGACCCAGGCCACAGGCTGGAAACAGTAATGGATCTAAAGTTAATTGAATTGCTGAATTTTTTGTCGACTTTTAACTTATATTCCTTGTCGAAGGACAGATTACCCATGCATTAGAGTAATTTGTTAAAGAGTGTAGTCAGTTGTTTATTAAAGATAATGTACCTCCTTGAGCTTCGTGTAATAGTCCTCGCCCTTCTTGCTGCGGACAGCCTGCTGCCATTCTGTCTCAGGCTCTCGTATTATCTTCTGCTTGACCGCGTCATCAATGTCGACGTGCTCTTGCTGTAAAGTGCTGCGCTCTTCGAATACTTTCTCCAACTCAGTCTCCTGGCGCTCCTTCTGGTACTGCGTCAGCTCATAGTCGTACCACGCTAACACGGGGACAACACACTTTCGGTAAAAGGGAGGCATGCGTTCTGGATGCAAGGTACAGTTAAATTTGTTTTAGTCAAGAGAGGAAACATTTTTTCTACGTCACTTTTTTAACTTGACTCGTTTTAAATTGTTATTTTATTACTTTAAATCAAGAGGGGAAATATTGTTTCTGTTTTACTTTTTTAACTTGACTTATTTTAGTTTGTTATTTTATAACAAGTATGACATATTGTGATATCACATTATGAAGGTAGTACACATTAATTTTTTTAGCTCATGATTGTTAGTTAGGAATTTTACAACCAAAGTTTGTGTGACTATTTTCCGACACCTCAACAAATATATTCATGCCAACATGTTATGAGGAACACATTCAATATAAAAGAGGCGGAATATTTTATTGACTAGAGATTAAACAAATGTGTTAATAATTTGTTTCTTGAAATAGGTTGAGGCTTGGACCAAGAGAAAAGATATTAATCATAGCAATTTAGTTAATAATGTATTGAATAAAATCACAATAAATGACTCTTAACTAATTGGTTCTTTGTAATTTATGGAAACGTATCAATTATTGCATTTTTAATGGGAGCTAAATCATATATTAATATTGGGTTTGAAAATTAAATAAAGCAGGTTTTTAATTTGCTAATTTTTATATTAATGAACTTGATAAATGGTAGATAGTGAATTAAAATTATTCAAATAATAAGGAAATTGACTTATAATCATATGTAAAGCCAACTACTGATAAATGAACAGAACAAAAAGGTTTAAACGACAAGAAGACACAATGACAAAAAGAAATAGGTGATTAGCAGAGACAGTTAAATTTCGAACAATGTCTGCTATAACTAAGGTTTGATTTATTTATAAAAACGTTGTGTGATTGAAAGTAAGCTATTGATTTAAAAAAAAAAGAGGCTTGGTAAATTAATGTTGTATCACTGAATTTTAGTTAATCAGTAGCTATAAATGTCCATTAATTGAAATGTGGTCCTCTACATACAAACAGTTCAAGGATTTGCAACCTGTCTCTTGATATTCATTGAGCTTAAGTCATTTGAGCACAAGTCAAAGAAAATAATAATTAAATATTTTGTTTATGTTAAAATATTTTACAATCATATTTACTCAAACGATATTAACTTTTCTTTAAGTAAAAGATAATGAAGTATTTTTTTTAATGATGTGAGCCAAAATCAAAATTTTATTAAAACGATGTAAAACTATAAAGAAAATGAGGAACCAAAGTTGTTCTCATAAATTTACACTAAAAGAATCAAATAACATTTAAATATGTTTCACATGAATGGAATGAATATTTTTAATGAACATATCATGTATCTTGAAACCAACATCTTCCATCTGCAAAGTGTGACAGCACTAATTGTTAATTAATATATATATTTGGTTAGAATCAAATTATATAAGATAGAGTTGCTCAGATAGATTTATACCTGCTTCCTTTAATCAATGCATGTGGTATTTTTAGAATAGTTTATTACTGATGGTGATCTGAACTTTCTATTAAAGTTTGATTAAATTTATAAAAATTCTTTATCTTAAAGTTTTTTTAGTACTATACTCAAATCTAGGCAATTATTTTCATAAACCCAGTATGAGAAACTCGATTCTATATTTGTGTACTACTCACGCATAAAACATAAAGTTCAACATTTACAAAAAACTATTTTATTGTTATGATGAAAAATAAATATGGAAGAAAATTTAAAAACCACTATTTATGAATTACTGTTATTAAGAAATAAGTATTTAAAAAATAATATTAGTTTCTAAGTTTATTACATGCTTAGAAGTCATAAATAGTTTCTAATATCTAAAGAATATTAGTTTGAGTTAGAAAAATAAAATGTCAGGGCAGGACACTACAAAAATATTGACACTACAACATTGCAAAATAGTTGAAAAAATTAACATATTTTGAATGATTAAAAAAAAAAGTCCATACCTGACCTTTCTCTGAATGCAGGCATGAAGTCAAACAAAGAAGTCGAAGTCACTTTAATAATCCCACCTGAGCGCAGAGGACGAGCGGGGCGCTTAGAGTGGCCACCGCCCGTCAGCGAAGCAGTAAGGGAGGATAAAGGAGGTGGGGAAGGGTCCTTGTGTGTTTTGTGCAAGGCGTGTCATACTGTGCATGTTAGTATAATACCATCCCCAAGTGCACTTCACTAAACAGTACTTCCCAAACACTTTATTGATTTTTATATTTGCACCGAGTCTTTTAAGATTAATTGTAAAGATATGTAATTAAATAAATACAATGGAATTGTAGAAAAATGAAGCACACATAAAAGTAAAAGCACTAACGCATATTTATAAGTACGTCAATGTTTCAATGCCACTTGGCATCTTCCTAAAAAGGTAGTAAACACATCATCATAATCATCGTCATCGTCCGTCTTACTATTATCTGCTCCTCCCATCTCTTTCGTGGTCTCCCTTGCGTGTTTTCCCTCCGAACTTCATCACTGTCACCCTCCTTGAGATATTTTTCTTTTCCATCCTCCTTAGACGAAAAGCCCATTTCACCATTGCTTCCTCTACTATCTAATGTAATCCTGTTTCTCCTTAAGACAGCTAGCTCTCCATAGCCTCCATCTTCCTGGTCTTTCTTATACCCAATGCCCAGTAAACTACAAAAAGTAGTAAAAATATTGTGTACTAGTAATGTAGTAGTCATAGTTTCTACCACCTCCCTAAAGAAGATGCCATTTGGCATTGAATAACTATGACTCTTGGATAAATATTAATCTGGTAGATAAAAATTTCTACCTGGTGAATGAGTTAAAAGTGCGTCTTGTGACCAGCAGATAGCATTTATCTGCCAGATAAAATGTATTTATCCATCACATTTTTATCGGGAGGTTTAAGTACCTGATAAATTTTAACTGGAAGTTAAAATGCTCGTTGCCATAGTGGCACATTGTTTTTAATGAGGCTTCGCTAATCAGAATCTGTTAAGTTAAAATCTTGGTTCACGTGTTTAGTAAGCACAGGCCCAGGCTCTAACTATATAAAGTTAAAACATTCGACTCACTTTTATATAAACTGACAAGCTGTTTGTAGAGTTATATTTATATAAGAACAAATGATCAAAATATGAGTACGATAAATTAAATTTTGTAAACATTGTACAGCCCACATTTTGGCAGACACCGAAATTAGTACTTGCAAGACAACTTTGCTTCTGCGCCCACATGACCATAGATAAAAGTATAGCACGTAACGCCATCTGTTTCCTCGCACTCATTTAGCCGCTATTATTTAACAAATGTTGAGCATTCTCACCACTCGTGTTAACTTGATTTGTGCTTGCTAGGTTGCAGCGCTATCAGCATGTGTGCACCAGTAAAAGCAGTACCAACCTTGCGTGTTCTGAATAAAAATATATTTATCTTACAGATGGCTATCTGGCAGATAAATTCAGTTCATAAGACGAGTAAAACATTAAAGTGGCTGATAGCTTTTATCTGGTAGACAACTTTAACCTCCCAATAGCAATAATTATCCGATAGTCATAAGACCGGCCCTAAGTGTTTGTAAATATGTATTACTGTTTTTTTACTTTTATTATTGCTTAATTTTCTAAATTTCTATCATAATGTCTTAATAGCATAATAATATAACATGCCTTATCCACTTTATTTCATATATATAGATTTGAGTTTAATCAAAGTCCGAGTTTTAAAGAAAATAATTTTAAGGTGTACTAGTTCAAATTAAATTTCTTACATCTATTTTGATGTATAGAACATTTCAAATTTTCATTTTTAATACCAATATTAATATTAATATTGATAAATCGTCTAAAACTTTTAACCTATTAGTTTCACACGTGCATAGTTTTTTGTTTTTTTAAATGCCCGAAACAAAATTAATTTAATGGAATGCACTGTATGTACACTTTGGAAAGTGTGAAGTAAAAGAAGCTGTTGCCAACATAATACAAAGTATGCATTGTAAGTGCAGTGTTAGTGTTTATCTGTCAAATATAATAAAGAAATCATTGTATCAAAAACCATGGTTCATGTATCATGTTTTCTTTTTTAGTAGCTCATTGTAATAGTGCACACAAATAAAAAAAATTGTTATCATCACAAATTAAAAAGTTCAATAATAGAACAATCAAAAAGCTAGACATAGTCGGCTCGAATAAACATTCACCATGGACTCCGCTGCAATTAAATCTTCTCGTTTTACTCCAGCTTGTTGGAAAGATTAGAAAATTATTTTACACAATATGTTCTGGAATACAGATTATTCCAGTAGAGTTTCCAAATTGAAAATTGAGCTTTACAGCCCCAAATAAGTCTTGAATGTTCATCTCTGTATAGAAGAGTAGCCAGTTTACGATATCAACAAACTTAGATATGAATTCACCTACACATTTGAAAATAAAATTTCAGTTTTTCAATCAATACAATCTTCGTTACAAGTTCAACGATGCCTCGTGCACACTGTACCTCGATGACATAACCTAGAAAAAGAAACACACAGTTTGTCGACTTGGCCATCTCGCACAGTCGCTAAAAGCGTTGATAAACTTACGCCTTGGAGAGTTCTTCAGCACGTTCCTGTAGTCATCCTCCCTCGCCTTGACGGTTAACACCGTCTCTGCAATGGCCTCGCCCGCGGAGTTGCGGGCGACCACTTCCACCTTTCCGTGGTCATACTGGCGTGTCTTGGGAATATCCAGGTGCCACATACCATCGTATGTCAGCTTGTAGCGCGTGCCCTGAAGGAATGAAAACATACATGGATATATATATATTTTTATCACACCCCATAATACTACCCGTTCAGGTTATACACATTTATTATAATTACTTTAATCAGGCAGTGATGAGGAAGGGAGCATTTTAGAGGCAATCTACCTGCATTTTCTAGGAAGAGGATCGAGGAACCATTTAGGAAAAAAAAACCTTAGTAGACCCAGACAGGATTTTAACCCCTATCTCCCCATCTTCATTAGACCAGTCTAGCATGAAAGTGACGCCCTAGACTGTTCGGCCAGTGAAACGGGTCACACATAGAGAGAATCGCACTTGGTCATTAACAAGATGGCCACAACCAGGAAAAATATGGAAACCTTAAAAACTAGAGGTAAAAACTGTTAATAAAATCAAGAAAGTTTGTAAGGTTGTGCGAAGTTCACTTTTTTTTTAAATAAAATTAAATATTCTTGAAGCTGAATCAAAGTTAAATTTTTTTTGTTAATGGTTATATTGATCAAATATTTTATGCACTATAATCACTCAAAAGATACTTTATTTCACAAGTGATTGCAATACTTAATCCAATCTTATAAATTTAATTACTATCACAGTATGCGGTTCGATTACTTCAAGTGTTTTCATACGATTATCAATTTGCATCATCTCAAAATGGTGATAACTGATGGAGTATTTTAGCTGCCAACATTTTTTCTGGTGAAGATTCATAATTAATATTGAAGCCTGAATTCTTTTCAAAGCTTCTCATAGTCCTAGAATTCTGTATTCGACCAAGAAAATTGTATATTTGGCTGTCTAAGTAAGATAAACATCTTAATGGCATTATATTCTAACACTGGTTTTATCCAAGCCTCTAAATATTATTGTTTTTGAGTGCTTTTCATGATAAATTGAGTATGTTTCCCAAATCTTTATAAATCTTGATAGAGGTTTTAGTCAGGGGAATTTAAATTTTTTGGATTAGGAAAAAGTTGAGGAAATAAATTCAGGGAGTTTGCGTTGGGGGCCCCATAAATGAGTGACAAAGTGCTCCAATGGCTGACCATTGATTCCTGGGGTCATACATTTGTCTAAGTATTTAATAATATCTATAAATGTATTTATTGTTTTCTTTAGTAATCATGAGGTTGTTTTGAGAGAGAAATGTTTACCGTAGGGATATGCAAAATTCAAAATTATCTCGAATGAGACGAGAAAATAATATCTTTATCTCGCCTCAAAAGTTAAAAATGGATCTTGAAAATTTTAGAGAGAAAAAAAACATGCGAAAATCTGCCACAATAAGTTTACAAACCAAACCAAGAATTTATGAATTCTAATAATACCATAAAGTCCCAAATATAGGCTGCACTTTTTTCTCAAATACAGTTTTCATTAAGAAATGTTTTGGTTGTAAATTTTTTCTATATCAAACTTTGACACTATAAACTGTTACACTAATAAATTAAGTTATTAATGGTACACAGTGCAACTATCATCATTTTATTAATTGTATTTAAAATGTGTATATATTGCACGTTAGAATGAACTATAAGTAGAGCCCCATAAAAATTGTTTTATTTTTTAAATCTCACTCTTCGGTGTTATTTTGTGTTTATTCAAAATTACATGTTATCTGAGGTGTTTAAGTATTATTTATATATTTAGACAATGTACACAAAATTAAAATCTATTATTGAAACCTTATATACTTGCTTTAAAATTCTTTGTCAAGTTTTCCTGTATATTTCGCAATTTTACAGCCTAAAGTTAGCTTACACTACAACAAAACACTAATCAAATTACAGCGTGGTCAAAATTTCTGCTTATTTTTCTTGTTATTTTCATGTTTATTTAAAGAATTTTTTGTAAAAGCAGTGTTATTTCGTTTTATAGGAGGGTTTCGTGTAACAAAACGAATTTTTTTTATTTCGCTTTTCAAAAAACATTGTAAATCAATATACAAAAGCTATCAAAAGAAAAAGTACTTTATTCCATCTTTGTATGGCACTTTTCGCTTTATCACGTCTCACCATTTTTACAGGGCTCTAACTATAAGCTAATCTAAATCAAGCGGCAGCACAAATGTTAAAACGAACTTAGCACTCTATGAACTTTTTAGTAAACATAATTTACATTTTTGTTCTTTCAAAGGAAGTTGTCTTATTCTCGCCTCTAGATATTTTTTATACTCTCATCTTGATATCATTTTTAATTGCTAAACTGGCTCTCGCACATCCTTGGTTTGTTGTAGAAGTATGTTCACATAGCCTGACAATTACCGTGCATTCTTCTCTGGTATGTAATTTAACATTGAATATACAATTCGTTTATTTGACTCACATTAACAACAGTGTGGCCATTGACGACCCACATGACCCGAGGTTTAGGGTGTCCGGTGACTCGGCAACAGAACCGGGCGCTCTCTCCCTCTGTGACTGTGAAGGGCTCCGGCTTGGTGACAAATGTCGGTGCCAGTTTGGGCTTCAGTTCATCTCCCGGTTGTTCTGGGGCCCTGGATAGAAATAATTTACAACACGGTTAGACAAACTTTCTTGATCAATTAAGGTTTTAACTTGAGACGGGTCAAATCCGAATCTTGAGTCCAACTGTTAATTTATCTCTTTCAAATCTTGAATCCAAATTTACATCCTCGAATATTGAAAGATTTACACTTTTGGTTAAAGTGAAAATTTCAAAATTAAATTTAAAATAGTTTGCTCAAGGTTTGGTGCCACTGACAAATGCTATTTTGTTTGTCATCTCTATACGCCATAAACTACAAAGTAAACACTTTTTTAGTAATTTAATCATGACATTTTGTTATTTTTATTTGTTATTTTGTTACTCGCCTAGTTAAACAAGTCTAAGTAATCCCTTCTACCAATTTCTTAAAATTGTTATTTGAGTTCAAGGTCTTCCATAACTGTGTTTAAAGATTTTTTTAAAAGATTTCTATGAATCTAAAATCTCTAATACCACAAGATTCAAAGAAGTTGAAAATTGAGGATTTGAGCCTCTCTAGTTTTAGCCCTTCTCATTCACTTTTAACAAACCCATCAGGGCGTGCCATCTGATATCGGAATAGTGAATTACATGTGTTGATACCATCTATAACCATTCTCTTCAACATATATTTTCAAAACATGTGTGAAATTACTGTTAAAATTATCACTATACCTCGCTTGGGGTCATGGGGCGTGTTGTGCATACATATAAATATTGCTTGGGAATCAAAAACTGACATCAAGCTATGGTTGAAATTTCACTTAAAATTTTAACACATATTAGTATATAGTTTTATTTAACTGACAAAGTTGTGCCATTCATGTTTGAATATACATTTATCAATATATTAATTAATATGATTGATTGTACCCTTCCGAGTCAGAGGTGGCTACGTTGTCTGATAGTTCGCAATTTTAATCGAATTCTCCTATGTAGCTGACGATTTATGCACATCCATCACAGATTCTGCCTTAAAATATGGGCGAAGAATGACCTTGGATATGGGACGACTGCTTTATAATTTAATGGTAAGAGTATTGGCGTGCTTGATAATTTAATGGTAAGAACATTGGTGTACTAAATCAAAGGTCCTTGGTTCAATTCTTGTGTTAGGTTGTCATTTTAAAATTTAAAAAAATATGATATCAAAATGAGTTGAATGGGGTGAGAGAGAATTACTACATTTTTTTTTTATCACAACGTCTTATTACCTGTTCATGTTATATATACGCATAGACTACATGATAATTACTCTAACGGGGTATGGATTTGGAAGGAAGCATTTTAGAGGTAATTGGTAATCTTCCAACATTTGCGTGGACAAAGAGTGGAAAACCATTTAGGAAAAACCACCCTCAGTAGACCCACACCTGTATTCAGACCCTGATTTCTTCTTCATCAGAAGGCCAGTCTTAACACGAGAGTGACGCCTGAGAGTTAATTAAATAAAGTAATTTGTTTTGGCTATTAAATTAGTATATTATGTCATTAAATAAATATGATAGAATTTTAGAAATTGAATCATGGATAAAATGTTAAAAAAAAGATATAACAACACCTGTCAATAAACACTTCAACATTTCTATGCCACATTATATTTTTCTCAGGAGGTAATTGGCACCACTAAAGCCAACATCCTATTCAGTCTGCGCACTATAAAATCCAATTCTAAAGTTATCGTAATTGTTGCCACTTACAGTTGCCATGCGGCCTCCATCTCCCTGATCCGCTCGATACTCTTCATGCCCTTAGGGAGCTGCGAGTCGTAGATGATGCCAGGTTTGCCAGCCGTCTTGATGACAGCCCGGGTCTCGTCCATGCCGTACAAGTTGGTAGCCCTGCACAGGTACTCTCCACTGTCCTCAGGGTACACCCAACCAAAGTTCATTGCCACGTAACCAAAGTCATAAATCGGCGTGAAACGATTCTCTGTAGGGCAGATGAGAGGAAAAGGTGTTGAAATTTTTGTCGGTGATATGTTTTAATCCCAGAAAAGAGAATGTGGTCAGTCAAAAATAATTGCATCTGCATTTTTTTTTTCTAACTAAAACCACTATTTGTATAAATTGTATTAAACCATGCATTTTCTGTTGATTCCAAGTCAGATATACATTCCCTGTAACTCTGCCATCGCTCAAATATAGAAATTAAATTATAATAAGTGTGCATTTTTTAATGCCAATTATATAAATGTTTTTCCTCTTTACGCTTTATTCTGCTTCATGTAATCAAGGTATTATTTCGGTATAAAATGCTTAGTTGTTTTTTTAAATTATTTTGTACAAACATAATGTAGATAATATATACAAAAAATGAACTGTAAAATACCCACAGTTGGTGATTGACTGGTAGTCGTGTCATCTACCACCAGTGTATGTAAAAACAATGAATGAAAAGTAATTTTTCATTGATTTGGTGAGTATCTACCACCTAACCTAATGTTTTCTACAACACAACTTTTCGATAAAGCGACGTTTTTCCATAACACAACTTACCGCATTATTGAAGAATTCCCTGAAGCTATCTTTCAAATAAACAAATAAATAATGCAATAATGCAAATATTATAATATTATTAGTTATATAATTATTATTTATGAAGTAACACTTTTTTTTACTAATCAATATAGCACACATTCTTTTACATAGCACCAACCGGAGAAGTGTGTCTGGTCCCATTTAATTGAAAATGTAAATACTAAACTGTAGATTAAGGGGGTGAAATAATAATGATGTTTTAAGAAGATGATAAGAAACCAAATCATTGGATTGTAGGTGGGGGAGGGGGAGGGGTTGAGTCCCACAATTATGTCCCATTGTGATTAAAGCCTTTGTTCCCCTAGGCTAGTACTGAAGTAACATATCATGTAACTCACTGTGAGGCAGAGGTTTCCCATTGAAGAACCACTCGACCTTCATGTTGGGGTCGCCGACTGGAGCCAGTTGACACTCAAACTTGGTCGTCTGCATCTCGACTAGAGAGTTTTGGTCCAAAATCTGGGTTACAAACCTATAATGACAACCCCACTCATATAGTCACTTATTTCACTTGTTGATAACATCTACAAACAATGATTGACAAAAAGAATACGTTAATTAGTGATGGATCACGTTCGATCTCTTTTGTAGGATATTTAAATTAATAGTGTGTGAGTACTCAAAAATTTTGAGTTCGAGTTGAGTTTTAATAGCTGCTTGAACACAACTCAAAGATTTAAAAAAAAAAAAAAA
>CABFVX010000474.1:34953-84633 GCA_902151425.1 Timema shepardi | reverse complement strand
AAATATATATATATATATATATATGTTGACTACCCAATTTTTTTTTTCTTCTCGAAAATTCTTACTTTAATTAATTTTATTCAATTTTAAGGTACTATTTCATAGCAAGAGAGTCCCTCAATATGCCCTTTTACCTAATAAAAAAATACTCTACAGTTACATTAAATATACTTTAAAATCCAAATTTGTGTGATTATAATTTTTTTCACTAAAAATGTTCACCCCAAAAACTCTTGTTTGTACTTATGATTTATAAATGGTTCCAGTACAGAAATTCAACTTGAAATATGTCTAGTCTAAATGTTTCTTTATATTACTTTAAAAAAAACTCAATGTTTTTGTTCAAACTCAGCTCGAAGTGAAAAATGCCTACCCGCACACACCTAATTTAAATGTTAGCAGATTCTATGGGCTGTCCATTTGAAGTGCATGCTTATTGCATTAAATAAAAAAACTAAAAACACTAAACCTCAGACCATTAATTCATTCTTTAACTGAATATGAATCAAAACTAACAAAAGTAAATATTATTTTTAAGAACCATTTGTCCAACAGATCGATAAATAATAGGAATTTAATCAAGATGTTTACAGTAAATTCCTTCTGACCCAAGAGCAGTTAATTTTCAATCATGTGTTTGTTTTGTAAGATTAGAGATTCATAAGTGAAATGAATTATTTTCATTTATAAAATGGTAGAATTCAAACCACCTCTAATTACAATCAAACGGATATTAAGAATTTAATCCAATGGAAAATAATGGGAGGAATATTAAAAGAAGTTGCAACAATATTTTTCTGGAGGAAGATATTAAAACCATTATGAGAAAAAAGATTAATTAAATAATTGTATTCAGTCGAGATGTACATTTTTCCTGCTATACTACTGTAATATCAGGCACACTAGTTATGTTACCAATCATGATAATGCTATTAAAAGTATTATAAACACTAAAGCTCTACCTTGAAGAAGTTGATTTGTATCTCAAGTGGATACGTCAAATAAGTGGTTAAATAGTAATGCTTTGTAACCTGGGTAGCTCAGTTATAAGAGATTGGAAGGCCAGACTAAAGGATTCTCTCCAGGGTAGTTGACGCTCATCTTACCTGGGCGGCTGCTTCTTGTCGGCATCGTAAAGATCCTCCTCCGTGAGATGAACCTCAGAGGTGTATTTCTTGATTGTTGCCTCCATCTGCATCAGAGCCTCGGATTTCTTCATGCCTCGAGGTACCTGGTTCTGCAGGATGATTGAGGGCAGCTCTGTAGCAATAAATAATCAACAAAACAAGAATAAAGAAATAACTCCATTTCAATTGTAAACTTATGGTATTATATTCATAAATTGAAAGATGACGCTTGTGCGTTGTAATCTGACTCGTGTCCAAGTGGGGATCTATACACGCCCTGCAGATATGGCTATAAATGTTACCTAAAGATCCTCGAGTTCAGTTTTTTTGACGATCACAATACTTTTTATATGTATAAGATAGCGAGAAAGTAAATATACCAGAAACTCAACCTCTATATTAAAATGGTGGCGCTCCTTTTGGCAGCTTGAGTCCTTCAACACTAGGATCACTGCAGTTAGTCTTATCATCACCCAGCAGTGACACTAGTGAAGCTCAGTGTTGAAGGACTCAAGCTGGCAAAAGGAGTGCAGCGAAACCCCCGTAAGGTTGAGAGTCTGTTTCTATTATTTGTCTGTGCCCTAGGTAAACATAAGCTACCTATAAAACTAGTTAAATCAAGCAAAGGTATTAGATAACAATCCTTTGTGTAGAGTAGTCTTTGCCAAACTGTGATGAGCGTACCCTATAGGTATGCGCAAAGGGTACATGACATACCCCTGAGTTTAATTAACCATAACATATCACCTACTCCAGTGATCTACAGCTCCACTCTTGCAATAGACTGCCAATGATGAGGAGATCGAGGTTCAAATCCCGGCCAGGTGTAGAGATAGAATTTTATTATATGGTTTTACATTCTCTCCCCACAAATGCAGTTACAATTTCTCAATATTTCTCATTCTTAACACATAAGTATGGTTAGAGAATAAGTGTATAACCCAAACAAAAAGTAAGACATGGTGTTACTCACTCTTGCAAGACACTGTAGCTCTGGTAGTATCCTCTCCTAGATGGTTGACAGCGCGACACACATACTCTCCCGAGTCCTCTGCATACGTATACAGAATGTCTAAGGACACAAAACCCATGTCATACACAGTCCTAAACCTGTGCCCGCTAGGTAGGAGCTTGCCATTACGGTACCACTCGATGCGTAGGTTGGGGTCCGTCTTGGGCTCCACTCTGCAGTCAAAGTGCACCCGCTCACCTTCGCCAATGCTCTGGGACTCAATCTGAAAGGAGAGGAGAGTACAAATAATATAAATTGGGTCCTGTGAATCTCCAGAGCTAAGAATTTGCAATTTTTCTATTTAAATCAAACTCGAATCAAATATGTGAAATATTCTCTAAGCCTAATCGAAGTTCGAATATTTTTTGTTAGTTGTTTTATAAGTGAAAAACATAAATTGTGCTTATTTATATTAAGTAATGCAATAAAATCACTCAGAATTATTTTTATTGCACAATTGTTTGTTATATTTTGTTTTAATCCTTTACATCAAGCTATCATTACAGCTTACAGTTCAAATACTGTTTCACTTATTTTACATATGGATAATGATTTATATTTTAATTTTTAATGGTAATAAGTGACCATAAATTGAATATTTTAGTTATCAATATTTTTATTGGTGAAGCTTCGTAATTGTTGAAGCGAGATTTTTTTTAAAGCAAAATCGAAGCTTTTTTTTAAAGTCAATTTGAAATTTTTAAGCTTTTCATGCCCTTATTTCTAATGTTTATACTATTTAATGCTTGACACCCAACCATTTGCATAGGTTTCAGCCGTTACCTGTGTGATGAACTTGGGTGGAGAGCCAGGAGCATCTTCACTTGGAGCCTGGGATACGGGACCCCTCTCCAACTCCTTGAGCTTCTCTCCAGTCATGCCTTGGGGAAGCTGAGAGTCCAGGATGATGTTGACCTTGGCTGTAACAACATCGAGGAAACCAGTCAAGTGGGAACATGGTTTGTTCTGTCCTTGTGACTCTTGTAAAGATACCAGTCAATAGAGCCTTAAACTATTTATCTCAATACAGGTGCTTCAAATCCCTCGAATTCTTAAGGATATTCAAGAATCAAGGATTTCAAGGAAAAAATCAGATACAAGAACTGAAAAAGTTCCATTTTAATTTTTCAAATTTGTATACTAAATTTGCTATGATTGCGTTTAATGGTGGCTTAAAACAATATTTAGGGCGAACCTATTAACCAGACCGCAGACCTTTAACTCCCCACTTAAAAAAAACTCTATGGCGTCATACTGCAGTCAAACCATACTGACTGAGCGGCCGTCATCTGTTGGCGAAGATAATGCAAACCTATTCAGATAGAGGGTATCATGTGGTCAGTACAAAGATACCTCTATCCTTTAATCTCAGTTTTTTAGACCAGAACTTTTATCTATTTATTCAAGTAACTCCTCACTCGTCCTCACGATGTTGAGTTAAACCCGTTCCAGACTCAACTGCTTCACAGAAAATCTAAAAGCGCTGGAAATCGGGTCCAAGATCTGGATATGTAGCCAGGAACCCTGACCACCATACCACAGAGGTAGGTCAACTTACCACTTAATATCAAATAGAATTAAAATCACACCAAAGTGGGAAAGTTAAAGACTTATTCTTAACATATTTTCTAAGCAGCAGCATCATCGAGAAAAAGTGGATTCAACGTATCTCTGTACATAACCTAAGAATACTGGTCAGGAGGTCCTATAAATGCTAATTAGGGTGTAGCAGTACTCACACTTGCAGATGAGTGTGGCCTTGGTGCTAGCAGAGCCCCACTTGTTAGTCGCTCTGCAGACATACTCCCCTGCATCACGGTTGTAAACATAGTCCATATCCAACACGATGAATCCAAAGTCATTGAGCATATGCACACGAGAGCCCGTCGCGAATGGCCGCCCGTTGTGAAACCAGTCAATGCGCATTGAGGAGTCACCCACAGGCTCGACTTTGCAATCGAAGTGGGCTGGGCCGGCTTCTATTATCTCGATATCCTACATGAAGATATCCGATTTATTAGACAGATAAAGAAGGTACAAATGTGTTACTTTACAAATGGTTTTATTCAATAATATTGTTCTTGCTTATCTAATTACTTACTCTTTTGACATTAAAGACTCAAAAAAATTAATTGTAACACTTACAAAAGTACGGCACTTATCCCTATCTTGAGCTAGTTCTATCCAGTCCACCTCATTACACCCTATCTTTTTCATCCTCACATCTGTGTCTATATCTTCCCAATAGTCTCTTCCCATTGGGTTAACCAGTCAATACCTTGAACACAATCCTAGATTCTTCCATTCATGCTTCATGTCCTGCCTCCTGTAATCTACAAGATTTTACTATCCTAACAATGTCTTGTGATGAGTACAGGGTATGTAACTCATAATTATGTAACCTCCTCCACTCCCCAAAATATTTATCCCTTTTTGGACCTAATATATTTCTAAGTACCTTACTTTTGAACACCTTCAATCTATTTTCGTCATCTTTCATTTAACACTTATATTCAAATTGATTCACTATTCAAAAGTCTCATCATCAAATTGTTCCAGTGGTGCTTGGTACAATAATGGCGAGCCTCCTCCATTTACCACGATTCATGAATGTTTGCGAAACTATACAAACTTTAAATTATGTATGAAATTTCAATATATTTAGTTTCCCCTGCTTGATTCTGTATTACAATCCTAGCATTAAAAGAAAAAGATACACCATATTCGAGTCCTGGTAATCATAAATATTCGAATTGAGCATAATACAAAATTAAGCATTAAATTTGTGATAAATAAATAAATAAAACCCTTGCAAGAAACTTTGCCATTGTTATCTTTCCTACAAAAAAAAGTAGTGAATGTATTTGACCAGGAGCCAGAGAAACATAAAGCCTCTTTTTAATAAATATTAATAACAAACATATAAGCTTGTTGTAGTAAATAATTAGTGGAACAGTCAGAAGGAAGGATTAAAATATCAAGTCTCTCATAATTAAAACATAAGACATTGTTGACATTTAAACTTATGTAATTGGACAAAGTGGCAATGGCTTTAATCAAAGAAGCTGCCTAAAGAGCCTGGCTCAAGGCCAATTAACCAGGAAAATAAATTTGAGATTATCGAATTAGAAACATGTCAAAGTGGGGGTTGCATTCTTCACTTGTAAACAACAAAATTGGGCTTGATTAAACAGTCTTTTGATTTTAAAATAATTAAATTGCAGTTTTGTTGTATTTTTAAAATATTTTAAAACAGGTTCATTAATCTCAATACCATTTTATAATAAAGAAAATCATACCACAATGCGAGATCTTGTTCGAGCTGTATTACCTACCCAAGTTAAGTGTCATCCATGGGGTGAGTTGGGCTCTTAAACCTAATTTTTATTTCGTTGAGACTTAAAAGAAAACGGGACACATGCTATTTAATTCAATCTAATTACCATATAAAAAGTTTTTATTTTTCAAGTACTTCAGGATTGTATCTAATTGCGGACTGTATCCAAGTCCTGACTGTATCCATGTGCAGACCGTATTTGCGGAGGGGGTTGAGCTAGACTCGGTTGTGAACATACCTTGAGCTCGGTGACAAAGCGCGGAGGGTTGGGTTTCTCCTCCTCGTTGAGAATCTCTTCTCTTTTGTAAAGAGACTCCTCCAGTTTCTGAATGCTCTCTGTCCCGGTCTTGAAGTTGGATGGTAGCTGTGGCTCCATCACTATCCCTTGGCGACCTCTCACCTGCAGCTTGCACGACACTGTTGCCTCCCCGTGACGATTTGTCGCCTGGCGGGGAATCAAATGCATCAGGGATGAATTTCATAAACTATCAATTCTTCTATGTATTTAAATTAGAGATACCCGCTGTGGTGGTTGAATAGGCCAAGCTGTCACTCTCACAATATATTCAACTACCGTTAATGGGGAGATCAAGGATCGAATCTCAGTTGGGTGTACCGAGAGTGGTTTTCCCCTTCACACAAATGTGGGTACTTTTCCTCTAAATTTCACATTCCTAACATGTTAATGTAATTAATATGTGTATACTCTGAACAGGAAGTAAAAAATATTGTGACACACATTGAATTTCACAGCCCAACCATCGATAACCGCCACTATATATAAAACGCACCTTGCAAGTGTAAAGGCCAGAGTCTCTCTGGTAGACCCCTGCCACCTCCAGGATGACGAACCCAAAGTCGTTGATAGTCTTGATGCGTGATCCAGCCCACAGAGACTTGCCATTGTGGAACCATTCCACCCTCATGCTGGAGTCGTTGATTGGGATAAGGCGGCACTCAAAGTGGGCCAGCGAGTTCTCGGCCAGGGTTAAATCTGAAGGTGTCGTGATGAACTCTGGGGGTTTGCCCGTGTCCTCCTCCGGGGCGGCCTCAGGGACGTGGCCCAGACCTTCAAGCTCAGCGATCTTCTCGATAGTGTGCTCCATTCCTTTAGGGAGCTGTGACTCCAGGATGATACTTCTCTTGCCTGGGGTGCAACAGGTCGTGTAATTTTATAACTTTCATCATGAACATCAATTAAATTTAAATAACATTAAATATTTGTTTCCAAATATTCGAATTTTGGCTCATCTTTGGAAATATTTCATATCATTCAGTTCGACTTTGCTTCGAATTTAAATAGTGAACTTCAAACACACACACTTATTGAACTCAAATAAAACTAGAAATTTTATTCAAACTCAAATCTAAATTGAATTAAAGTGAAAAAAAAAGTGCTTATGTCAGTTGTAACTTCCTCACCTGAAACTTTCATTGAAGCAGTTGTTACAGCTTCTCCGTAGTCGTTGGAAGCACGGCAGGAGTAATCTCCGGAATCTTCCGGGTACACTGGAGAGATCTCCAGGATTACAAAACCAAAGTCACAGAAGGTGCGGAACCGGGAACCAGTTTTCAAAGGCTTGCCATTCCAGAACCACTCCACCTGGGTGAGAAAAAAAAATGAATATATCGATGAAAAGACTAAACTATATTAGATGAGCTTAAGATTTGATCTGAGTTCCCAACAGTTATTTTTTTTAAATCTTCAATATGATAATCAAATACATTTTATTCAAGTAAAATTATTTAAATAAATAAAGTTCAAAGACTAGACCGCCAAAGATTGGGTTTGATCCCCGTCAGCACTACCAAGGGTGGTTTTCCCCTTGCCCTACACACAAATACCAGCACACTTCCTCTAAATTCATCCTCCCTATTCCTTAACACATTTGAGTAATTAGTGAATAGGCGTATAACTTGAATGGGTAGTAAGTCGCGGTGCTAAGAATAAGGTTTTAGTAACTTTAATGACTGTCAAAAATGTTCTTTCCTACCCAAGTTTGTCTGTAGATATAACAGTGACTCACCTTAAGCTTAGGATCGTCTGTGGGGGTGAGCCGAGCCTCAAAGTGAGAGTTCTCGCCCTCTCGCAGACTGTCAATGTTGGCCAGTGGCACGGTGAACACGGGGGCTTGCCCCTTAGTTTCTGATACTCGCTCGTCGCGATTGCGGATAAGAGAGTCTTCCAGAGTCTGGATCTTTTCCAGGCCCCCTTCCATGCCCTACAAGAAATAACAATTGTGTTACAAGGAAAGTTTGAATGAAGACACTTTATTTAAACATAATATGTACATTCCTTTTTTTCTGACTACATCCTTATTGGGTATTAGGATTCTGGTAAGAACAAAGGTCTTAAGGTCTGTAATAAAATTGGGCTATAGAAACATCAAGATTAACCAACAGCTCCTGCTTAGACAAACTGAATCAAAGCAAGGCAGACAGAAAAATAATGTTTCTATCCATTTAAATAGACCTGCTCACACCTGAATGGATTGAGTCGAAACAAAGCAAAAAGAGAGAGAATTATTTGTGGTGAAAAACCTTTTCTTCAATTTGACAGTGTCACTAGGCAAAGTTTTGAGTTTTTTGTGATTTCTGGGCAAGTTTGAGGACACTCGTTAATTCAGTGTGGTATTATTGCTGAATGAGGCTTCTTAATATAGCGTAGCTCATGTGCGAGTACTGTAGACCAACTTTCGGTAACCTCTTCGGGCCCTGATAGGCTTATAAACTTATCAAGGGTCCTGCAATCACCCATTGTTTCTATACTTTAATTTTGATAAAAAAATTTATTTCTAAACATATCAATTCAATACTTAAAATTAACCTTGCCCAAATACTTATGTACCTGTCATTCTAGACAAAAATATAGACTAAATAAAATTTAGATTTTCATATTAAACCATTTCATTATCTTATAACATTATTGTTTATGAACAATCATGGATATTTTGGTCACACAAATATTATATGATAGCACATGATATATTTGAGTGTTAAGAAGACACAAAGACTGACTTTAAATGGTGACATAGTTTTCTTATGTGATCGACTGAAAATTTCCACAAGATCGACTTGTCAATAGTGATCAACAATTTGCCAACCCCTGTTGTTGAAGATTATAAAGGTTGTTTATAAAGTGAAGCTGCAATGGATGACCAAAAATTAATTTGTTTAGTTTAGCGTACAGATTTAATTACAATATTAATGACAAAGATTATAGGCCTAGTTAAATAAATGTGAGTGTACGTACCATACACTTTAATATGGCTTGATTCAATCCGTCTAGGTGTGAATGGTCCTATAATTACCTTAGCACGAACCTCTAAAACTCTAAGACTCTAATTTTAATATTTAAGAAATGTTTTACCTGTGGCAGCTGAGAATCCAAGATGAGATTTGTTTTAGACACGCATTTGAGCGTAGCTTTAGTGAGATCTGAGCCATGTTGATTGACAGCGCGACACTCGTAAACGCCAGAGTTCTCCTCGTAGCAGTACAGTATATCCAGGATGACAATACCAAAGTCGTGGAATGTCCGGTAGCGATGTCCATGAGGCAGTTTCTTATTATTGTAGTACCATTCAACCTAAAACAAACAAAATATTATTAATTGTATGTTCATGCTGTTTTACGTGGTCGATACCTTATTCAGTGGTTGAATGGTCTAAGACGTCACTTTCGTGTTAGGCTGGTCTGTTGATGATGGGGAGATCGGAGTCCAAATCCTGATCGGGTCTACTGAGGGTAGTTTCTCCTAAATGGTTTCCCACTCTCCTTCCAAGCAAATGTGGGTAGCCTAACTCTAAAATGCTTCCTTCCTCATCAAATTTTTGTTTTCAAAAGTTGAAATAATTCAAGCAGCTTAATTTTTATTTTATTTCAAATTTTTTTAAACTTTAATTAATCAAATAAATAATATTTTCTTCCTTAAACCAGGCATCAACATTTGTTGACATGTGATCCGTAACAAACGAAAGTCTAGTAAAAGATTAAGGTCGGCGACTTACCTGCAAGTTAGGATCTGTGACGGGGGTGAGTCGCGCCTCAAAGTGAGCGCTCTGCCCCTCTACCAACTGAGTGATGTCAGAGATCTGGGTGATGAACTTTGGAGGTTCAGTGACGGGTGTTGTGGGGACCTGCCCCGTATGTCCCGCCTGTCCCTCGAGCTCCATGATCTTAGCGAGCGAGTCAGGCTGAAGGCTGTCGAGGTACACGCCGCCCTTGCCAGCGCACTTGATGGTGGCGCGAGTCACGTCCTCGCCATATCTGGAAATACGTAGTTGAAATAAATTGTCCATCAGGTTGAAACAATAATACATATAACATTCAAACGACCTGTTTCAGTGACCAAACAGTATAAAGTTTCAGTCTCATGTTAGACTTTCCTGATGCGAGGGTGATTGAATTTTGAATCCAGGTCGAATCTACTTAGGGTGGGTTTTTTTCTAAAGGATTTCTCACTCTCCTTCCACTCAAATGTAGTTAGATTACCTCTAAAATGCTTCCTACCTCATCCCTACCCCATTAGAGTAATCATAATATATGTATAAAGCCTATTCAGGTAGTAGGTGTAGCATATTAATGCACGTTAGCATACTCTCCCCCACTACTTTTCCAGGGATGGTTAGTGAGATCGCCGCCAGGCGCTGCGAGCATAGAAAAGAGGGTTGCGCCGTTGCCTGGCGGTGGGACAGTTCACTTGTAGCGGAATAATGTGACCTAGCATTAATATTATTAATAACCAAGAGGTACCATCTAATTTGCCCGATGGGGCCTCACACAGTTTATAATGTTTTTATATGTGTTGTTTAAATACATGGTTTATGTTGAAAAGTATGATTAATTATACTTTATTATAATATCGGCACTAGTTGTTTGTCTGAAACGGCGTGGGTAACATAAATAGAGAGTCAGTCATATGGTAGTACACTTCCACAACCGAAAGCAACACATGGTAACAGGACGTTAAATGGCAACAATAAGGCTTCACAGAGTAGCAGAGCATTACATTAGTCAACAACAAAAAAAGGGTTACATAAGAAATGGCAATAAAAAAAATAAAGACAATCGGAGATAATGAAACAAAATGTTTAAAACTAGTGTACATAGAAACACCAAAATACAACTTAACGCAGCTGCCTTATCTGACAGCTTGAGAAGCCACTAGATCTACTTTCATGTATTCACACGTCCAGGCCTGTTATCTGCAGCTGTGGTAGATATTATCAGTGCGTATAAAATAACGACAATATCTTACTATAGTGAAATGTCATCAATGTTGACAGTAAAAAATATTTTTGTGTTTTCTTAAAAACCTTTCCTATGAAAAGTGAACTGTAGCTTCACTCTTACTAATATTTATTTCTATTTGGGACATTACTATAGTGTTTTTTTTAACTTGGAACAATCGAGACAAACATTATAACTTGGCATTATCTAATTTAATTATAGTTATTAACCACTTTGGTTGCCCCAAGGTCTAACTCTAAGGTGTCACTCTTGCAATAGACTAGACTTCCAATGACAGAGAAATCAGGGTTCGATCCTGGTCAGGTGTACTGAGGTTGTTTTTTACTAAATAGTTTTACACTCTCCCTCCACACGAATGTGGGTACACTTCCTCTAAATTCAAGCTTACTAGCCCCTAAAACATTAGTGTAATTAGTACATAGCTTTATAACCCGAACAAAAAAAAGTATTTATTACTATTCAAATAATTGACTGTGCTGTCATAACAGGATTTTTGGGATCTTGAGGATGCGGTAAGATATGTAAAGGTCCTCACTTGTTTGTTGCCTTGCAGATGTATTCTCCAGAGTCGTGGCTCTGAAGGTATCCGATATCAAGGACGACGAAGCCAAAGTCGGAAACAAACTTCATCCGCGTGGAGTGTCTGATGGGTTGGCCGTTGTGGAACCACTCGACTTTGAGCTGGGGGTCCCCTACGGGGATCAAGGTACACTCGAAGTGTGCCGACTCGCCGTCTTTCAAGCCCACCAAATTCTGCACAAGTAGTAGTGACAAATTATACATTAATAATGCACAGTATTTGTTGAGGGAAAACCTCGTTTATTCTTAGACTGACAAACATAATATATATTAGAGATTGGACAGCTTCACTATTTTACAAATCCAAACCTCAAATTTTCATTTTCATTTTATCTACGAATCTTGAATTTGAATACAATTTAAGAAAATGTGGTAAATATAACAAGTTTTTATTTTACTACATTAATTATTAAATTAGTATAGAAAATTGAATCGGTAACTAACTAAACTCCACGGTGTCAGTCCTCAATCTAGCCATACCGACCGAGCAGCCACTGGCTTTTGGCAATAGTGCCAACTTCTGTGGACAGAGGGTGTCATGTGGTCTGTACAACAAACTCTCTGGCCTTTAATCTCAGTTTTTCAAACTATAACCGCTACTTTTTCATTCAAGTAGCTCCCCATTTGTCCTCGCGATGCTGAGTTGACCATGTTCCAAACCCAATGCTTCACAGAAAATCTGAAAGCACCGGGAACTGAACCCAGGACCTCTGGATCTATAGCCAGGAACATTGACCACTAAACAACATAAGCGGTTGAAACAATAACTAAATGTTAAATATTGAATATCTGTTTTGCTGTACAAATGAGACACTTAAGTTTACACCGCTTGGTGCAATAATTAATTCCAGTTTGCCAGACTTCTCGCCTGGTTCGAAATAATACTTGATAGAAGCAGTGGTGACTCGCGTCATAAATTCGTTTTCGCCCCTCACCACTTCCCTTTCCATCCTACCCTGTGATCCGATATTTCATCAAACCCTCAAATGTTGAATATACTTAAGGATTTAAAGATTCTATTCCTAATAAATGTATGTATACAGTTTAATTGGTAAGTTAAAAGTAAATTAAAGCTAAATCAAAGAGGTTGGGGAGTAAGGATCTTTAAAGGATGTGCACCTGTGTTAGCATGGTAAGGGAGAGGAAAGCCACATTAATAAATAATGTAGAAAAACATCTTCAGTTTGGACCTAGCCAAGGTTTGAACCTCAACCTGCCCGGCAAATTATTATTTGGCAAGTCTATTTGTAAAGATATTTAAGGTGTTGTTTAAAATTATATTCATTCTATCTTTCAACTATTTATTGGTAGTTTGTAGAGAGTGTGTTACCTGTATTTGTGAGGTGAAGTGGGGCTTCTGCCCCTTTGACTTGTCGACGCACTCCAATTGGACGCTGATCTCTGCTTTGCCCCACTTGTTGGTGGCACGGCAAGTGTACTTCCCAGAGTCCTCAATCTTGGTTCCCAGTATCTCCAGCACCACCATTCCGAAGGCGTACACTGTCCTGACACGGTGACCTGGTGATGTCATATGTGTTAGTGTGTACATGCATGTATATGAGTATTTAGTAACAAGCATATTAAACATTTAGTAATAATCTCATATATCTATATTAATAAAATAAAGTGTTTGTTTTCTGTCTGCCATGGGCATTGTGATATCTACCACAGGCAGATGGTTTAGATTTTCTTAAATCTGTAGGGTCTGTGTAAGAAGGTGTGCACCTCCAAGTCAGAATTTAAAATTTTTAGATTAGTTTTAATCAACTAAAAACTTAAAGCTTAAAGGTATTAACTTTAAAGTTACCTTTAATGGACAGGTTTTTTTTTGTTTTTTGTTTTTTAATTCCAGGGCAATGCCCACTCTTTAACTTGTAAAATATGTAAACTTATCTAGGTCTTTCCAATGGTCTCTTCCCATGGGTTTTCCAGTCAATACCCCAAACACAGTTCTATATTCTCCCAATCTCGCTGCATGTCCGGTCCACCATGGTCTACTAAACTTGACTACCCTAACAATGTCTTGTGCCAATCCTAATCTCTTTCCTAGCTTTGCTTCTTCACGACTCCCCCTGAGTATTCCCTGCCTGGAGATGTGAATGGGGGATTGTTTTATCTCCAGAATAGTCATAGCAAACTTTTGAGTGTTTCTTTATGGGATTTTTTTTTTTACTTTGAGAGCTCATAACACCAACGCCCAACCTCCAAGCTGGAAGACCAGTGCCAATGCTCTAATCACTAAGCTATCCAAAGCCTTCTTATGCCCAGAGTTCTTCACTCATAATCTAAGGCAGAGTCTGTGAGGGAATTGGAGTAATTGTCAGCTACATATGAGCTATTATGTAAGATAATGAACTATCAGATAACACAACCACCTACTAAGCCAAAGATCCCAGGTTTGATTCATGTTTCCAGGTTGCATTTTTCAATTTAAGGAATATAAACTTTTGTAAATGTCAGATACCGTCCTTCCTGGACCGTTCCTATTATGTATCTTTGTAGAGTGTACTTACTGGCTTTAAGAACTTCTCCATTATAGAACCATTCCACCACCATGCTCTGGTCTCCTACCGGGGTCAGAGAGGCCTCAAAGTGGGCAATTTCTCCTTCGCTCAAGTTGGTCAGGTTGTCAAACTGAAACAGAACAAAAGGTAAACAGAGTTGGCCTAGATCATTTTTTTTTAAATTGAAAATTGTACAGGAGAATATTTTTTTTTAAATACTGTTCAATTTTATGTTTCTAATTTCAATAAAACCTTTGAAAAGAATGGGGCCCTTGAATTTTAAAACTCTCAAATCCAAGGATGTTCAAAGATTTAATATGTTTTTCAGAGTTTTTGGTGGAATTTGTTTTAGAACCCTTTCACAATTTATTGGGGGTTCATCCCCAACATAATTATAAAACCAAATCAACAACCATACCCCAGAACAATAATTTAACACTTAGCTGATTATATATTATGTATGTATGAAATAATGTGCATTGAGCAAATACAATTGGTAACATTGAAATATTGATGTGTGTGTAAATATGTGTTAGTGTTTTTACTTTTATTTGTGCTCTACCATTTTCCAGATATTCTATCATTTTATTTATTACCAATTAGCTGAATATATGAATGTTATAATGAATGCATTATAACCAAAAATGTTAACATTTAATTCCTATTGTTACTTTCTATTATTATATTAAGGATTAAAGATCTCAACGTTAAATTTGGATTAAAGATTCTGTTTCATAAAGTAGGGGATTATACCCAACTATACAAAAATACAGTTTGATCTAATTTTAAATTTAAGTTTATTTTTCAGTTTCCTATCAATCATGTTTTCCTGAAAGAAGTACCTGTGAAGTAAAAACTGGAGCGTGTCCTTCATCTCCCTCAGGAGTGGCTCCTTCTTGTCTCTTCAAGGACTCCTCCAGGTCCTGGATCTTCTCCAGTCCCTCTGTTCCCTTGGGATGCTGTGTGTGCTCAATCAAACCTGTCTTGCCTGCGACAAATTAACACACATTGTTCTCATAATTAGATCAGATCCGTCGATGTCTTAGTTTGAAGGAGGGAAGATGTGAATTGTGTAGCTAGTAGGGGGAGGGGGTGAAACTTAGACTTGGCTTTGATAAAAATTATCAGCTTCAGCTTCGCTTTGGAAAATAAATTCTGGCTTCAACAATTACAATGCTTCAGCAATGAAAATATTGAGGGCTAAAATACTCTATTTATGTTCATTTATTATCATTATGAGTCACAAATCTTACAGAAAGGATTGAGGTAAATTAAGCGATTATCAGATTTTTTTAATGCAATAAAACCTTTTCAAAGTAATTTTAGTGCCTAAAGTTATACTTAAGCGCAATTTGCTATTTTTTCAAGCTTCAAACACTTAACAAAAAATATTCAAACTTCGATTCGGCTTCAAGAATATTTTGAATCTAAAAACTGGTCTTCGCGATTTAAATAAATACATTTCTAGTGTAATGTTAATAAATCAGCATATAATTCTTAGGCTCAGGTATTTAGAGTTGAGATTTATTTAAGATACAAGTGGTTTGGAAGGTATTATTTTCAGGTGTGTCAATTCTCTAGAAAATCTAACACAATACAAAACTAGATCTCACTTGTGCAGTAGACAGTGGTGGAAGTGAAGGCTTCTCCAACATGGTTGTAGGCCTTGCAGGTGTAGATTCCTTGGTCACGCTCGTAAACATCTGACAAGTCGAGAGTCACAAAGCCAAAGTCACAGGTCATCTTGAAGCGTGACCCTGGAAAAACAATTAAAACACATTTCTAAATGTAATCTTGAATAAATATGATTAAATTTGAGATTGACTTAGTTATTTTTATAAATTATATATATGAAATGAAAGTTATAAATAATCATAGTCAATAACTTTATGACTTTGGTTTCTAATTTACTAACATATGTGGAAATGGAATGAAGTTTTAATGTGGGAAGAAAGAGACGCAATTTAAGGTCTGTAATTTGTCAGTTTTTTAACCAAACAATGTTGTTGCCAAAAATAAATAGATATTGCTTCAGGTGACACTTGATTTAATTTTCTAAATATAATAATCTCAACAGTTCTTAAATATTTGTCATGAGCATTTGATGAGGAACTTTTTAAAGGAAGGCCCATAAATATTTTTAAGAACTGTTGATATTAACATGTGTAAGAGACTAAACTAAACATATCTACTGAAGCAATGTTTTATTAATTTGATCCAAAAATGCTTTTTTTATAAAAACTGAAAAAATACAGACCCTAACTTGCGTTCCCTTATTTATTTTATTTATTTATCACCACATCTTACTACCCATCAAAGTTAATCACACACATACAAATTATACTAAAACGTCAGGGATGAATAGTGTTGAATTCATAAGAAGTATACCCATATTTGTGTAAAGAGAGGGAGTGAAAAACCATCCAGGGAAATCCACCCTCAGTGCGCTTGACTAGGATTTTATCACAGATAACTAGTGTATTGTCTATGCCTTAGACCATACGGCCACCAAAATGGTTTCTTTTAAATTGTTGCAACATAAAAAAACTTAAATAATTATCTGTAAAGTTTGTGTCAAATTGAGTTTGTGTAAAAGCAAACAAAACTCACCGTGTTCGAGAGACTTGCCGTTGAAGAACCATTCAACCTTGAGGTTGGGGTCCTCCTTGGGTTCCACCTGTCCCTCCAGGTGCAAGGGCTGGGCCTCCCCGAGCTTGAACTCTGGAGCCAGGGGCGTGGTCCATACAGGCTTGGGGTAAGCCGCTTCCGGGCCAGACAACTGTCGTTGGTATTTGGCTAGATAGGCTCCCTCGGCCTCCTGGACTTTCTCCAGCCCGGCCTCTCCTTGAGGGTGCTGAGTGTCCAGGTAGATATTCTGCTTACCTGTAGGCACAAAATAATACAATGTGATAAGAGAATCCAGAGGTGTGAAATAAAGAGAGGGACAAATGGAATTAATGCAAATTAATGCAAATCTTCACAATTTTGAATCCAAATAAGAAATTAGCTAAGATTAAACCTACACATCTTAATACATGAAATATTCAATTCGGATCAGGAAAGGATACCAAGGAGAAAGATGGAGTTGAAGTTTGGAGAGAAAATAACATAAGGGAACCTCACAAAGAGATGGGAGTACGAAATTGAAGGAAGTAGAAGCTAATAGCAAGTGTGCAAGTGAAATGAGAAGAAAATAAGCAATTAAGGAGGAAGAATGATGACAGGATAGAGGAAGGTCAAGGCATTTTACTAAACTGACCCGGCCACTGGAAGGAAATAGTTAACGATGATGATGATGACTTCAATAAACATGTTTAGTTTAATTTCATATGAGTACTAATCTCAACAGTTCGTGAATATTTATTATGAGTATCGCGGAATACAAACAGAAGTCCTATCCAAATATCACAATGCTCATTCATTAAAAATACTCAAGAACTGTTTAAATCACCATGTGTAGAAATTTAAAATAAACGTATCTATTGGAGCAATATTTTATTTATATTGACTGAAAAGGTTTTTTGTTATAAAAACTGTAAAAATGTGGGCTTTATCTTGCGTTCACTCTCACTCCTCAAAGTTAACATTTTCTCTTAGCTTAACGAAAATGAAATCAAAGTATTTGTCCTTACTTGTGCACCGGAGTGTTCCAGAAGTGGACGCATGTCCCTTATTATTGGTGGCCTTGCACATGTACACCCCTGAATCCTCAGGGTATGCTCCCGAAATGTCCAGAGACACGTGACCAAAGTCATACGTTGACTTGAAACGAGCACCAGAGGGTAGAGGCTTGCCGTTGATGAACCATTCTGTAAAAAAAAAAAGGTAGTGTTTGAGAAATAGTGTAGTTTGAAGATGATTCATTTCCGGAGGATAGCGGCAATGTTTCATATGAGGTTTTCTTAGGGTTGGGTGAGTCCAATTTACACTTGAATCTCAAATCTGTATCCAAGTCTTGGAAAAAATATGAACATAAGAAATAAAAAAATACAAATGGTAACTAAAATGTTAACATTCTTTCTTATCATCCATTAAATATAACATTCATTTAGTCAGTTAAGTGTTAAATTATTATTCTGGGGTCTGGTTGCTAAGTTCATGCTACAATAAATTATATTATATGAGGCTAGGTATTTTCTTTAGCAAAGACTAATAAAAAATAAAAGAGTATTGTATAGATTCGGATTTTAATAAAATAAAATTTAAATATCGACCACACGTGACTTGAATAAAATGTAATGATGAAATATTTTATAACATGTTTTAATAACAAATCATGTTTGGTTTCTACAGAAAGTTAAAATATTTAAAAAGTTTGATTTTTAAATTTTAATATATAACTAGAATGCATTTAGTTCAAACCTGGAATACAGTTGGTTTTGGAATAATGAATGCTATTTGAATATTCCAAATATATTATGATTCGGAACGTAGAAATGAATCGGAATCTAGGTTAGCTTCAAGTTCAGGTTTGTAATTTCGTAGTTTCACACATGCTTACAAATGACGAGTATGAAGAGGTTGAAAGGGTACACACCTATACCCAGAGTTGGGTCCTTGGATGGCTCCACGTGGCATTCAAAGTGTACAGAGTCACCTTCCTTACACTCGATGTTGTTGAGGTGGGTGATGAACACCGGGGTCTCGTACGTCGGTTCTGGTGCTTCCGGGCGACCAGGTCTGGGGCCCTCCAGGGCCTCTATCTGGGGCAGAGCTTCTGGGTGAAGTGTGTTGCCTAGCAACCAGTGGCGGTCTGCAAACAACAGGGGGGCCAACATTGTTAAGGAGTGTAACTTAACAGAGCTTCTACTACAGTCCAATTTTCTTAAGAATGGACATATCTGATGGCTAGATCTACTAGATCTACTTTAATATATTTGTACATCAAGTCATGTTATCTGCAGTTGTCACTTTAGATAGTTATCAATATCTATAAAATAATAATAATAATAATAATAATAAGGTAAAATGTCATCAACGCTGACCACAGTAAGAATATGTTTGTATTTTTTAAAAGGGTCTCCCTATGGAATTTAGACTCTATTTGAAACTCTCAACACTCGTTATCCTCAACATTGAATGGTTTGGGAGGCCGACTAATCATATAAAGGAATCTGGTTTGATCTCCTGCCACTTTTTAAGATAACAAAAAATACTTCTATTGAAGGTGGGTCAAATCTTATATTTCTCTGATCCAAATTTTAAATTTTCTTTTGAATTTCAAAACTATATTTGATCCCTCGAGTTTTTTTAAATGTAAAATATTAGTTAGAGCTAAAATATTTAAAATTTAATCCAAACAGATTTGTTTAAGGTTTTGTGCCAATTACAAATGCTATTTTTTTTGACGTGTTTACTGTAGTTAACAAAGAGAAAAAAAAATTAGTAATCCAATATTAATACAATTTTGTCCTTTTTTGTGATTTTATTCTTCTAGCTATGCACAAATCTAAATAATTACTTTTACAAATTTATTAAAATGGTTATATCAATTCAAGGTCTTAATAATAGTATATGAGATACTTTTTTTAGAAAACTTAGATTTGGATTCAAAACAAATATCAACTTTTACTTCAACTTTGCTTCGAAAAAAAATTTAGGCTTCGACAATTACAAAACTTTGCCAATAAAAATATGCACAGGATGAATACTAAATATATGGTCAACTATTTCCATTCTAGTATGTACATTAAAAATCAATAGTCATATAGAACAAATCTTAATTAATTGAATTGTAAAATTGTGATAGTAACTTGAATGATTAGCATAAATCAAAATATTACAAACAATTGTGCAATACAAATTCTTACAAATAATTTTAGTGCATAAAGTCTTATAATTAATCACAATTTGATATCTTTCCAAGCATAAAACAGATAACACAAAATCTTTAAACTTTGATTGAGCTTTGAGAATATTTTATGCATCCGATTAGAGTTTGCTTCAAATTGAAAAAATTGATTCGCACACCCCTTATTAGAAGTTTACTAAAATTACAAATCTTACCGTCGACCTTGAGAGTACAAGTAGACACGGCTTCACCCAGTAAGTTAGTAGCCTTGCAGGTGTATATCGCGGAGTCATCGGGCCGCAGGCCATTTATGTTGAATGTTACCAGTCCAAAGTCAAATGTGCTTCTTATTCGGGTACCTGAAATTAAACGATTTATGACACACTGTGGATTAATTTGAATTGTAAGATTTAGTTTATAGTAAGCATTGCTGTCTTAGGTTAAGTTTGTTGTTTTTAAGGCATTTTTTTCTATGGTATTATGTTTATAAGTTCAAGTTAGATGCACAAATAGAATTAATATTATAGAACTAAGATTAAAAGTAATGTCCCAAACGTACCAGTCGTGAGTGTTACACCGTTCTTGAACCACTCTACACGGAGGTTGGGGTCCGCGCGTGGCTCCACCTGGGCCTCAAGGTGGATGTTCTTCCCCTCCACCAGTTTGTCGTGACTAGTGAGGTGGGTGGTGAACACGGGGGCCTGTTGAGGTGTTGTGTCTACAAACATCTCGGGTACTTTGTTCAACTCTGCCTCCTTCAGTTGGATTTTCTGCCAAGCATCCGGACGCAGTGGCTCACCGATGATGGAACTGCGAGCTTAACATAACAGACCAGAACACATAAACCTCCATTTTGTATGTGATATCATAGATAGTCGCGCTATTGCTTTAATCCGGTTATAATATATACTATTTTTTTTTTTGTGTGCAGCACATTACAGTTCATTCAAGACATCCACATATTTACACTAATGAACTAGAAATTAGAAAGGTACAATTTAGAGAGAAGGTACCCACATTTGTGTGGAGGGAGAGTGAGAGACCACTTAAGAAAAATCGACCTCATTACACCCAACCAGGATTGGTACTCTGATCCCCACCACCACCCGTCATCGAAAATACAGTCTAACATGCAAGTGACGCATTAGACTATGCGAGCAATGTTGCAGTTCACCTACTTATTCTTTAACAAAAGTTTATTTTGTATTTCTTATACCTTTTGATGTGCCGCAAATATAAGAATATGTCTTTTTTATTTTATTTTTTATCATTGGATCTTACTACCTGTAGAGGTTATACACATATATGATAATTACTCAAATGGGCTAAGGATGATGAAGGAAGCATTTTAGAGGTAATCTACCCACATTTACATGGAGGAAAAGTGGGAAATCATTTGGGAAAAACCATCCTAAGTAGAACCGATCTTGATTCAAACGCCGATCTCCCAGTCTTCCGCAGGCCAGTCCAGGATGAGAATGATGTCTTATACCATTCATCCACTTAAGCGGGTTCGAGTCTGTCTTGTGTCTTTAGCCAACATGTAACATATTTTATGAATCGTCCTCTCCTTCTATCATTTCCAAAAAGTTAGGAAAGATGTCTTACCCTTCACTTTGAATGTTGTTGATGAAACAGCCTCGCCTGCCTTGTTGATGGCCTTGCACATGTAGATGCCCGAGTCTTCGGTCACTACAGAGGTAACATCCAGCGTCACAAAACCAAAGTCGTGGGTCGTGCGGAATCTGGAGCCTATAAAGACACATTTTAACATGTAACTATTCATTATTTTATCCCAATTAAAAAACAGTTCAAACAATCCAAATCATGAATATGTCATTGTTTAAATCAGTTTAACCATCACATTATTTAAACTAGTTTTTGATAGTTCTGCACTTGCTTTAATTTTAAAATATACGCCTAGGCGAATATACATTTGACTATCAACATTTGAAGCATCAACAAAGACAATACCATAAGCTACAATCTTTCGTTCATCGTACCGCTATCTCAGATATGAAACTTTAACAAGAAGAAATGTAAAGTTATTGCCATTGCACTAATGGCAACATAAAGTTATTCTCGAGTCATTGATGGCTATGGTGTCATTGAGAGCTCATAGTAGCTGATGATTTCCTCATGTCCATCACAGTCTTTGCCTTAAATACTGTGAGAAGAATGACCGTAAGAATGGGACAAATTACGTATATCTCAGTGCTAGAGCATTGGCATGCTTAGCGAAGGATCCCAGGTTCAATTCCCATGTCCAGGTGTTATTTTTCAAATATATTCGTAAGTATGAAACTTTAATTTTTATTGCCAATCAATATAAAAAATAATTGTATCATAATTTAAATCATTAAGGAAGATGTCGAATGTAGTTAGTAACAACATTGTCTCATGGTCAAAGTGTAGGTTTTATACTAGTATTACTTATGTAACTTACTGTTAGCTAATACATGTTAATAGTATAACTCACCCATCTTGAGCTCGACGCCGTTGACGTACCACTCGAACCGAAGACTGGGATCACCTACGGGTACCACCCTGCACTCGAAGTGGGCATGCTCCCCTTCCCAAAGTTCCGAGGGTCCTGTCAGTAGTTGAGTGAAGATGGGCTTTTCGAAGACGCGGTCTGGCTCGTCTGGGCGTGCGGGTCCGCGGCCTTCTTCCAACTGCTGGATCTTGCGCATACCCTCTGGGTGCTGGGTCTCGAGCTGAATGCTTGCCTTGGCTGCATCAAGGAAACGTTTACTATCGTAAGTTAAATTGCTTTTAAAATATTAATGGAACATATCATAGGTCCAGTTAATTTGTTTTAAAAGCATTAAGAGAAGGTATATAATGGCATGTTACTTTTCTCTTAAAACACTGTGTTTTCATTGTGACCTTTTATATAAATTAAGTAATAATTAATTACCTAAGCTTAATTATTGAATATTTGATTAGGCAGTAAAACAGTTATTCATCCAATATATATAATGCAATAGTGTGCAATACTGATATAATTTGAATATGCTAGTAACAAACTATTATTTTAATAACAACATATGTTTGTGCATAGCTTAAAAACAATATGTCTATAAAAATCATAATCTTTGGTTCTTTTATGTATAATAGAATACTAATTTGTTATTTAATAAACCTGACACTACGAATGTTAACAATATTAGGTTTTATTAGCTAATTAATACATTTAAGATGGTGTAATAAATAGTGATAGGAAAACATAAAAGGGAACAAACACAATATGGCTTTTACAATTAAAAGAACATAGTTCATACTTAAAATTGTTGCCTCTGGACAGTAAGATAATAATGGATTCTTTTTTAAGAAAATTGATCGTTACATCTCAATCCCTCTACATAGGTTTCATTTTTTCAAAGGTCATTCAGAGGAAGTGTGAACCAGGGCAACACAACTTCCTTTAAGAGGAGAAAAAAAAGGGGAGGAGGAGGAAAAGGTAAATTGGTAAGGAATGCTCTGATGTATAAATATTGATAGTACTCACTTTTGATCTTCATGGATGCAGTTGTGACCGCCTCTCCAAGCGGGTTGGACGCTCTACATATGTAGACACCCTCATCCTCTCCGCGTACGTGTGTAAGGTCCAACGCGACAAACCCAAAGTCGTGAGTACGTGTGATACGTGAACCTGAACATATACAACACTCAGATAACTTACAAGTAGGCGATATATCTCTATAAGGAAAACCTCTTTTCGCTTTATGGGGTAATTGTATTATATTTGGAAGAAGGTATAGGAAAGGTGGACAGAAACATAAAAGGGACGAACACAATATGACTTTTACATTTAAAAGAAAAATACAGTTCACAATTTTTATTGTTGCAAGTAGACAATAAATTCCTGGAATTCAAAGATGATGAAAGCAGTGAAAAACAAAAACTAGATAGAAATAAGTGGATAAGTAAACATTATAAAAGCTTCCTTAAGATATAAAAAAAAAAGTTTTAAGCATTTGGTGAAAATTTTGGACAGAATGATGAATATATTGATGAAGATGAAGACAATGTTTGTGATTAATTTAAAACAATGATTGCAATGAATATAATTTTTATGAATACGGTAGAGATCAAGATGATGATTTTGAAGATTATTATGAAAATGTTAAATATAATGATGAGGATAGTGACGATAATACAGGAATTTGATGTTGGTAGTAATGAGAGCAATTAGATAGTGATGAATATGAAGAGATGATGTTGATAATGATTATAGACAATAGATGATGTTGATAACGATGAAATCAAGACAAGAACAAGCAAATATTGAGACATCCACTCACTTGTCTCTAGAGGTTTCTCATTCCTGAACCACTCGACCTTGAGAGTAGGGTCCCCGACAGGAATGAGGCGACACTCGAAGTGTGCCGTTTGTCCCTCCGGGATGGCGTCGATGTTCTGTAGGGGCTGTGTGAACACAGGCCTCTGCCTTGTCTGGGGCTCTGCCACCTCTGGTCTCTGCCAGGGAGTCTGCCCTTCCAGTAGGCGGATCTTCTCCAGACCTTCCGGTCTCTGAGAGTCCAGGATAATACTGCCCTTGGCTGGAACATTGCGACCAACAACTTAGTAAAGAACTACCAATCTAAAATAATTACCTTAGACCATTCAATCTCCGATGCAGGTATGGTATTTATTTAAGTTTTAGGCTGACACCTGAGCTTAGTTGGTAGTGTGTTTGTCTCTTGAGCTAAGGTTCTTGGGTTCTATCCCTGGCATGGTCGAAAATTTTATTTTTAGTTAAATGTGGGTTTCCCCTTACCCAGAGATGAATTAACAGCCAGCAGGGCTGGATGTTGTGTCTGTTCCAGATTTAAGTTAGTTTTTAAATCGTGTGCAGATATAATTATTAGATTCTAAAAGTGCAAGTTAAATACTTTAAACATGAATAATATTGGAGTTTTAACAATTGAAAAGTACAGAGGAAAAGGGGGAAAGTCACATTACACACATTTCTCAGGACATTCAATTTTATCTTGTACAGGACCCAAAAATACTATGTTTTTTTAAATTAGTTTAATCATGATGGTCCTCCTTTTAACCATAATCTAAAGTGCATTAAAAATGTCTCATGAATGTCTAAAAGATGGCAGCACTAACTAGTTTGAATTAAAATAGGATTTTCTGCCTTTTCCCCCTGTATCCTTATATTGTTAATAAAACATTCATAAAATTTAATAAAAAGATTAAAGTTGGTCTTATAGCAGTGAAACTATTCCTCAACAATGTTTGATTTAGAAGAAAAAAAAGTATGTTAACCAAGAAAGTACAAATGATTTCACCAACAAAATGTTAAATCGTCAATGTCATAAGTTAAAATGTAAAAACTTTTTGAAATTTTCTTGAACACGTAAGGAATTTTACCATTATTAACATCCTTTCCCCCCTTCTTCCTCACCTTGCACGTTGAGCTTGATGGACGATGTGCACTGGCCAAGAGCATTGATAGCCTTGGCTGTGTACTCTCCGGCATCCTCCGGCACGGCGTGGCCGATATCCAGAGCCAGGTAGCCAAAGTCGAAGGTGATATGGAAGCGAGAGGCAGACGGGAGAGGTTTACCGTTGTGGTAGAACTCAATACGGAGGTTGGGGTCGTGCAGGGGCTCCACTTGAGCCTCAAAATGCGCGGTCTGGCCTTCAAGGATATCTGTTGTGCCCTGGAAATATATATACATACATGAATACTTAGAACAAGATTTACAGTTCATATTTGGATATGGGTCTTTGAAATCCTCGAATATTCTAATCTTAAAAGATATTTGAGATTTTAGTATCCAAAAAGATATTCTGATTCAAAATTTGGAAAAAAAAATGTTTAATGCTATTATGATAATTAGTGGTTTGGACCAACATCATTGTTGGACAGATCTAACAACCTGACAATAAATTTACCCCTAAATGTTAACAAAACCTGAAATGAAAACAGATTTTAAAAAAATCATACAAATACAGTAGAAGCCCGATATAGCGCAGTCCAAAATAACACACATGATACAACGTGATGAAGAGTATGTTTCACGGGAAAAAATAAACATGATTTGTATAGTAGTGAACATCTTTGTTAGAGAGATTCAGTAAATAGAGCGATTCTACATTAACATTTATCATTAGGCTCACATATCGGATTCAGGAACAACAACCGAAAGCATGCATTGCTAAAATCCAGCAGCCAATCAGCTAATACATGCTCCTCTTTGCCCTCTTGTCCACAGGCATTACGTGCCAAGTTGTGTTTAATGTCAAGGACTGATGCATTAATGCTTAGTGGTTTGTGAGTAAATTTACATATAATAGTGCATTAGGTTTTAGTCCTTTTTTTTTCCTGTCTCGTAATTTGTCACTTTATAGGTCACCTTCCGGTATAACACAGATAAGCTATAATACGAGGTTCTGAAAATTGAAAAATAACACCTGGACATGGGGATCGAACCACGGACCTTTCGCTTAGTACGCCAATGCTCTAACCACTGAGCTATCCAGGAATCATCCCGTGCCCAGGTTCATTCTTCACTCATATTTTAAGGCAGAGTCTATGATGGATGTGCGGAAATCGTTGGATATAAATGTGTGATTTTTTTACTAAAATCACAAGCTATCAAATAACGCAGCCACCTTTGACTCGTTAGTTGGCTTTTTGCTGCCACTTTAATGATTATTATAATTGTAAGGGATTGCATATTTAAGAAACAAATAGCCAAAGCTATTATTTATGCTTTTTAGTGAGGATTACTCTATCTAGATATATTCTGATCTCACTAAAAGCATAAATAATAGCTTTGGCTATTTGATTCTTAAATATAAATCCTTTACAATTATAAAAATTGTTAAAGTGGCAGCAAAAATCCAACTAACGAGTCGAAGGTGGGCTGCGTTATATGATAGCTCGTGGTTTTAATACAAAATCACACATTTGTAGCAGACGATTTCCGCACGTCTATCATAGACTCAGCCTTAAAATATGAGTCAAGAACGATCCTGTGCACGGGACGATTCCTGGATAGCTCAGTGGTTAGAGCATTGGCGTACTAAGCCAAAGGTCCCTGGTTCGATTCCCGTGTACAGGTGTCATTTTTCAATTTTCAGAATATGATATCTAGATGGGGTAATCCTCACTAAAAAGCATAAATAATAGCTTTGTCTATTTGATTCTATAATACGAAGAATAAGAGTATGCCCTCCAACAACCTCGCTATATTGGTCTGCTTCTGTATAGGAAAACTCATATCTTGTGTTTATTATGTTTTTTTTTTTTCCAAGATTCAGATTCAGATTCAAAATGCGTAAGTGAAATGAAGCTTCAAATTCGCAATTAGTTTTTTAAAAAAAGTTAATTTTACTGATCTCTACTTTAGACTGGGATCACAATCAACTTGACATTAATGCAACGTTCCATTAATTTAAATAAACTAGTGTTTGATCAGGATTCACATAACATAACAACTTGAACAAAACACAGATAAGAATTTGGACTGTGTGCGAACAAATTTCTCAATAAATTGAAACCAAAGCTTACTAGGCTGCAAGTACTTTCAATAGAAACTTTACTGCATTTACAAAATAAAGTGTAACTATAGGCTACGATGTTCGCGAGACATGGACAAACTATACCATAGAAGTTGTCTGTTCACCATACCATATACAAATGAAGTACTAAATAGCAGTGTTTAAGTGTCTCGCAACATGATTGGATAGCTAGAGTAGGTATGTGGTACCCTTAAATTAACTTTAAGTTCTCCTTTGGGCAACACTTAAGTTAAGTGAATTGCACGGTGATGGATTTCATTTGAAAACACAAGGAAAAACGTTACATTACATGATGTTATGTGAACATTAATGTTAAGTAGATCGTGATTCCGGCATAAGACAAAGCAAATTGATAAACATTGTTTCATCTGCTGGTCACATTTTCTCAAGAAATGAGGTATCTATGTACTCGTAGCGAGACACTCTTACCCTGAGCTCGGTGATGAAGCGAGGAGGGGTCGGAACGGGCTCCTCCACTTCCAACCTGGTCGCGTGGCCTTGAGACTCGAGTTCTTTGATTTTGGCGAGCCCTTCAGGATGTTGGGACTCCAGGTAAATGCTGCGGCGGGCTGTAATATTGGCAGGGATAATTATAACCTTCTAGGGAGCAAGTTTAAGAGGATTTAAACCAGGTTACGAATCAGACCCTGTGGATTGTTTTAAACATCACACAGATAATTCAAGCAATGTTTTTTTTAAATATATAAATTTATTCACTATTGAACTACAAATTATCAAATGTATTTTATATTTTATTTATTTAATACTACTTATCAGTGGTGTAGTGTGGAATATTGCCACAGTAAGCAGAGATTGTTAAAATTATGCATATGCTCTCACCCACCAATTGGTTTATAAAACATAGGTTTGACTCTACACACCTCACATGGGAATTTATTTTATCACCCACCATATTCCCATTTGACCGATAGCACATCGGTTCAACTTTATACACCTCACATGGGGATGTAAGTTAACATCTAATCTGTCCCCATTTGACTGATCGTACATAGTCTCTGCTTTACTATGTCCATCCTTTCTATGTCATAACACAACTCATGTTATCCTCATACATACTCTTCTCTTTTCTTACAACTCCTCTTTCCAATTCAACCTCCACCATCGCTTTCCAAACTTTATTTCTATCCACACTATCATATGCCTTCTCTGCAGCCATCAGTACAATTACCAAGTCCTTCCCAAATTCATACCTTCTATCTGTCAGCTGTCCTATAGCAAAGTTTAAATTAAGTCTATTGTAATTATTAGGGAATATTAAACCATTACAATATCTCCAATTATTTTATAATAAAGGAAATTGATAAAACTAAAGAAAAAGGAAAAATAAACTACTAAGAATAAATTTTATGAAGAAAGCCCACCTAGGGAAAGAGGTAAAATGTGGGAAGAATACAATGCACAAAGGTGACATCTTCTTCCTTTCTTCTGTCTTCTATAGTAGAAGTAGTCACACACACATTTTAACACAAATAAAATACTATTTCGGCATTGTTGCTTTTATCAAACAGAAAGAAGAAGAATTCAAAATGGAGTAATCCATTGTTTGTGTTTATTTATACACTCTTCTTCTTTGTGTTTGATAAAGGCAACAATGGCAAAATATTATGATTTTTGTGTTAAAATGTGTGTGACTACTTCTACTATAGAAGACAGAAGAAAGGAAGAAGATGTCACCTTTGTGCATTGGATTCTTCCCACATTTTCCCTCTTTCCCTAGGTGGGCTTTCTTCATCAAATTTATTCTTAGTAGTTTACTTTTCCCTTTTCTTTAGTTTTATCAATTTCCTTTATTATAAAATTATCTAGCCATTGGGCCACCTCATTTTTAAATATCTCCACTGAATAATATGCCAAGTTAAGTTAGTTTGTTAAGTGTATTCTGATACAAGGATTATAAAGTGTCTATCAAATATAAAACATTTGTTAAAGTTAGAGGTGATTCTTTGGAATCCTCAAATCTTTGAAACCTGACGAATATTTTTAATTCAATTCAAGGAGTCAATTTTTTTTTTAAATCTAATCTATTTTAAAGCTATTATAAAACTTAATAGTTGTTTTTTCAAACAAAATATTTTTACAAAATCTTATAGCTAGCCCACAGATCTTTAAACTTTCTTTATTCATGAGAGAAAACAAGATAAAATTATTAGTGACCCTGTCCTATATGGTTGAGTTTTTTAATACTCTAGTGTCATTTTGTTTTCAGTTTATATCAAATTACAAATATAAATAATCAAAATATTTGATATTGCAAAAAATGCATATATGTTTAGTATTATTGATTAAATGTTTATAATTTACAATCTTTTTGTTTGCAGATAACTAGAAGTGTACCGATTCAGTAAAACCGATTAACAATACCTTTTACCGATTATTTGAAATAATTGTTCATGCTACTATTATTTACACCGATTAATCCCGATTATCTCTTATTTATTAATAAATATTGGGAAATATGCTTAAGAGAATGTTAACAGTCAATGTAATTAATACAAAAAGATTTTATTTAAAATCATCAGTTAAAGCTTTGATTCTTAATTTTTGATTAATCTTTGAATGACTGGCGAAAGTTGGAACTAGATTGTTAGTTTTGTCCACGGTATGAACTTATATTTTTCTTTATTTGGTTATGTAATATTTTCATAACCCCAGCAACCCAGATTCAGTGTGTAAATGTGTTACTTTTTCTTCTTCTTCAATGTTGATCAATAAATTTCTACCTAGAAAATTTGGATTTAAATTTAAATTTAAAAAAATGATTAATCAACATAATAATCACTGATTACGATTAATTGCCAAAGCACTAGCAATCGCCTGATAATGATTAATCAGGATCCGCATCGGTACACCCCTACAGATAACCAATGGAAACTATTAGTTTATCTTAGTAAACAAAAATAATTATATTATATTTGTTTGCGTTTGTCTTGCCGCAGCCCTTAAAATCTCTTACATGACCCTCGAGGGGNTTATGGGTAAGATAAAGTTTGTTTTTTTTATTTTATTTTTTCAAGTGAATTTGAATCGTCTTAGTTTTAATAATACGTGTTCCTCACCTCCAACTTTAATGGTGCATGTGTTAACAGCTTCACCCACGAGGTTGGTAGCCTTGCACATGTAAGTCCCAGAATCTTCTGAGTATCCGTATAAGATGTCGAGGGCGACATAACCGAAGTCATGTGTCGTCCTGAAGCGGTGACCAGTCTTGATGGCGATACCGTTGACAAACCAGTCGATCTTCAAGTTGGGGTCATTGATTGGCTCGACCCTGCACTCCAAGTGGGCGTGTTCACCCTCCTTCAAGTTCTCCAGACTGGACAGAGAAACAGGAAAACCAACATATTAACTACCGGCTTCTGCGGTTGAATGGTTTAAGACATCAATCTTGCGATAGACTGTACTGCAGATTATGGTGAGGTTAGAGTTTGAATTCTGGTCAAATGCCTTGAAGTTTTTTTCCTAAAGGATTTTACATTCTCCCTCCATGCAAGTGTGGATACATTTTTTTCAAAATTAAACTTTCCTCATCCCTAAAACATTTACATAATTATTAAATATAGTCCAGAGGAAGGGTAGTTTTGAAACTTTGGAAATATGTACATTTCGATGCACTGAATGAAATGGGGGAAAAAATGTAAAATCTGATCGCTGGCGCCGCCATCTTGGCGCCCAAAACAGGATTTTTTCAAATATCTGGCTTTGGTTGCATCATACGTAAAAAATTATTAGTATAGAGTTAAAAAGGTATTCAATTTGCTACAAAATATGTCGTAACTATTTTTTCCTAAAATGAATCGTTTCGTCACAGCAGCCGAGCGAAATCGAGCATTATTTAAAAAATTCTCATTTTTCTCAATTAGTCATTTCATTGCAAGTCTAAGAATGAGTATTTTTGTGTTTGGTAAAGCATTTGTTTTTTTTTATTTAAAAAGCCTGCAATAAGTAGATTTTAGGTGTCTGCTTTGAATACCTGTATGTAGAATACTCGTTTCCACACCACCATTAGATTTTTTATTGCATCGTTTTAATTTGTCCAGGTTGACTGTAGTCTTCAGCAATACCTTCTTCTTAAATTCTTCCATTTTGTTAATCATTGATTGTGGCATTTGGTCGTTCTCCATGCTTGCGATAAATTTTTCGACTGGCGAGGAGTCGACTTCCTTACTGTTATCAAGCTCGTTGAATGTTTCTGGTGCATTTTCTCGGGGTTTTTCGTTACAGAAATTGAAAATCACAGAATATTTTAAACCTACCTTTATATAACCACACGCTGGCGTGCACCCTTTCTTGCACTTGCAGGAGATAAATTTAAACAAATTTAGGGAACAGAATTTATAAGCGTTGTTACTGGTATGAGGTCGGAGTTGTTCATAAGTTCTTCAGCATCAGCGAGATCACCCGGTTCAGCATTACTATCTTTAAAAATATGAATCCTCGCCTGCAAATCCTGGTCCTTTTGTAGTATAGTCATGAATTTTAGTTTTCCTTGATTGAAAAGAGCAGAGGTTATGTCACAACCGCTGAAAGAATGAAGAAATAGTATATTATCCAAGATGATTTCCCCGCGCGACTAACTGTCTGGAGAATACAGTGGCTGGTGTACAATGACTTTTGCAGCCAGTTTCTGGACGAAGAGAAAGTTTTTTCATGCATTATATGTGATACCTGGCTTCAGCTGCAACTAAATACAGTGTCAATTCCACGCATTTGATGATTTTGTGACACCTTTCATCATTTCGAGCTTGAGCTGATTTTAAAACTGTGTCTTTCACAGTAAAGTTACAAACATCATAAATTATATCACAAACACTTAATTTGGCATTCTTTTGTTTCTTTAAAATGTCCTCTGTAATTTGTAATTCTGCCGGAACACAAAAAAAAACAATTATGTTTAAAATCAAAAGTAACTCCACTTGATCTTAATTGTGGTGCTATGTAGTTGGTTTCACTTTTATTTTCTAACAAAGTACCCGTGAATTTCTCGTTGCAGTACCGCTTACGACACGAGTTATGCACTCTCAAATGTCTTTTTAAGTTCCTTTTCAAACGCAATCGTTTAAATGTTTCCATGCATTTCTCTTTCATCTCAACAGTCCAAAGTATTTGTTTCACAAATAAGGTATTTCTACTCCTGAGCCATTTTAATATGACACACAAACCAGTAAACTACCTCTGTGAAATCATATCTTTAAAAAAATCTATTAAAAGTATTTAATTTCCAGTAAAGCTACTAAAACAGATATTGAAATGAAATCACGATTCTAAAAGTAGATTGTTGCTAAGCCTACATTTGAATGCTGTCGAGAGAGAAGCTCCCCTCTAACAATTGTAACGAATTTGTTTGATTAACTTTATTAATAATACAAAAAAATTAACTTAATTAACACATAAAGCTCAATGCACTATCATTTCCCACGATTTCAAATAAATACATCTAGATATTTATCTGTACTATTGAACCCGAAGGAGAGAGAAAAGTTCCCCGAGTCAGCGAGAGATGAAACAAAGAACACTTACACAGGAGAAATCAAACCAACCCATGTTCCATGTCGCAGGTGTCCTCGAGATTGCCAGTTCTAAGAAATTGTCAGCTATATGAGAGCAAATAGGGGTGATTGAGGGATGGAAATAATCAGTTATCTGAAACTACCAACAAGTTGTGTTTTATGCTATCCAGCAAATAAAGAAATATTCTACAGTAGCGTTTAGGTTTTCCATCTAATATATTTCAATAATGCTCGACTTTGCTCGGCTGCCGCGCCTAAACTATTTAGTTTAGAAATAAAATTATTTGACAGTATTTGTAGCAAATTTAATTCTTTTTTAATTAATAATGACCTTTTATGCAGTATGACATACCCGAAGAGAGATATTTTGAAAATACTATTTTCGACGCCATTTTTCCAAGATGGTTGCGCCAGCAGCTGCGATCGAATTTTACATTTTTTTGTATTTCATTCAAGGCATTAAAATCTACAAGTTTCAAAACTTCCGCACTTAATGGGATCAAGCACCTTTTTTTCATGCCCTGTTCGCTGTACTAATATGTGTGCAACCCAAAGAGGTAGTGGAGTGCACTGCTGTAAAAAAACATATTAATTGAAATGAAAAATGAATCTCAAAATGTATTATAATTGTGAGCACATAAAATGCGTGAGTCCAACACCTTAGCTCAGTTGGTAGTGTGTATGTCTTCTGAGTTAAGAGTACTGGGTTCAATTCCTCTCATGGTCAAAAATATTATTAATAAAATGTGGTTTTCCCCTCTCATATAATGAATTAACGGCCAGGGACTGGGTGTTCTGTCTGTTCTAGATTTAAGATAGATTAAGAGTAATGTGCTGATATAATAAGTTGAATCAGAAAGTGCGTGTTAAATATATCAAATAAATATTATATGAAAAATAAATTCTGTCCACACACATCAGAAAGTATTATGTATTTATTATATAGGTAGTTCTAGTGTACCCAGCTAGGATTGAACTCAAGAGTCCTGGGGTGAATCCCAGCACACGTGTCTTAATATTCTGGTAACTCACTTGTTGAGAGGGGTGGTGAAGACAGGTTTTTGATCTTGGGGCTCCACCTCGGCCTTCTGTGGTCGCTCAAAGTTCTCCAGGTCCCGGATCTTCTTCAGACGATCAGCGTCCAGCGTGTCCAGGTACAAACCTGCCTTGGCTGGAAACAAACAAAACAATTGACATCCCTGGTAAACATTGCAGAATAGAATGATTACTTATTTATACACTCTATTTTTAGGAGGTTGTTTTGTGAATTTCAATAAAATGAAAACTAGATCAAGGGAATGGGCAGTAATGATTGATTTTCTTCCAGAGGCAGCCATTACCTCTTTGTTCAGTGGCAGCAGTGTAAAGGGTAAACTTTGTTTCTTATTTAATTAGGTGAGTGTTCATGGTTTACTTGGTTACATCTTGGTATCAAGTGTTATCGACCAAGTGATTCTGACCAAGGTAAAGTGTGAAAATGACTAGGAGTTGTTTTTTATAAACAAAAATAGCGGTTGGGGTGGAGTATATTCCATTCAAAGAAAAGCTGCTTATGTAATAAAAGTTAATTTTCACCTTACTCTATGAGGCTAGAAACTCGAAGTTTATTGCCGCCCTTACAAAAGTGCAGCACCTATCCCTATCTTGAGCTAGTTCTATCCAGTCCATCTCATTACAACCTCTCTCTTTCAGGACCATTCTAATATTATCCACCCATCTGCATCTAGGTCTTCCCAATGGTCTCCGCCTCAATTTCCACCTTAGTTATAAATATTGTAATATGTATATTATTTATAAAATAAAATAGCTAAATACATAATAATAATTGTACTTCTTGATCAGGCATATTTTTTTATCTTAAATAGTTATTTCTAATAAAAATGTTAAAAGGATAAAGAGATAGCTTGATCAACAATGCTCCAACAATGAAATCCCCAGGTTTGACTCGTTCTTAGATTATTAATTCCTCAATTTTTTTTTATACTCATCTTCGGCTTATCTGCATATTTTCACATTTGGGATAGGGAGGAGTAAGGTTGTGTTTAGAGAAAATGTGCCCACATTTTTGTGTAGAGGTGGTAAATCATTTAAGGAAAGAAATCGCCCCCAGTACACCCAATCAAACTTCGAGCTACCTGTCATCGGCAGTCCATTCTATGGAAAGAGTAATGTCTTAGACCATTTGACAACAGAAGCAGGTGTCTGCACAGTTCCTAATCAAGAGGTGAGTATGATTAGTCCAAGTCATGTGAACTCACCGTCTACAGTGACCGAGCAAGTGGTGACAGCCTCGCCCACGGCGTTCCTGGCCTTGCACATGTAGGTGCCTGAGTCTTCAGCGTACGCGTACAAGATGTCGAGTGCCACAAAGCCAAAGTCATATATTGTCTTGAACCTGTGACCTAAAGAAGAAGAAGAAAAGAGATAAAGAGCAACAATAAAAACCCGTGTTTTATTTGAACAGTGAGAAAGTTATCCGGCGTAAAAAAGTGGAAGACTGCACAAAATTTCATGTGAAATAAGATATGTTTTAGTTGATAGTACAGTAAAGTCTTGGAAACTCTACACTCAATAACTCAACATTTCGCGTGACTCGACACATGCATCTGCACACAGTTGTTGGTGCCAAGGTAATTCAACGTATAACCTCTCAGTTTGTTTGTGTAACTCGAGTGGAACAGTCGTGTTGTAGTGTTTTTACAAGGGCCGTGTTTATTAGCTTTCCAATTCAGTAACGTGTTATTCGAATCAATACAATATTATATGTACAGTACTGTACTGCATTTCTGTATACTATAAGTATATATACCATTATATTAACATGGAATATATTGTACTGTACATATATTACTGTTAATGTACCATGCAATACTACAGTACAGTACAACTGTACCTATAGTATTCGATACTGTACTGTGATTCATCCTGGTTTAGTAAACATGCATCATATGCAAGTTCATTCATAAAACTCGACACCATCTCAGTCCACATAGGTCGAGTTTCTGAGACTCTACTGTATCAATGTAATCATCAAATCATAAATAGTTATTGAACTCACAAAATGTGTAGGCCTATATAAATTAAATCTATTAATCTTAAATGTTTAAATAGGAGATGTTATTGTATTTTTTAAAGCAAAGTTCATTAAATATATAACAGCACAATTTTTCATGCATATAATGATAGTTATAGTTAGAGAAATGTCAAACACTATTTTATGATTCTGAATCTCGAATACAAAATTCATTTTACATACAAATCTGGAATCCTAATCTGAATATTATAAAATATGGTAAGCTTAATAGGTTTAATTTACTATATTAATTCTTAAGTTGCTAAATTATCTTCTTTTTTTTAACACCGCGTCTTACTACCTGTTCAGGTACATACTCGTGTGTACTAATTAATTTGATGTGTTAATGATGAGGAAGGTTGAATTTAGAGGAAGTGTACCCATATTTGTGTGGGGGAGAGTGTAAAAACATTTAGTAAAAATTACCCTCAGTTCACCCAACCAGGATTCGAACCTCAACCTCCCTGTCATCAACAGTCCAGTTTATTGTGAAAGTAATGCCTTGGACCATGTGGCCATCAAAGTGGATCTTTTATAGCTATAATATAAGGCTGGAAAGAGTATCTTTAAGGCGGCACTACACTACCTTGGGGTATTGGTCGGCCATTGCAGAACCATTCGACCCTCATGGTGGGGTCATTGACGGGTGTTAGTGTGGCCTCCAAATGTGCACTTAGCCCCTCAGGCAGTTTCTCAATGTTACGTAGTGGTCGGCCGAACTGGGGTTTCTCTGCGATGACTGCGTCTTCCTTGGGGGTGCGCTTGTTCCTGGAGTCATCCTCCAGGTATTGAATCTTCTGGAGGGCACCCTCGTGTTGGGTGTCGCGAATAATGGAAGAACGTGCTGGGGAGAAAAAACACTGGTGATTTGGTTGGTCGACACGAGCTAAAAGTCTGCCCATCTAAGCCCCTGGTTGACACATACTTTAGGCAGGCAGTACATCTAAAACCAGACGTTGCATCATAGTGCAGTTTTATGTATTCTACTTTAAGAAAACAGTGAAACTGAGATCAGTGAAATTGTTTCACCATTCTTATAAAAAAAAAATTATTTCGAAATGAATTTTAAAAAATAATTCTAAACTGAATTAAAAAAAAAATTTAAACTGAAAAAAAAATGCAACTAAATTGATCCCAACATCACTGTTGTCAGACGAATAATGTGTACAATTGCAATTTGATGCATTTTTCTAGTTCCAGCGTAATATAATTTCACATTTGATTGGTCGGGATATGGTCTCTTGTGTGTGTTTGTGTTATTAGATCTTTAGTTTTTTCTAATAAGCTTAAGTTAAAAAAATATTCTTCTTTAATATTTGTAGTATCTATAATATTATCATATTGATTACCTTTTAAGTGTTTATTTAATTTATTTTTTTCCTTAAAGGTTGTGTTTTTTTGTTTTTTTCCATGTTTGGGTTTTAAGCTGTGTGTGTGTGTATCTAGAGGACCGAGTGGCCGCCACATGTTGGCAAAGATAGTGCCAACATTTGTGAGAAGAGTGTGGCATGTGGTCAGCACAGTACACCCTCTGGCTTTTAATCTCAGTTTTCTATACTGGAACAGCTAATTTTTAATTCAAGTAGCTCCTTATTTGTCTTCCCCCGAGTATAAGTTGACCCTGTTACAAACCCACTGCTTCACAGAAAAACCTGAAAGTGCCGAGGATAGAATCCGGGACCAGTGAATATGTAACCAGAAGCTATACCACAGATGTGGTCATATATAAACTATATAACCACGATAATGTGATAGGAACAAGGATAGCAGAGATTTGGAGGAAGTGAATCCACATTTGCTTTTAGGCACAGTAGAAAACCCTTTAGGAAAAAAAAAATTGGTACATTAGGCCGAAATTTGAACCTCGATCTCCCCATCATCGGCAGCCCAGTCTATTGCGATAGTGATACCTTTGGCCAGGCTTAGTCTACTTTTTATTTTTAAGGCCGACCACAAGCTACTAAGGCCTACCTCTATCCCCTTCACAATACCATCAATATGAAGAGAAAAAATTGCATATAAAGATTAAATAAATATAAAAATACTAACCTACAAAAAACAAAAGTATTGACATTTTAAGACTCCGGATAGATTTAAAAACAGGTTTCTTATTAATGAGAAACAAAAAATTAGGGAAAAGAAGATGAATGAGGAATAAACCCAAAACATAAATAAACATACAGCGTATTTGCTGAATACCAAACTACTGTTCTGATACAGTTCACATCTTAGCAGAGTTGCCAACCGTCTTGTCTAAAGTGATAGTGCATGGACCTGAAATACATTGTTTTATTGGTGTGCCTGTTTTGCTTTGCCCTCCGTTGGTCATGTAATGCACCTCAGTTGAATATCAGCGTGAACGGTGAAAGCTCATTAGGATATAAAACTAGTGTACAGTACCGTATTTGATTTTCAAGGATTTGAACATTTCTCTCTCAAGAAACATTTAACGATCTATCAAAAATGACAATAATGTGGTTGACCGGCCGATCAAACTGTTGGCCAAGTCTTTCTCAGACCATTCGCGAAGCTTACCCTGTCTCTGTCTCCACCAAAACTTCTCTAACCTGTGACGTTGAGCTTGATGGATGACTGTGCCTGTCCCAGTTTGTTGATAGCCTTGCAAGTGTACTCTCCAGAGTCCTCTGGATATGCCGTCAGGATGTCCAAGGCGGCGAAACCAAAGTCGTATGTTGTACGGAAACGATGGCCTGAACACAAGCAGGAATAGAGCTTACACAAAATTTATACAAAAATAGGTTATATCAGAACAGAAGTTTATTAATTAATTAAATTATGAGCAGGAACCTTAGCAAAAAAAAAAAGTAAAGAAAACTGTAAAGAATTTGATCGAATCTTATTAATATACTGTTATTTAATCAATGATGATTATAACTTGATTACATTTTAGATTATATTTATGTATAAAAATTAACATAAACATATGTTAGGTCTAGAATATGGAGAGATGATAGTGCCAAACTAAGTTAAATACAAAAGAACACTGATTACACTAAAAGGATATGCGACAAAGGTGGTTCGGTCCAGATAGTACAAAATTTGAAAATTAGATTAAGAAAAAAAAACTATTCTTAACCACAAATAAATAACACTATTATAATTTAGTATTATTATATGTTAGTGGATGATGTTGGCAAACAAAGATGTACAAAAACTTGGGTCAGGATAGGCAAAAGTTGATAGCTACAGCAAATTAATCACAAACTTAATTACCTAATAATGATGATAATATTTTTGAGATAAAATGTGTTAAGTACGTCATAATTTGTAATTGAACAAACAAAGAAACAACGAAACATTGAGTTGTTTGTAAACATGTGTCAGGGTTTTAACTTTTATTTTATTAATGATTATACATTCTACAGTTCTATTGTATTTATTTAATTACACTTTATATTACTATTGAAAAAATAAAAACTTTGAAACTTGATCAAACATTAAAAAATTAATAATGAAAGGGATTGTGAGGGTGGAAGATAGATCATGCCTTAAGTTGCGGTGATACTCTTAGTTGTAAATTTAGATAATCTGCATTTATTACTCGGGCGTGTGACCGTACCTGTCTGAAGAGGTGTGCCATTGTGATACCACTCCACCTTGAGGTTGGGGTCAGGGTACAGCTCGATGCGGCACTCGTAATGGGCACTCTGCCCTTCCACCAGTTTGGTAGGACCATTGAGTTGTGTGGTGAAGCGCGGGGCTTGAGTCACTATGATGTCATCTTCCTGGCGGCGCTGGTACTTTGTTGAGTCCTCCAGTTGGTGTAGTTTCTGGAGTGCTCCCTCATGCTGGCTTTCTAGCAGCAACGATGCTTTTGCTGGACAGATATTGGGTGGAGGGTGTTATTAGTAAGTTAGTAGTAATTTGGTTTTAAAACTACATACACACATGGGTATCAAGCCCAGGACATCTGACTTAAAAAGATAATCTTCCTATTATTTATCTAATCAGGGTCATGCTGAATGTCTGTAATCAGGTGTAATTATTCAATAAAGTAATACCTTTTTCATGTCAGATGCTATAATCTATATTAATTTATTGATTTATTTATTTCTAAAGTGTAAACATAATATCGTTTAATATAGAAAAATTTAATGATTAGTGAAAGTTGGCCTTCAATATAGGTCGAACCAGTAAGGCTCGGTGGTATATAGCATTGGTGCACAAAACAAAATGTCCTAGGATTTATTCCCGTTTCCAGAATATCATTTTTCAATTGACTGCATTTAATATTGTATGGTTAAAAAGTTACATTACTATTTGAAAATTCACTCTCTATAATCTAATATATCAAATTTGAGCAAAATGTAAATGTAAAAGTAGTGTTTAGTGGTGGACATTTTTATTAAAAAATAAGTTTTATGTGACTTAAATTTGATAAATTGTTTCTCATTTTTCCAACACAAGGTGTTGTGGCTGTTAAGAATATGCCAGCACTCAATGAATATCATATTTTATTTATTTAAGGTATTTAATGTGTACTTTCTGAAATAAATGTTAACACCATCACACAAGAATTTTTATGAGTGAGAGTGAAAGAGCCTACCAATTTTGCCAGGAAATATATATTTTAAAATACCTTCCAGGGTTCTTTTACATGCCACAATCAGCATAGGATTGAGGGCTTTACTTCCCCTCTGAATGAATTTGAGCTACAAAATGGTATCGCTCAAGAAAATTCCAGCGATCTCGGCTGGATTTGAAAACACAAACATCAGGCCCTGAGGTGAGCATTCAGCCCAAAGACCTCCAAGGTCGACTAATGAATATCTTCTCGCAGTTGTTAGTAAGTAAATTAAGAATATTTGGAAGAAAGTAATCCTATTAAATCTTACAGTGGACGACGAGTGAAGAGGACGTTACAGCTTCTCCGAGCTCATTGGTGGCCCTGCAAGTGTATGTGCCGGAGTCCTCAGGGTACACGTACTTCATGTTCAACGCTACATAGCCAAAATCGTGCATGGTCGTCACACGGTTAGCTGTTACAAATCAGTATCCGAGACCTTTCCACCAATATCCATCCTTATAGGTAAATCAAGTGCATTTGGTATTAATTTCATAATTTATTCTTTAAATTTAAAAATGAAACCTTGACAAAGGAATCAAACCCAGGATTCCTGTGTCCAGGTAATTTTACAAATTAAAGAATATGATATATTGATGTGGCTATAACCGCAACTAACAAATATAATAACTTGGCTATTTGATCCATAATTAATTAAATTGTTGGCTGAACAAAATAATTTGGATAAGTATCTAAGCAAAAAAAAATTTCCGCATTTCAAATATTTCTACATTGTTCCTATTGGTGTTTGTGAATAATTTTTATTAGTATTGTTAACTCAAGGTCATTAGAAACTTAACTTAAATTGATGAATCAAAGGAACTCAATGGCTTTTACTTGAAATCTGTTATTGCAAGTTCTTCAGATTAAACTATTGTTCTAAATCTTATGATACACGATAGTGTAATTGGTCAAGGTAATCTTAACACGTTTCCAGGTAAACAAAGTTTAATTTTTATGCTCACTGCCTCATATTTTACAGATCAGTATGCAATCTAACCTCATCATAATCAACAACATCATTATGTAACGTTCCAGACTGTGGATGGGTATTTCATAAAATACCTCCATCTTCTTCTACCCTTCCCCCATTCTCACTACTTTGCTTACGTCCATTCTTCTCCTCTCATTCCCACACTTGCTGTTATCTGCTCCTCCCATTTCTTTATTGGTCTCCCTTTTGATCTTTTCTCTACATACTTTATCTCCATCACTCTCCTTCAGATTCCTTTCTTCTCCATAGGTATTACATGTCGATATCATCTCTTATGTACTTCAACATCCTCGTTACATGCCCATACCATCTCACCTTTGCTTCCTCTACTATCTTATGTACTTCAACATCCTCGTTACATGTCCATACCATCTCACCCTTGCTTCCTCTACTATCTCATGTACTTCAACATCCTCATTACATGTCCATACCATCTCATCCTTGCTTCCTCTACTATCTTATGTACTCCAACATCCTCATTACATGTCAATATCATCTCTTATGTACTCCAACATCCTCATTACATGACTATACTATCTCATCCTTGCTTCCTCTACTATCTTATGTACTTCAACAACCTCATTACATGTCAATATCATCTCTTATTTACTCCAACATCCTCATTACATGACTATACTATCTCATCCTTGCTTCCTCTACTGTCTCGTGTACTCCAACATACCCATTACATGACCATACCCTTTATTATATCACGTAATCTGGTTTCTCTTGGTCACAGCTTGTATGCTCTCCATGGCCTCCAATTTCCGAGTTGCTCTTATATCGAATGTCCAGGTTTCTACTGTGTAAGTGACTATCCCTAACTAACCACGCGTGTTCCAACATATGAGAGAACTGAAAAACTCACATGCTTGTATGGGCACCCCATTCCTAAGCCAGTCGACCTTGAGCTTGGGATCGCCGACAGGGATAAGACGAGCCTCAAAATGTACCGCTTGGTTCTCGGCGCACTTGATGTCCTTCATGGGCTGCGTGAACATGGGAGCCTGGGTTACCGAGTCCTCTTGCACTGTCTGACGCTGGTACCTGGAGGTGTCCTCCAGATAATTGATGCGAGACAGGGCAGACTCGTGTTGAGTGTCGAGGTAGATGGACTTCTTGCCTATAGATTAAGAGGTAAAAAAAATAATTATATTTGTGTCAATGAATATCAACAGATAGGGTGGGGGTGGGGTGAGAAAGGTCACTCAAAACATCATATCCTCAAATTTGTCATCTCATAAAAAATTCAAGATTAGAGGATCTTACAATATATCAGCTCCACAAGTTGAGTCGCTATGCCAAATTTGGTGGTCGCATGGTCTATGGCATCATTCCAGCAAAAGATGGGACTGCCATTGATTAGGAGATTGGGGTTAAAATCTCAATAGAATGTACTGAGGGTGTATTTTCCTAAATGGTTTTCCACTTTCCCTCCACAAAAATGCAGGTAGATTTTTCTAAACTATACCTTTCTCACCCGTAACCCATTAGTGTAAATATCTAAATAGCATGATCAAGTAGTAAGACATGGTGCACAATAAAAGCTCTTTATTTGATATTTTAATTTTGATCTGTATATTTAGTTTATGGACTATGGTAGGCAATGTGAACACTACCTACAATTTTTTGCAATAAGGAGGGAATATTTACATAATACATAGTAAAGCCAGCCACTATGCATTTGGTCTAGATTGAACCAAAGCCTCTCATACTTAGAAACTGCACTAGTATTAAGAGAAACTAGATCTGGCTTCTTTAATACTGACAATCTGTTAGAATAACCTTACGAATTTTTTCCCTTTTAATCATATATGGAAAAAAAACTCTATGGCATCAACCTGCAATCAAGCAATAAGGGCCAAGCGGCCGCCATCTGTTGGCAAAGATAGTGGAGAATACTGTGTATAGAGGGTGTCATGTGGTCAACATAACTAACCTTCATTTTTCTGGATCAGAGTCTTAATGTAAATAACATTTACTTAAATGGCTTAATATTTTTAGTGAAAATTAATATTACACCATATTTGAGTAATGAATGATTGACATAGCAAAATATATAAATAATATAGGCTAATGTAAGTGATAAGAGGAAGCCAACCGGATTATGACAAGTTTAGTTGGTTAAATTCTATAATAATTGGTAACTCACTGAGAACTGCGAGGTTGGCGGAAGTAATGGCCTCTCCTAGAGCGTTCTTTGCTCGGCAAGTGTAAGTCCCAGAGTCTTCTGGAAGACAGTGTTGGACGTCCAAAGCCACGAAACCAAAGGCATGAGTCTCTGTGAACCTGGATCCTGTTTGAGGGTAAATAAATATTGGTGTAATTTTTGTAACACAAACACAAACATCACCTAACAAAATATTATCTAAATATTTGATGCAACATGCATTTTATTATTCAAGTCTTATAAGTAATCTAACTCAAAATACTTCCGGACCATTAGTTAAAGTGGTACATTATAAATATTACAACATAACCTGTTTTTCCCAAAGCTATATTTCAATATATTGTTTACCTGTTTCACAACTTCATTTGGAAATGCATGGAAAAAAAAAAGACATGTGTTTACTCCACATATTTAATTTGACCTTTTTTTTAATTTGAGCTAATTTCAATCGATGAAATAAAAATAAATAAGGGAGCAAGTGAAGGCTACATCAAAAGGTGTTGAGAAAGAATTCAAACTAGGAGTAAAAGAAAGACGAGAGATGAAGAAGAGCTAGTAATCAGCTCCAAGACCAAAGTGACTACTTACAGGATGCAAAGCAAACAAAAATCTGGATGTTCACTACTATCCACCTGTCTCGTACCTGATTTGAGTGGCACGTTGTTATGGAACCACTCGACCTTCATGGTAGGGTCTGACACGGGAATAAGGCGGCACTCAAAGTGGGCCCTCTGCGACTCTTTGATGCTGATGTTCTTGATGGAAGTGGTGAAAGTGGGAGCCTGCTTCGTCGTCTCCTCAGTGTACTCAGAGCGCTGGAAGCGCGAACGATCCTCCAGATATTGGATCTGTTCCAGTCCCATTTCGTTCTGGGTACTTGTCAATATTTGGGCACTACCTGTAATTGATTAAATAAGGATTAAAATAGTTGTAAATGTATATAAACTATAGCCATATTTCCTTCATTTACTTATTACTTATGTGTTTATCTAGTATCTTGGAAGTGTGAATGAAGATAAATGAGGTAGTAGAGACAATATGACATGAAACGCGCAAAAGGGGTGGATGTAATACAGTTGCGTAAGAGAACTGATATGGAAGAGAAGTGTTATCTAGGGTGTACTTTACACCCTTATCTAGGTAAGCAGCTGAAACAATGACAATGGATGTAAGAGAAACCGGAAAAGAGGAGGCCATGGGGATAATGAGAGCTGTAATGAAGAGAAACAGGAATGAAGTTGTCTGGGCCTGATTTGAGGTACAGGGATACATGATATTGTAGAGGACACAAGGGTGAGATGGTATGGTCATGTAATGAGAATTGAAAAAGAAAGGATTTCAAGGAGAGAGCTAGAGATGAAGTATGTAGAAGAAAAGAACACAAGAGATGACAAAAAAAGATATGTGAGCAGATAACAAAGTGTGCGATTGATAGGAAAGTAATGGAAGCAAATAATGTGGAAGAATGGTGGAAGTACAGAGGAAGATGGAGGCATTTTACTAAAGAATCTCAGCCACAGGCTGGAAACAGATGAAGATGGTGACCTATGTGATGTTCTATATTAATTTTTGTTAAGTATCTGAAAAATTAATATGTCAGTTGAAGAATTTAAATGGAATTTATTTTGTTGTTTCATCATTTTTTTATTTAGCATCACGTCTTGCTACCAGTTAGGGCTATACGCTATTTATGTTGTTAACGTGTCCTTTGCAAACAGGCCTACAGTAGTTTATACATGGCGCTTACTTCTGCAGATTAGGTTGCATGTGGTCTCATCCGCGCCGACCAGGTTGACAGCTCGGCAAGTGTAGGTTCCAGAATCCTCAGCGATCAAGTCGATGATGTCAAGAGCCACGTAGCCAAAGTCGTGGATCGGACGGAATCGGTGGCCTGCAAAGATGATTAAAAACAAGCTGAGTATTACAAACATTTTACGATACCGCCAAATTCACAATGGTAATATTTATTATTTAAATAACAATGATCCATTTATTTAAAAATTAGTATTGTATACTTGAAACTTTACCATTTTCCTTTTTATTCTCTTTCATGTTATTGTTCTCCTCTTTTAAAAAGTTGTGTTGCATGTTTCACACTCCTTCCTAATGAGTTCCGATAGAGTGAATCCCAGGTCAAGGGATTAGGCGGAAATGATCAATTTTCTTCAAGAGACAGCCATTATCTCTTTGTCCAATGGCAGTAATTTAAAGTGTGAGCCATATTGTAATGGTCTGCTTTTATGTGTTTCCATTTACCTTTTCTGTACCTTCTTCCAAATAAAACAAAATACCTCAATATGCGAGAAGAGGTTTTCCTTAAAGAGAAATATTGTTTATTGGTTTAGTAATAGAACCACTCTATTGTACTTATATATAGTTTATTATCATTATCTTTACTTTCTTATTTTTCTTTCGGCCCGCCATTTTTGCCAGCCTACGCAAATTAGCCTGCAATACATGAACGGTAGGATCACAACTTTGCTGATGTATTAATAAGAGTCCGATTTTCCTTGGAAGGGCCTTATTTGACAAGTAAACAAACTACTAGATCTAATTTAATATATTCATACATCAAGTTATGTAATCTAAGCTCTCACTTTTAATAGATATTATCAATACTTATAAAATAACCATAATTATACTATAAAGTGTTGTCAATATCGGCTGCAAAAAAATATGTTTGTATTTTATAAAAGGACCTTCCTATGAAAAGGGGACTGTGTATAATTTTATAACCATTATTTATTGTATTGTCAACAGCCGATCAACTTACCGACAGTTACTGGGCGGCCATTCATGTACCATTCGACCTTGAGATTGGGGTCGGTTACTGGCTCCAGTTTGCACTCAAAGTGAGCGTGCTTCCCCTCCCTCATGTTGTCCAAACTCTTGGGTTTGGTCACGAAGCGAGGTCGGATGTTGACAACCTCGTCCACGTACTCTGACTTCTTGTAGCGTGATGAGTCCTCCAGGTACTGGATCTTCTCCAGACCCGAGGGATGCTGGGAGTCCAGGATGAGATCTCTCTTGGCTGAAGGAACAACAAGATTAATGTAATTTGTGGTTTAGGGATGTGAACTTCAAATCCTCAATATTTGGAATCCTTTAGGATACTCGACATTTAAGGTTTCAGGAAATTATCAAATTTGAGATTCAAAATATATAGTCTATTTTTTTTAATATCAGTTTTAATTTATATATATTTTTTCTCTGTGGTCAAGTGGTGGAAGTTCCTGACTACAGATCCAGAGGTCCCAGGTTTGATCCTTGAAGCTTGCAGAATTTTTCTGTGAAGTAATGGGTATTGAACAAGGTAATATCCAGACTCGGGAGGACTGATTTTTTGGTGATTCATCCCAACATAATTATATCATAGGACCAACTTAAAAGCCAGACCCCAGACTATTAGTTTGCCACTTTTAACCTAATTAATCCACATTATAATTAATGTGTTATATCAAACATGTAAATATTTACTTACTATTTCTATTTTATTTTACATTCACCATATTTTCTAAGATTTGGATTTGACTTTTAAATCCATGTATAAAACAAAGACTCAGATTTGAGCTTTGGATCCATAAAATAGTGGATTCTTCCATTCTCTAATCAAAAATATTTCAATAGGAAGCCCGTAGTGAAATGGGTGTTAAAAACACTTACCTATTATCCTAACGGAGCATGAAGTTACTGCTTCACCCAGCTGGTTGCGGGCCTGGCAGGTGTACACTCCTGAATCCACGGGGTACACACTCAGTAGATCCAGAGCCACATAGTCAAACTCGTGGGCCGGTCGGAAACGATGCCCTGAACAAAACAACCCGTATAATTGTTATTAATATTTTTTTTAAGTTCAAAAAATGGAGGAATTTTAAGAACGTATCAATAGTTTTTTTTAAAGTACCGCATCTTACTGCCTGTGAGGGTTATACACCTGTGTACAAATCACACTAACGTGCTGGGTATAATGAAGGTTTAGTTTAATGAAGGGTACGTAAATTTGCATGGTAAGAGAATGTAAAACCATATAGGATAAACCACCCTTAGTACACCTGACCGAGATCAAACCCCAATCTCCCCATCAATGGCAGTCTAATCTATTACGAGAGTAGTGCCTTAGACAATGCGGCCACCGAAGTGGATCTTATCAATAGTAAATGTAGGTTTTAACTAACACAAAAGTATTTGAAGCTTTTATGGTAGGTCTACTAGCAGGTATAGATTTAAATAATAGTGGTGTATTAGAAAGTTTTTTTTTTTCAATTTGAGTCGAGTTTAAATGAAAACATAATGTTTTATATGAGTTAGAATAATATAGAGCAATATTTTTGCTAGAAATATTTCAAATTGAATTTTTGTGGCCATAAACCATAAACACAAACAAACTTATTTTTACGTGCTATATCTTTATTTTTAATTGGACAAAAGTAAATATTAAGGAACTTGGTTCACTAAGAAATAACATCCTAAAATTGAAAAGACTTAATTTAACTGGAAATTTTTAAAATAAAAATCAAACATGTTGAGCGCTTGAATTTTTAAACTTTAGTAATAAAAGAAATTGAGTCGAGTTTGAAAAGCTATTAAAACAAAACTCAAACTAAAATTTTAAAAATAATCGCATAATCCCCTTTTGTGTTTTTTTTTTTGTTTTNGTTTTTTTTTTTTTTTCTCTTTTAGGAAGTTGTGTTGCGCGTTTCATACTCCTCCCTGATGAGTTCCGATAGAATGAAACCTGGGTCGGGGGATTGGGCGGTGACGATCAATTTTCTTTAAGAGGTAACCATTACCTCTTTGTCCGTTGGCAGCAGTGTAAAGTGTGAATTGTGTTCTTCTTTTCATTGTAAAGGCCATATTGTGTTCGTCCCCCTTTTATATGTTTCTATCCACCTTTCCTGTATCTTCTACCAAATATAATACAATTACCTCATAAAGCGAAAAGAGGTTTTCCTTATAGAGTCATATCCTAATCAAACAACCTTTAATCTAAGCCATCACTTTCAAAATAGAATAGAGTGCCTAAAACAAGGATATCGGGGAACAAATTCTGGCTGGGTGTACTGAAGATGTGTTTCTCTGAATGGTTTTTCTACTCTATTTCCACACAAATGTACTAACACATCCAACCCTCCTCCTTCCTCACCCCTAATACCACCTACCTCATCCCTAGCACGTTAGTATAGTTAGTTTGTATCCGTACAGCCTAAATGGGTAATGAGATGCTGTGACAATTAAAACATTATTATTTAAAGAATGTCTTACATTTAGAAAAAATTAAAATTTGTATGCATCCTTGCATCAAAAATATTATCTATATTTTTTTTCTCTTTATTTTCTGGAAATATTTACTAAGACTAATGCGAAACAATTCCCCACCTGTCCCGACAGGTCGTCCGTTGACGAACCAATCAACCCTGATGGTGGGATCCCCGACGGGCTGTAGACGACACTCCAAATGAATGTTGGTGCCCTCCACTGTCTCTATGTTGTGGAGGGGACGAGTAAACTGAGGAGCCTGCATCACAGTCACATCCTCCGCGACTGTGCGGCGGTGACGAGAAGAGTCCTCCAGATACTGGATCTGCTCGAGAGCCTGCTCGTTCTGACTCTCGGTCAAGATGTCCGATTGGCTGATCACCTGGGAGGGTATTGACAAGGAGTTTATCATATATCTTGAAGTAGTCTCTTATTTACTTCAATATAACATAACAACTTAAAGACGGGTCAAATCTGAATGTTAAATTGTCTTTCAAATCTTGAATCAAAATATGAATCCTTGAATCTTTAAAAGTGTACCATCTTAGTTAAAGTGAACGTATTTAAAACTTAATTTTAAACAGTTGTTTAAGGCTTGATGTCACTGACAAATGTTAGTGTGTTTGTCATGTCTGTTAAGTCGTAAACAACAAAGAAAACTATTTTTTGGTAAATGAATTATATTAATACAATCTTGTCCTTTTTTGTGATGTTGCTACTCTCCCAACTACATAAGTCTATATAATTCCTTCCACCAATTGCTTAGACTTATTATATCTTAAGAATATTTTTTTAAGATTTTTTTTAGATTCTTATGAATCTCAAATATTATAAGATTTGATCATCCCATTGTATTAAAAAAAAACATATTAGTGTTTAGGAGTGTGCAAGTACTCGAAAATTCAAATTCAACTTGATTTCCCCCC
>CABFVX010000474.1:0-34879 GCA_902151425.1 Timema shepardi | reverse complement strand
CCCCCCTCCCTCCCCTAAATCTCTAAAAACATGGTATATGTAACCACAATGTTTGATTTTATTTCAATTTTTTTTTTTAATTTTATTAATAAAGAAAAAACTGTGCCAAATAGATATTTTAAATTAAACAATGAAGAGGGGATAGAAGGGCAAGGCCTAAACACTAACGAGAAAACGGTAGGCCTCAAAGTTCACAATTAAAAACACAACAAAACACATAATTATGTAATTCTCATGATAAATCAGTCTCCTTCTTTGGCAGAAGAGAGTAAAACCCCAAAGGGATGATGTTATCATGGCTGGGGGTAGATCATGGACACTTAGACACTGTTGCCTGTGTCTTGAGACCAGGGGAGTGCCTGGATTTGGTTAAATCTATTGGTGAGCCAGTTCTCATCTAAGAAGCTGGAAAGCATTGCAACTATCGGGGAGGACTTGTATTACTCTACTATAACATGAATCAAAATCTGCATTAGGCATTTGGGCATGAAGTGCTACTGGTTTGTCAGGGTCGTTGGGGTTGGTATCAAAACGGTTACCATTCTTTGTCTCTGTGTTCCTGTGGTGAGCCAATGTATTCAGCAATGCAGTAATTGCTGGCTGGGCTGTTTAGGTTGAACTAGAATGTTGCTGAGATCAGGGGGCATTTGAATGTGATCCTTAGAGCACTGTTGAGAAGTTAAGATATTGGAGCCTGCGTTCAGTATAAATTTGACTTTGTCTAGTGCTTCATAATATTGGGTGGTGAGCAGTATTTCATTGGAAGGTTGTTTCTTGATAGGCTCTTGATTGGATTGGGGTCTGTTTATTTGACTGTTGACTATGTGTTAGGATATCTTCGGGCTGTGAAAGCCTTTCCATTTGGTGTTTTACTCTCTTCTGCCAAAGAAGGAGACTGATTTACCATGAGAATTTAATAATTATGTGTTTTGTTGTGTTTTTAGTTGTAAGCTTTGAGGCCTACAGTTTTGTGTCAAGTGTGTAATCCTTGCCCTTCTATCCTCTCTTCGTTATTTAATTTAAATTGATTCAATTTTAAGATATTACTTCTTATCAGACAAAGTATCTCAATGTTTAGTTTTGTTTGATTTAAAAATTAGCTAATTTTTGTATGATAGGAACTTTTTTTTAAAGAAATATCATCAATCTTGAAAAATGATGTTTGTAAATATATTATGGAAATTAAACTTGAAATTTTAAAATAAAAAATGGTTCTAAGGTATTAGAACTTGGAAAACACAATATTTTATTCAAACTTAACTCAAAAGTGAAAAATGCCTACTCGGACACACCTATTTTCAAAATATACAGTATTGCAGACAATAAGTTTTAATTATCACATATTTAAAATAGAAAAATCCAAACGTACTTGAAAAATACTACACATTTTTAGCATTTTAAAAATAAACTATTAATTTCCACTTGGTTTTATAGTAGGCTGCAAAATTGCTATTTATTAATTCCTTTTAAAAAATGTAAATACTTAACTGGAATAAAATCATTCTTACCCTGACGCAAGACGAGGTGTGTGCTGAACCCAAGTGGTTCGTGGCGCGGACAGTGTATTCTCCAGCGTCAAGAGTTGTGGTATGGACAATGTCCAATGCGACAAATCCAAAGTCATAATATGTTCGGAATCGAGATCCTGAAACAAAAATTAATATCCATAAATAAATAAATAACAGGAGTATAAATAGAGGAATTTATCATAAAGAATACATCGTGATTGCTACTGTAAGCAGTCATGCTTCTTGCATTTTGTAAGTGGGTTTTTATTTTCCCTCTTAACAAAGTAAGATCACTTAGAGAAAACGTTTTAGAAAACATTATAAAAAAGTGTATAGCTAAGGAGTGTTATTTAAGATACAGAAGAGAAAGAGAAATGTTGGAATGAGCTAACAGAGAAACTGGAATAGGACTGCCAAGGAAATATGAAACTTCTATATAAAGTGATCAAGACTATGAGAAACAATGGATTATAGCAATACAAAGCAATAACGGGAGTCTGGTCAAGAACAGGAGGCGATCAGTGAGAAATTATTAAGGGTGTACAGAGAACCACAATTATAAGAGAAACAACATGGATTCAGGAAGATAAGGAGTACCACTGACCTGATTTTTGCCACAAGAACGTATCTAGAGAAGTAGTGGGAGAGTTACAAGAATATTATCATCGTCTTCTTGGGCATATAAAAGGTCTATGACAGTGTACCAAGACACAAGATTCGGGAGTGTCTGGAGAGAAGAAATGTATCAAAGGTACTGACTAATCCATAAGATCATGATACTGCACAGAAAGTGCGAGAGTTGTGTGCATATTGGAAATGGAAACAGTGAGTGGTTTGGAACTATTACGTGGTGTCCAACAGGGTAGCTCCCTGTCACCACTGTTGTTCATCATAATAATGGACTAAATAAAAAAGAAAATCAAACAAATAAGTGGAAGAGATACTGATGCGTTAGTATTTGCTGATGTAATGATCTGGTGAGATAATGTGGAAGAAGTGTAGGATAAGCTCGATGTGTGGAATGAGATATTCAATAACTGTTCTAAGGATCAACCAAAGCAAGACAGTAGTACTGGATGTGTACAACCAAGGAACAGAAACAAAACAATAAATGGGTACAGCTTTAGAAAATTTATAGCAGTTTAACTAGCTATCTTGGCAGAACAATAACAAATAGCTCCAGCAAAAAATGATGTGAAGAATCAAATCCAGGAAGCAGCACAGTCCTTTAACCAAGTGAAGAACCTACAGTGGTGTATTAAAGTACCGCATAGGGCTAAATTGACACTCTTTAAGACGTACAACATTTCTATCTTGACGTATGCCCTCGAGACCTGTATCATCAACAACAAAGACAACCGACTACAGGACTCCAAAATGAAGTTAATAAGCTCGGATAAAGAATGTGACCAATAGGAACGATGCTGGAGTGAATAGGAATGTGCTAAGAACAATAAGTAATGCTCGACTAAATGGGTATGGACATCTACAACGAATAAACAGCAGAAGGAAGGCAAGGCAATAAAGAAAGAAAGGTGTAAAAGAATGAAGACAAGATAGGAATACTATTTATCAGAGTGAGCTGTACAGGGGATAGGATGAGTTGGAGAGCGTTCACTAACCACACCACCTTATCTTCACTTTGAAAGAGTAAATACCAGTATGAATCATGTTAATCAACTAATCTACAAAATGAGTAACAGAATATGATTATAAATGTTGTCATACATTTTAAAATAATTTCAAATTTATTTAGTATGGAAATTATTAATTGTAAATTACATAATATGTTTTGGTTATTTCTATTTAAAATGTAAAACTATCTTATGTTAAAAAGGATCATCATACTCACATTTGACAGAATTGCCTGTGATAAGGAGACCAATATTGGATTCTTAGTTGGGTGTATTGAGGGTGATTTTTCCTGAATGGTTTCCTGCTCTCCCTTTATGCAAATGTGTGTACAATTCCTCTAAATTTTACCTGCTTCATCCCTATTCCAGTAGTGCAAATATGCGTGTAGACAGAACTGGTAGTACGACACATGGCACAAACGCATTCAGAGAGGGAAATGTTTGACAGCGAAAAGGCCAATTGCTAAATGATTATAAAATAATAGAAATTAAGGTAAGAGGAAAAAAGTGGAAAGAATCCGATGCACAAATGTGAAACATAGTTTTTATATTTAAACATTATTGCCTTGATCACCAAATAAAGATTAAACGGAGAAGAAAAACACTAGCTTTATCCATTTTGAATTTTAGATGCATCGTGCATTAGATAGATTCTTCACACATTTTTTCCATGTGGTTTCTTCACTAAATTTTCACTTAGTTTGTATTTCTTTATTTTTTCTATCTAGAGAGGAAAACACAACAAAGAACCAATTTCTTTTATCACTACTTCTCACCAACCATTTGGCATACACACACACACATATATATATACACTAAAAATGATAATGTGTTGAAAGGAATTGTGTACCCATATTTTCAGGGAAGGAAAGTGGAAAACCGTTTAGGAAAAAACACCTGACCAGAATTCAAAACTCGATATCCCCATCACCGACAATCCAGTCTATTGCAAGGGTGATGCCCTTAGATCATTCAATCACCAAAGCAGGTTAAGAGACTAATTAAATTATAGTCATGCAGTCTATTAAAATCCTCTTTCTTCCTCCTGTTCTCTCGGCCTTATATTGACGGTGCACTCACCAACAGTGACGGCCTTGCCGTTATGGAACCACTCGACCCTCATAGTAGGGTCTCCCATGGGCTCCAGACGACACTCCAGGTGGATGTTCTTTCCCTCACTGACAGGTTTGGGGTCGGACAATGGCTGGACGAAGATGGGCTTGGACTTTGAGATCTCCTCGATGTGGTACTGGGGCTCGACAAACTTGGAGCCCTCCAGATGCTTGGTCTTCTCATACGTAGAATGGTGCATGCTGGTGGTGTCGATACTGGACCGGGCTGTCACAGAGGCGGAAACAGTTTAGTATCTTCAACTACAGTTTTACTTAAATCCATACCATGGAATCCCAAATCGTGAAATTGAATCTTCTTTTTAGCTATAAATCCTAAATATACCATATGAAACTTCATTTTACCTATGAATCCAAATCTCAAATATCTATCTTAATCTTGAATCCTAAATCTCTAATTTAAATTTTCATTTTTTCTATGAATCATAAATCTTGAATCTAAATCTTCATTCTCTCTTTGAATCCTAAATCTTGAATCTAAATCTTCATTCTATCTATGAATCCTAAATCACAAATCTCAATCTCATTCTTACCTATAGATCCTAAATCTTTAATCTGAAACTTAATTTTATCTATGAATCCTAACTCTACAATATGAATCTGAATCTTAGTTGTATAAGAATCTTAATTTTACGAGAATCTTAATTTTATCTACGAATTCTAAATATCAAGCCTGAATCTTTATCTTACCCATGAATCTTAAATATATAATCTGAATCTTAATTTTACTTATGAATCTTAAATCCAAAATCTGACTCTTAATTTTACCTAAGGATCCTACATTTTCTGGGATACATTTGTACATTAAAGAAATAATTTAAAAGGTATCAAAATGACTTTTAATTTGTAAAATGGAGTAAAATGGTGCTCTCACTTTCAACCTCCATTGTGGCCGAGAGTTGCACCTCTCCAAGTGCGTTCCTAGCCACAACAGTGTAGGTGCCGGCATCGTCCGAGCGGACGCTCAAAATGTCCAAGGCGACGTAGCCGAAGTCATGGTAGGTTTGGACTCTGTTAGCCGTCATTATGACTTTCCCGTTGAAGTACCATTCAATCTGCGTGACAGGAAGAGCATCAATTAAAACATGTAAATGTTGTACAAGAAAAATGTGTTAAAATACCTTTCTTTTTAACATCTGTCACTGCCCATTTGGGACATGGGCATATATAATAATCAATATCTTAGTGATGAGGAAAGTATTTAGAGGAAATGTACCTACATTAGTGTGGGAAACTATTCAGAAAAAAGAAATCTGAGTACTTCTAACCATGATTCAAACCCCAATGTTCCTATCCTCAGTAGTCCAGTCGATTGCGTTGAGCATTCATATTTAAGCATAATGTCTTGCTACCCATTCAGGTTATTTGCATATTTACTAATTATGGTAGTCTGTGTCCACATTTATGTGGTGGGAGAATGGAAAACCATTTAGGGAAGACAACTTTCATTACATCTTACCGGCATTTGAACCCTGATCTCCTTGTCATCAACAGTCCAGTCTGTTGTGTTGACATTTTTGATTACTTATCTTAACATGAATATCAGCCTAATTATGTTTCAGAGTCAACGAAACATAACATATTATATTTTTAAAGGTCAAAATTGTCTAAAACAAAGCTATCCCAATTCACCCAAAGGGGTAAAAGAAAACTCGTAAAGTAATATTTGAAACGAAGTTTGGCCATTTGAGAAAAAAATATTTTTATCAATATAACTTGGAAACATATTATATTAGTTTGCTGGTAAGAGTATTTAAAATAAAATATAGTTATCAATATAGTATTTTTCAGAAAGAATTAAATTTGAGAATTGTTTGTGATTTTTGTCGCAAATTCTCACCTGTAGAGTCATATCATTCAGAGGCTCGGCACGAGCTTCAAAGTGAGCCCTCTGCCCTTCGACAATCTTATTGGTTCCCTTCAAGGGGCCCAGGAACCGCGGCTTCTGAGTCACTGTGGTTTCCTCCTGGGTGGTGCGCCCATAGCGGCTGCGAGATGACAAGAGGGTAATTTTTCACAATAGAACAATTTTATTTATTCGTATAACACAACCCTAGTATTTATTTTTTCTGGGTGTTAAATTTAAATATTGGTTTCTGATGTTTGCAATAGTAAATTGTCTTTCAATTTAGGCAGATACTAAGGGTACGGCCATACTTGCGACCTGGTCACAGTGTCATAAACGCCACATCTGGGTCACCAGAGTTTCGAGCAATTTTATTTATATGGAAGATACCCAAGTATTCCACTACTGACACCAAAGTTTGCTGTTGCTAGGCTGTAGTCGCCTAGTGTGGTCACCCTTATATATAACAAGGGATTGTGTACTGGCGCCGAAGTCAAAATTATTATAACTGCAGTCTTAATATATAGAAAATTTGTGTCGGTAATGTTTGAGAACAGTCAGTGATGTTTAATGAGTTACATAAGTGGACTGACTTGTAGTTTATAAATGTTAGAAATTAACGTATTTTAAAAGTGGTTTTTTTAAAATTCTTTTGACTCTTTATTCCTCTTTTAGGTTATTTGATTATTAGTTTTACACTTTTTCTTGGAAAGTTTTGAAATCATTATGCTATTAATATAAAAATATTATTAGGAGGGTGAGTGAGTAAGTATTTTTCACTTCGAGTCTAGTTTGAAGGAAAACATCAAATTTTTGTTCAAGCTTATATAAAGCAATATTTGTACTGAAAATTTTTCATTCACGTCTCAATTTTGCAACAAATCCATGCATAAACTATAAACACAAACCTAAAGTTTTAAGAATGAAATTGTGTATTGTGAAAAAATTTATGATCACACAAATTCAAATTTTTAAATGAATGTTAGATAGTTGTACGAATTAATTTGTATTTTAATTAAATGAAAGTAAATATTGAGGTACTCTATTTAGCCATTAAATAATATCTTGAAAATTGAATCAAATTAATTAAATTAAGATTTTTTTGAAATGAAATAAAAAATTTCAAATAATTTTTTGTTATGTAAAAATATTCAGGTTGAATTTGAATAGCTACAAGAACTCAACTTGAAACACAAACTTTTGAGTACTCGGATACGTCTAAATATGAATTTAAAACGTTAATTGTTAGTGAAATTAGCGTACCTGGAGTCCTCCAAATATTGAATCTTTTCCAGTCCACCAGGATGTTGACTGTCGTAGATGATATCCTTCTTACTGACAACAGTCATTTGCGCCGACGTTGTGGCCTGACCCATCTGATTGTAAGCACGGCAGGTGTATACTCCAACATCATGGATAGTCACATACTTGATTGTCAGAGCGACGTAGCCGAAGTTGAAGAAAGTAGTAATTCGAGAGCCTGTGGAAAATCAACCATAGATTAATATCGGTATTAATAATATTTTTAATATTAAGTTTAGCTACTATCTTAGATTGAGTCTGTTTGTAAGTTATGTGCTGTGTGTACAGTATATTGACGGCACTCACTCGCTTCAACTGGCCGCCCGTCCTTGAGCCACTCGACTCGCAGAGTAGAGTCTCCCACAGGCTCGAGACGAGCCTCAAAGTGTGCGAAGCCACCCTCCCTCACGTTGATCTGGTCCTTGATAGGCGACTTGAATTCTGGTGCAGTGGTGCTCTCCGGCGCTTCCTTTATGTACTTTTGGTGCATTTGCTGTTGGTAGGCTTCTAGTTCCTCCACTTTCTCGATGTAGCGCTGTTGTTCTGGAATCCCTAGGTCTCCAGTTACGCTCGTGCGCGCTGGGGAATCCGAGACACATTCACACATTAAACATAAAAGATATCAATTTATTTTTTATGCAACTAACATTTCAATTATAGCTTAATTAAATTGGTTGAATAAGTTCACTAAGCCAAAAGGATTCAATTCCTGTGTCTGTGTGTCAATTTTCAACTAATTATATTTCATCCAATTTTTATGCATTATTAATTACTACAGCTCTGACTTAATCGATATTTGTCGATGCGATGCAATTATTGACTATGAAGGAATTTAGTCTAAATGGAACAGGATGTGAAGAACATATTTTAAGTAATCGCTCCAGCATTTTTATGGGAAAATAACATATATACCACTAATATTAAGGGTGGGGGAAAATCGCATGTTAAAATTATACAACTTGGGAAAGTTAACCCCTCGTATTGAATATAATTATTATTGACTTAAACATTTTTGCTAAAATAAATACAAGCATATCTTCAGTAGATATTTTTAGTTTAATTTTCTACACACGGTGATATCAAAAGTTGTTTAATATCTGTCATGAGCAACACAGAATTTAACCAGGACTTTTAATCATCATTTAAAAAAATGTTTATTTAAACGCCATGATAATTCTCTTGACAGATATTAAATAACTTTTTTTTAGCACCAGTATATTCTTTTAAGAACTGATGAAAGTTTTTTCGTCATAGAAACTGAAAAAATTACTGAATTTAACTCAAGTTCCCTCTCATAGGACCTTAAAGCATATGAAATGAGTTTTTCTTCACATGGATAACTCTTTATACTCACCAAAAACTCTGATTGCCGCTGAGCTGACAGCTTCCCCGAGTCTGTTCACAGCTCGCACAGTGTAAGTACCAGCATCTTCAGCCCGTAGGTGCAGTATGTTCAAGGAGACATAGCCGAAGTTGAAGATGGTGGTGATGCGCGAACCTTGAAACATCAAAAATAGTCTCTCTTGAGTAATGAACATGGTGCGTGTACAGTAGGGTGTGTGCAACCCTTCGATTTAACTTTGAATGAGGTTCTTCGATGGCCGCATTCTCTAAGGCGTCACTCTCCCACTATACTAGACTGACAATTCAAGGAGATTGGGGCTCGAATCTCAGTCTGGTGTACTTAGGGTGGTTTTCCTTAGATGGTTTTCCACTCTTTATTCATGAAAATTCAGGTACACTTCCTCTACATTTCAACCTTCCTCATCTCTAACCCATTAGAACATTAATACATATGTGTACTAAGACGTGTTGCTAAAAAATACTTGAATGGATTAAATAGCCAAACTATTATAGTTGTTAGGTACAGTTATAGCAGCATCTAAATATTATATTATTTAAATTTAAAAATGACACCAAGACACAAGAATTGAATCTGGGACCTTTGGATTAGTACGCCAATGCTCCTCCCACTGAGCTATTCAGGATCCGTCAAAACTCTACCTTAAAATATGAGTGAAGGATGACCCTGGCATGGGATGACTCCTGGATAACTCAATGGTAAGAGCATTGGCGTGATAAGTCAAAGGTTTCAGGTTTGATTCCTGAGTCCACTGTCCAGGTGTCATTTTTAATTTTAAATAATTTATTAACTTCAAATATTCAACAGCTTTGACTTTGATTTGAAATCATGATTCAGGATTTGACAAATATTATTATAAGGTTTCATACACATATATATAAAGATTACCATTTATTTCAGCCAAGTGACCTTAAAAATGGAAAAGGTGTGCACATTTATTTCAGCTGAGTGCCCATGAAAATTGCAAAGGTGTGCACATTTATTTCAGTCAAATGCTCTTTAAAACTGCAAAGGTGTGCACATCCTTCTTTCCCCTACTCATTAAAGCCATGCTACTTGCTCTAACCTTGCCATTTATGAATATTGGCAATAATACATCTGCCTCCGCTAAACGCTACATGAGCTATCAATGTCGCAAAGGAGGTCTGCTCCTAACGCATAGAGTTTATATGATAGGTTGTGATGTCTCTCCACTCACTTGCTGTGATAGCTTTCCCGTCCTTGTACCACTCCACCTTCATGGTGGGGTCACTGACGGGCGTGAGCTGAGCCTCGAAGTGGGCATTGCGCCCCTCTTGTAGCTCGCCTAAATCATGAAGCGGGCGTATAAACGCCGGCCGCTGGGCAACTGTTTCCTCGACGCTCTCGGTCCGTTGGTACCGAGAGTAGTCCTCTAGTTGCTGAATGTACTGTAGACTGTCGGGGTGCTGGCTCGATTGCTCGATGCTCGAGCGCGCTGAGAAAAAATGCCACTTTTAATAGTTTGTATGATTGAGCCAGTGGCTACACAGTGACTATAGTATGATTCTGGAAGGCAAAAGGCTTTTAGAAAACACAAAAGTATTTTTAACGGAAAACAATGATAACATTTTAGTATATTATTATTGTTAATTTATAGGTATAGGTATTTATAGGTATAATATCAAAAGTGAATAAGTGAAAGTAGATCTAGTAACTTTTTCTAGCTGTCGTATAAGGCACTTCCTGTGAAAATTGGACTGTAACAATATCAAATCTTGGATTAAATAGACAAGTTAAAGACTATAGCTTACCAATAAGATCAGGATTTGAACAATGACCAGCTGCACCATAGTCATTTTATCAGCAAATTCCTTTTTTTTAAATCCTAAATACATGTTAATGCTGATGCATTCTCTCTTAATAACCCTACTCATTAGGTTTTCCGTGAGTATTGAGAGCTATGAAGAATCTGTTAAATATAAAGAGGTGTATATATTTTATTTAAGCAGTGTGTACAATGTACACTCCACTTACCCTGAAAGGTAGCAGTCATTCCATTTTGGCGTAGCTTAGGAGTTAGGCGCATAGTGTAATCCACTAAGGTAAGCTTGTCACGTTTCAAAATAAAGGATATATCTTAACCTAAAGTATACTGTGGTTATACCTGTCACACCAAGGAGAGCCTCGGAATCGATAGATCCAGAAGCGCTTGTAACACGGCAGACATATTCTCCGCTGTCCTCTAGAATAATGCTGATAAGATCGAGGGCTATGAAACCAAATCTGAAGGTTGTCGTAGCGCGGGAACCTGGCACAAAGAGAAGACAAATATTATCGTAGGATTTTCAGAGCACTTTAAAAAGTCAGATTTTAACCTCAGAACTGCCGACGAGTGGGATATTTTTTTTAACAAGATGGATTGCAATTTTATTATTCTGTTAATTTAGGGTAGGCACTTTTAAGTTACTGATGATAAAGGCTTGATGGCATAAGTATGTGTAAATTGTAGAGATGGGACTATTGAATCTTGTCACTTTCGAATTCCTAGAATCCTTAAGGTGGCCACCTCGTCAGCGATAAATTATCAATTTCTTTTCGGCCCCACAGCTTAAACTACAATGGTTCATGTCGTTTTCTGGAACTAAGTACCTATTTATTATTTCAAAGCTTATACTATCTCTTACCCTTAACTTACAACTACTTTTGTCACGTCAATAAGAAAGAGAAGAATTAAGGATTATGAAACTTCTTAATCAAGGTAAAAGAGGAACGCTCACTTACAGTTCTTAAATATCTTGAAATTTTCTGTTACAAGCATATAAAAAATATTTATATTTGTTAAAAGAAGGCTAAAACTAGAGCCCTTTTTCATAAAGTACAGTCTCATAGCTTCGCAAATATGCTTAAGAGGTCGGGGAAAATGAACTAATGTCACATTTTCACACATTTTTTCCTATCAATTAAGGTTTTGCAAGCCTGGGTAATCATATTCTCAATTTTTAATCTAAATGAAATAATAGTTTTAGAAAGGGACTATGTAAAAATAAGAAACATAATTATTATTTAGGTAATTAAAGTCTCTATTTAGATCATTTTATTTTCATTGCCTTCTCATGGCATTGCAACTTCAATGGAGAATAATTCAAAATGGACAAAAAAATTGAATTAGTTTACCAGTAAAAAATAATTTTAGAGCTCTGTTACGTTATTAATGTGAAATTTGATATTAATTTTAATCATGTGTCAAGTTACCAAATGATTTATAAGTGAAACTCCTGAGTTCATCTAAATTAAATAGCCTATACTTATCATTGAGCTTGAAAAATTGATTTGTAGAGGAAGTTTGAAATTGATCAGCATACAAAACTTTCTAACTTGATCTTGAGATTTAATTATGAGCTCGGCTCGAAGCTTGAAATAGGAATACTCGCAGAGCCCTACTATTTATGAAACTAAAAATATAGGGATTAAAGAAAAAGAGTCCTGTTGGAATTTTTCAACTTTATTTTGATATGAACCAAATTTTTAAACAGCGCATCATGGAATCAAATAATGTGTCAGACCTTAACGTCTGCACGACAATTTCTCACTTACTGAGGTGGCCCCCCTAAGGATATTTGATACCAAAGGATCCAAGAAAATATCATATTTGATTTTTGACAAAAAAAACAACACATTCAGTATTTGAATTGCTTATTGGCAGTTTCACCTTAACATAGTAATACGAAGAACTTAATAGACTGAGCTCAAAAGGTTCAATTAATGCTTAACTGAATCAATTTAAACTAGTTTAAATATGACACCTGTACACGGAATTGAACCACTGCCCAGGTATGATTTTTCAAACAATTTAAATTAAATGAATTGTAGTCTCCCCCATATGGAAAATACCGTAGTAAGAATTATTTTCAATCTGTGTTGATATTCACTAATTGAATGTTAACATTTTGTTCTTATTATCTAATATTCTATTACATTTCTATTCATTCTAATGTTAATATATTTCCCGAGATTGAGATTCTAATTCAATGATCCGAATCCGTAGGCAGAATGAATATTGTGGTAGATTTCTGAAATATTTGGGTTTGTTGACCAGGGGGAAATTCAACCCCCACTCTGGTAAATACTATATGATACCATATATATGCCAACTCACTTGCTTCCAGAGCTCTGCCATTGACAAACCAGTCGACGCGCATGGTGGGATCTCCAACTGGTTCGATCCTCGCCTCAAAGTGAACCCTGCCGCCTTCGACCTGTGAGATGTTGTGCAGAGGTATGATGAATTGGGGTGGAGGATATATGCGGTCCTCCTCTGACAGCGGCACGTGGGGCTTGGCCCTCTCCACGTGGCGCAGATAGATTACTTCAGGGCCTGGCGTGAGCCTATCAAGAACAACAGGTATACATGCCAGGCCGTAGATACCTAATATTTCTTAGGGTGAGGTTACACTAGAAAATTTTACTATACCTTTAGCCAATAGAAGTTTTTATATGTAACCCCCTTTTCTATGCCATTGTATACAAGAGAGGGGAGGAGTAGATAGCAGAAAGTGTTGAAGGTAGAAGAGAATAATGGAATCAAATAAAGAAGGAAGAATGCTGGAAGGAAAGAGGGAAATGAAGGAATTCCACTAAAGTGACTCAGCCATAGGCTGGAAACGATGTAAACGTCAAAGTGGTGTTAAAAAAAAAATATTATAATGGCTCAAACAGATATTTAATGCAAATGGGGCTTATAAGTGGGATAATTGCCAGAAAAAAAACCCTCATAAAATAGTATGAATGATTTCAAATTTTCAAACATCAGTCATCATTCAATTACTTATCATGTAAAATACTCCACTGATAACTATAGTGGTAGTGTAGGGCGCATGAGAAAAGGACAGTTTTTTGTAGTTTCTACAGCGAAACATTTTTTAGACAAAATAAAGCAAATATTTCTCCAGTATAAACATAGAGCCCTTTACACACCCACCTTAAACAAAATGGCCAGCGCTGTTTTAAAAGAATTAAATTTTTTTTTAAATCAGTCATGAGGTAACTACCCTTAATTTTAGGGCTAGAATCCAAACTACAATTCGGCCATGTGTTATGATCATATAACATCTAAATATTAATTTTGAACAAAATACACTAAACTATTATTATTATTATTATTATTATTAGCACCGCGTCTTACTACCCGTTCGGGTTATACGCATACACTAAACTGTTTTGCCTCTTGCCTAAGGTACCAACATGCAAAACGACAGTTTTTTTTCCCCCAGTTACAATCATTTATCTGTATAATAAAGTAACAAGATTGTTAGATAAAAATGCAATGTTTCCTTAATTATTGTTTATTAAATTCTAGCCTGTGCCCATAGGTCACGGGGGTTAAGGTTTCAGTCTCGTATAGTTTGACAGGCCAGTGGTGGAAAGGTTAGGAGTTTTAATCATGGCCTGGTTTACCGAAATGATTTTTCCTAAATGGTTTCTCCCCATCACTACTCACTCAGGTTCGATGACCTTGATAGGTCGAGGCAGGTTGAGGCGCCACGGTTGCGAGACAGACTCCTTGGGCGTTTCCACAAAGAGTCTGGCGCGAGTGGCAGTGGAGCCTGCGACGTTTTGGGCGGTGCACTGATACCAGGCCGCATCCGACGCCTTGGCTCGTGGGATGTCGAGGGTCGAGGCTCCACTGTCTACAGCGATGTGCACATCAGGACCAGGCACAATCGGGGCGCCATCCTGTCGCATTCACACGTTAATTTTATAGGTTATATAAAAAAAATTAAGTGCCTATAGCCACACTTAAAGTGGTTTTTGAATAACTAATATTGTGACTTCAAACTTAAAATTTGAGTACTTGTAGACTCTTATGCTAAACTTTTGGAACTAGAATGTTTTTATAAGTGTGTAAGTTTTTTCCTCTTATCCACCTTTTGATCATTATTGAATCCAGCAATTTGGTAATAATTGGTTTTTACTTTAATATCAAGTTTAATTAAGTATTAATCAGTCCCGTGGTATACTGGTCAGCACTACCAACCTAAGAGTTTCGGCCTCGATTCCCAGATGGTGGGTATTTTTCCTGAAAGGGGAATCATCCCAACAATTACCAGGGTCTAGTTGATTAGGATTCAGTTAGGTTAATAGTGTCTACTGATTTCCCACCCTCATATTCACTATAATCATCAACTCATTTCATCAGGACATGAGACAAGCCTCCACGGAAAGAATATACAATCAGTGCATTCGGGCATCTCTGGGGCAACTAACAGCACATTAGTACCAGTTAATCTTCCCACAGACTAGGCTACGAGTAATGTATCCCAGACAGGCATATATATATAAAAATACAAAATTCCTAGACACTTACATCTGGAAACCTATGCTGATACCATTAAATTGTGTTCAAAGTTTCGGCATACAGGGAAAAGCTGTCAAGCATGCATGTACAACAAGTTTCATAAGATTTAGATGCGCGGCACTGAACATGAAATAATGGCAAGCACTTTCTGTGATATAGGACTGTTAATGATAACCCTCAGAACGTATTCTCATTTCTAGATGGATTGGTGTGTTGTTTACTATTAATTGAGGTATGTTCTGCTGACGTGCTCCACGATATCAAGGTGAGTAGTGCAGCGCGCCTAACTCCTATGCAACCTATTGTACACGCATGCTTGAACAGCTTTACTCTACCGGCGCTGTACGCCGACATTATGAACACAATTTAATGGTATTAGCATAGTTTGCCATATGTAAGTGTAAAGGAAGTTTGTATTGCTTTTGGTTCAAACAAACTATATATCCAGATTGGGCTATGAGTTTCCAAACAACCCGTATATATAAATTATTGACGGTATCCTCTGTGGTATTAGTATTCGTATACTGACCTTCTGCCAAGTGATTCGTGGGGCAGGGGTGCCGACGGCTCGTGCGTTGAGAACCACGTGCTCCCCCTCCTTTACATTGACTGTGGTGAAACGTTCCACAAACTTAGGAGCAACCACTTGCTCCTTCTCAATAACAACCAAATTACACTGGAACAAGAGCACACATGGGGGTTAGTAACGAAAAGTTTTTTTAATCTATTTTTTAGAGCCGTGTCTTACTGTCTGCAGGTTGAACTTAGATAAAATGTAACTGCCTTTGCGGGGAGATAAATAGAGTGGAAAACCAATTTTAAAAACCCACCCACAGTACGTCAAGTAGAGATTCAAACCTCGATCTCCCCATCATCGGCAGTCAAGTCTTAGCAAGAGAGTGACGCCTTAGACCATGTGGCTACTGAAGCAGGTGAAACAAAGTAGGGGAGTAAAAATTTAATAAAGCAAAAACAATCTAGATTATTCCTCTAGGAGTGAGATTGTTTGATCAGAATTTGGCAATGATGTCTCGGTATATTATTTTATCTATAGTTGGTGGTTGTACATTTAATATGGCACACATTAAAGGCATATTTATAGCATAAAAGTTTAAATAAGATGGCTGAAGAAGCTAGCCATATCTGGAAAACATTAGTTATAAATGTGTCTGTCTTTACATCATTCTGTGTGATCGGCAATGAATCCTTACTTAACTTAAATAGTAAACAAGAGACACTACAATACTTCAATAGTAAGACTTTCAATCAATAAATACACAATTCAAACATTTCAAATAATTTGTAATGCTTAGGTTATTCAATCAAAGTTTTACGTGTGCATAGTGTAGCACCTTGGGGTGTCTGTCTACTGAGTTAAGGGTCCCTGAGTTTGATCCCTGGCATGGCTAAAAAATATATCATTGGTGAACTAAGTTTTTTTTCGTTTCACAGTGTTGAATTAACAGCCAGGGGCTAGGTGTGGGTCTATTTTTAGATAGTTTATAAGTTGTGTTGCTGAAATAATCAGTCGGTTCAGCAAGAGCATGTTAAATAACTCAAATAAATGGGGGTACAAAATACACAAGCATCCAAAAGAGTATATTAACTAAGCATTAGAGATGTTGATTGTTCAACGTTTTGAAAACCTTTGCTTGGTTTCAAATTATATCAACTTTGACTTGACTTCAAAAAAATAATTCCGGCTTTGACGTTTATGAAGCTCCATTGATAAAATTATTGGCAGCTTAAATACACATTTATGTTCAATCAATTGCCATTCATAGTCTTTATGTACATTATTAATAGCTATTCATATGAAAAAATCAGATTAATTGCATATTTTGATTATATAACTGAATTTATTAACTGAGAAAGAAATATTATTATAAAGTGTGTAAAACATTTACAAAATGATTTTAATGTATAAAATTAAAATTAAAATAACATATTTTGGCCAAAATAAAAGAATTACATAAACCTTTAGAGTTTGATTCGGTTTCGAGAATATTTCATATATTTGATTCGGGTTTGCTTCGAATTGAAAAAGTGGAGTTCACACTCCTACAAAGCATCGTTGCTTTCCAAATGTGTGACTCTTGAAAGAAAAACTTTCAGTTTTGAAGTAGTCCCTACATAATTTAATTTGGAATGAGTAAGTAGAACCCATGTAAGGCCAAACACATACATGCAATGGTATTGTTGGTGTGTACCTGAAAAGACGTCTCGCCCGTCTTGTTGCGAGCGACACACGTGACCACGCCATTGTCCACACGGTTGACGTTGGTGATCATGAGCGCGTGGTTCCCAGACTCATTCACCAGGATCTTGTGAGTTGCGTCATTAGACACGGGCCTCCCATTGATGTACCAGGTGACTTCAGGGTAGGGGCGTCCGGTCACGCGGCAGTCGAAGCGCGTCATCTTGCCCTCGGTGACTTCACGGTCGGCGGCCACGCGGATAAAGTTTGGGGCCAGCGTCTTGCTGCTGTCGGTTGAGTCGATTACAGTACTGCTCTCCACGCGAGTAGATTTGAGCGTCGACTCCCTGTAAAGAATTTTTTTTTTTTTAGCAAACACTCTAGTATCGTTACTTGCTAACATTGGCTTAAATTATAAAACTTAAGAGGAATAAAATTCTGAACAACTTTAAAGAAAAATATGGCTTGTTGCAGATAGTGGGAATCTAACTGTTGCCTCCTATGTCAAGAGTCGAAAACACACCACATACAGTTAATCAAGTCGCTGATCAACATCTTACAATGCTTCTAGGTTCTACACATATTTACAGCATTATTACAGGTATGGGAAAATTAGTTTTTAGAAGAAATGATCTCACATTTGTGAAACAGGAGAGTGGAAAAACCCTTTGGGAAAATGCACCTTTATACACTCGACCTATATTTGAACCCCAATTTCCCCATCATCGACAAACCAGAAAATAGATTACTGATACCCTTGTCTGCACGCCCACAATTGTAAGGGCTAACCATGTCATTAAAGTAAGATAGAAGGTCACATAGTTTTAAGGTCTGTATTTTTTATGTCAAGATAATTTTTAGACAAAATAAATAAATATAATTTTAAACAGATGTATCTTAGTTTGTGTATATATGGTAATATCAACAGTTTTTGATTATCTGTCATGAGCATCGCAGGATTTTAACAGAAACTTTTTAAATGAAAATAAAAAATACCATTCAAATACTGGTCTGTTCTCAACAAATAGCCAAGAGCTGTCATGATTACTAATATAAATCCAAAAGATTTAACTAGATGTATATAGAAAAACAATATTAACACATCAGAAGGCCTCAAGTCCCACCTACCTCTAGTGCTCCCAATTAAAAAACCTTAACTTTCAAGGTCAATGACCCAATATTTCCCGACCCCTTCCTGGAATCCCCCCAATAATTGGTAAAATTACAACTTCCTGAATGCAACATGTGGTCTTATGTTACTAGACTTTCTTCGCCTCAAAGTTATCTATCGACTAAACACTAATAGCTTGTAAACACCTTAGAAAAATAATACTAACTTTTGGGAATCATATAATCCATCTTGGGTTGTAGACGGCTCGACAGCCAGGTATGCAGACGATACAACACAACCTGAATTCAGAAATAAAAATATTATATAAAAAGAATTAATTTTAGTAATAATAAATGAATTTCTTGGAATATGTAAGAAAGCTTGTACAGTTATAAGTACATGAAAACAAATCTTGGGAAATCTAAATTAACTATAAGTTACAGATAAAGCCACATCAAGCATTATATTCATAAAAATTGGAAAATAGCACCTAGACATGGGAATCAATTGGGAGATTCCTGGTTCGATTCTTATGTCTAAGTGTCAGTTTTCAAATTTACAAATATGATGCTTGGAATTGCCCATTTATCTCTAGAAGAAGCTGAGAAACTTTAAAGTACTGATATTAGTTTTTAAGATAACCTTTATTAATGTTTAGAAAACAATTATAAAATTGAAACTATAGTAAAACAGGAAAATTAAAAACAACCTGTAAAGCCTGGTAACGAATGAACTTTGTTACAACAGAATTTTATTAAATATTCCGTTTCCGCTAAGGTTTTTTACTCAATATGTTATTTCCTTGATAAGCGTAAAATATGGCACTTGTTATCCATAACAAACAAATTAATTCAGTTTTTTACTAAAATTAAGCGTATGAAAATAGAATTTCCCTGAAATTGTCTAGAGTTTCTGAGCAAAATCTTCAACCACTTTTAACTAGGATGAAATTAATAAACAAATTGTTTGTTTATATTGGTTTTATTGTTCTTACAAAATGCTTAGCATCTGGGACCATACTTTTAGTGAACTTCAAATTTGTCATTTTATGTACAGTTAAAATTGAATCTTAGCTCCATCAAGAATGAAACTAAATTCACTCATAGTTGTACATGGTTGATGTCTGAGTCATGATGTCTCATAAATGGTTGATTTATGAGTTATGATGACTCATGTATGGTTGCATCATGAGTCATGATGACTCATGTATAGTTGCATTATGAGTCATGATGACTCGTTTATAGTTGATGTCTGAATCATGACAATGCAATGATATTGATCATGCCTGAGGTGAGTTTGATTATTATAGAACATTATTTGTATTAAAAGTATTTCAAGTTGATTGTATATAAAATATCTATGAAAAAACACACGATAAACACGAAGATAAATTCTTAATAATATCAATGTTTTTGTACTAGGTAAACTACACATGTGAGGCGGAAAAAAAGTCACCTTGCGGGTTTTCTGCGAGGAGCGTGTAGTGACCAGAATCCTCCGAGTTGACTGCGGCTACTTTGAGGGAAGCGATCTGGCTGGAGTAAGAACTCTGGTGCTTCTGTGAGTTTACAATCCTTTGGCCATTCCTGAACCAGGTCAGCTGGAATAAATAATAAACAGCTTGTTCAATACTGGGGAAATTTAAAGCACATTATTAAATTTATATTTTTTATCCAAATAACCTCTAAAAATGGTTAAAAATTACTCCATGGTATAAGCCTGTAATCGCGCCATACTGAATGAGCGGCTATCGTCTGTTGGCAAAGATAGTGTCAATTTGTGTGTATAGAGGGTGGTATGTGATCATCACAACGAGCTCTCTGGTCATTAATCTCAGTTTTTCAGATCAAAGCCACAGCTTTTTCATTCAAGTAGCTCCTTATTTGTCTTCATGGGGCCAAGTTGACCCTTTTAAAGAAGCCAATATATATTATTTTTTTATTTTGAAGCTAAACTTTCACCAATTTTCTTGAAGATGGAAATTAAATTTGGCTATGGATACAGCCATCAGTAACTACATCTTTCGACTAAACCAAATACATTAATTGAGAAAATTAAACAGCTTCTATTCCCGTGTACAGGGGTAGTTTTTTGACTTTATTTGATTTAATTGAAAAATACAACTTTAATGCTGTCATCACTATGATTGTTGCAACAAATATTTAAAATGTGTAATCCTTATTAAATGTCAAAAATAATATAACATAATCAAAATAATAGAATAATTCCTTATTATGTTTGAAAATTGCTAAATAGTAAAATATATTAGAAAAAAATACTATCAGTATGTTAGTAGGCATTTCTCACTTAATAAGTCGAGTTTGAATAAAAATAAAGTTCTATACGAGTTTGATTTTTTACAGAGCAGTGTTTGTAATACAAATATTTCAAATTGATTTTCTATAAATATCGATGTTTTGTGAAACAATTTGGATTTTTAATTAAATTTGATATACCATAGTTGTATTACCTATTTTATTTTTAGTCGAACAAAGGGAGTACTCACTATGGAATCATATCTTGAATTTGAATCAAATTAATGAAACTCAAATTTTCAATTTTATCTCAAAAATTTCAAGTTTTGGAAAGATTTTTAGGCCGAGTGCTATAAGCTACTAAAACTCAAATAAAGTTCGGATTCTGGAATTTTTGCACACCATAAAAATACCCTAACTTGTGGCTAATTCCCAACCACCTTGAAAAGCTCGAGACGTTTGTCAGCTCATCAGAATCGCTGCTCACCCTTGGTTTGGGGTTTCCTGTAATCTTAGTCTGGAATGTGGCGTCAGATCCCTCGACAAGTTTAGAATTTCTGGGTTTCTGGGCGATCTGGGGTTGAGCGATCGGTCCCAGGGATCTGTCGACCGTCGTCGAGATGTGTATGTCTGTCTCGTTGACATAGCGACGCGTCAGAGACTCACGGAACTCCACCTCGCGTAGCAGGCGGTATTCGAACGTGTCCACTTTGAAGTCCTTCGAGACAAAAACACATTATAAATTTTAGTTTTACACGAGCAACAACAAGTATATTAATTTTAGTTTAAGTCAGTTATGAGCCGCTTCGGTGGTTGAATGGTCTAAGAAGTCGTCACTCTCCCAATAGACTAAACCGCCGACTACGGGGAAATTGGAGTTCGAATCCAGGTCGAGTGTAACAAGGGTCGCTTTCCAAAATGTTTTTCCACTCTTCCACCATGCAAATTTAAGATGACTTCTCTTAAACACCACCTTCCTCATCCCTGACACATTAGCATAATTACATCTGCATATAAACCAAAAAAATTAGTGAGAGACAATAACAACAAAAAATCAAGAGAGGAATCAAATTAACTATCTTACAAATCATAATCTTTATTTTATCTATAAATCTTTAATCAAATCTCATAAAATAATTGCAAGCATAAAGGATTTACTTTAATACATTAATTATTAAGTTACTATAGAAAATTAAAATAGTTACTTGATGTTAAGATTTTTTGTTATAATAGTATAAAATTAATTATATGTGCTCTGGTTGTTAATATTTTACTGTAATTATGTTGTAATATAAGAGATTAAAATTAAATTCTCGCCCAAAATATAAAAACAATAATTTTTAAATCATGAATCCAATAACTTCTTGAATCTTCTAGTCTCAAATATCATTAAGGATTAGAGGGGTTCTAGGATTTAAAGGTTCTATCCCCATTTTCTTACTATTATATCTAACACAAAACCTAATAATTGCATAATTTGAATGTAAGATATATGGAAGTCGATTTAGAGTAAATGCATACAATGATACATATTAATATTGTGAGTAGATGGTAAAAGCAAAATTATATACGTAATGTAGAAAATTACCCCCAAAGCACCTGAGAGAGAGATTCAAACTTCGACCTCATCATCAGTAATCCAGTTTATTGAAAGACTAACATCTTAACCCATGGGACTACTGATGCGTGTTACAACAAAAATAAAATAATTTCAATAAATTTTTAATCGAAGCAGGCCGAGAAAATAAATCAAAATATAAGTGAATTAATAAATCAAAATAATAAAGCAAACCAGTTTTGTGGGAGCACAAATTAGTGTTCGGTTTATAATCCTGCAATGTTGCGAGCGGTGTTCTTCTGTGACTTGTAAACTTATCCAAGAGACATTGTGACCTATTTGATTATGTAACCTTACCTCCTCTACGGTGTGTCCATTAGAATATGATGAGGACACTTTCTTCTGAAAGGACTGTGAAGTGTGCGTCTTCTCAGAGCTCAGGAAGGTCTGTCCGTAATCTTTCTGGGGGGGAGGCTGCTGGGCCTTCCTGCTGACACACATGGAAACAAGGTTGTTTAAGTGTTGATTTTTAAATCCAAATGTCACGCAAACATGCTTGACAGCACCAATGAGCTCAACTTTTAATGAGTCTTAAATCATTCAGACTTTATACCTCTATTTAACACCCCATGAAAATTACATTTTGACACCATTAGGAATTGAACCAACATTTCTCAGAGATGGTAAGAAGTGGTCATGGACATTGGATGTAAGAGAGACCAGGGAAGGGGAGGCCATGGAAATGAAGTTTGTGAGGAGCATGTTAACTGTCACGAGCAGAAACAAGATTAGGAGTGAAGTTATCCAGGAAAGAGTGGGGCTACAGGGAGTAAATGAGACAGTAGGCTGTAGAGGAAGAAAGACTGAGATGGCATGGGTATGTGATGAGGATGTAAAAAGAGAGGATGCCAAAGAAAATGAAGGAGATAAAGTATGTATGAACAAGATGGAAAAGGTGACCAAGAAAGAGATGGGATGAGCAGTTAAAAGAAAGTGTGCAAATGAAAGGAGAGTAATGGAAGCAAATAAAGGAAGAAGAATACTAGAAAGAAAGAGTAAGAAGGAATAATTTTATTAAAGTGATATCGGTGACAGGCTGGAAACATTTGATGATGATTATGATGAGTATGAAGTGTAAAACCTGCATGACCTTGACCATAAACTAGGCTTATGCTCTCTCTAATGACATATTTTAACAATGAATGTAAGTTTTTAAATATATAGGCCTATTAATTCAAAGCAGGAATGTGTAAGGCCGCATTTTAAGTTTTTTTTATAAGGCTTTGCAAACCCTTAGTTCAAAGGGTATGGAATGATTATTGCAAGAGGAATTGAAATGTAATTTGACCTGAGCAAGGAATGGTAAACTACTCTGCGATAATAAAAAAAAGCAACCTAGGATTTACAATTCTGAGTTTCAAAATGAGAAACAATTGGCTGTGGCCAATGCTTCTGTTATGAAAACGTTTTATTTCAAATCAACATCATCATTAAATGTTTCCAACCTGTAGCCAAGTCAGTTTAGTAAAATGATTCCATATTGCTCTATCCTTCCACTATTTTCCTTCCTTTAATCTCTTCCTTTCTTCTCCTGTCACTCACACACTTACTGTAATCTGCTCTTCCCATCTCTTTCTTGATCTTCCTTATAGTCTTTTTTCTACATACTTCATCTCTATCATTCTCTTTGGCATTTTTTCCTTTTACATCCTCAATACATTTTCATACCTTCTCAACCTTGCTCCCTCTACTATATCTTGTACTCTCTGTACTCCCATTCTTTTCAGATAACTTCATTCATAATAATGTTTCTCCTCGTAACAGCTAACATCCTCCCTACAAATTTCATTCCCATGGCCTCCTCTTTTCTAGTCTTTCTAACCATTTCTGACCATGTTTTTACAGCATATGTGACCATGGGTAAGAAATACATCCTACAACGAACTTCCTTACACTTCAAGGACACTTTTTTTCTGCAAAGGAGGTCTCTTACACACCTATAGAACAACTACCCCTGCTTCCCTCTACTTATTAGATCCTGTCTTCACCTCAATCACACCTCCAAGATATTTTACACTTTGTACCTTTCATTTAAATACCACATTATCTCACATATAAACCTAAATCTGGTGTAGTAATAGGAGACGATCTTGATACATATTGAATCGTCTATAGTAATTGTTGAATCAATGCTCACCTTCAGGTTGTATATAGACTGAGCAGATGGCTTCACCGTATTGGTTGCGAGCCGTGCATGTGTATTCCCCCTCATCGCCAGGGCCAATAGAGTTGATGAGCAACGAAACTTTGCCAGTCTGTTCTTCATACTTCATTTTGTACTTGTTTGATTCTGTGTTAACAAAGATAAACAGTTAAATCCACTCATTCTTTTTCTCTCTCTCTCATGAAGTCATATATTTTATTGTTTAAAATCATGCTACCTCGTGTAGAGTTTAAAGAAATAGGCTAATCTAGTTAAGTTTTTTTTGGCAAAAATAAGTAAAATATTCCTTCGGTAGATATGTTTTTTTTGTATCATTTTATACACACGGTAAGATCAACAGTTCTTTGATTTCTGTCAAAACATCATGAAAATTTAACAGGACTTTTCTCTTCGTTTAAAAAGTTTTGGATTCAATTCTAAAATTCCCATTGACAGATATTCAACAACTGTTGATATAACCATGTGTGAATGTGTCTAATGAAGCAATATTTTATTTATTTTACCCAAATAAAGTTTTTAGTATTACAAACTGTAAAATTATTGACCTTATCTTGTGTTCCCTTAAGTAATGTTCCATAACTAAGTGACTACCTGTAAACATTTGTGTATGAATTCCTGTCAATAATTTCAAGTGTAAATTTACCGAACCGTACACGAGGGGTTTGGAGTGCCCTTGAAGCCACAGGTACCAAGTCAACTTTTTTTTTTATACCCATTGATTTTAATTAATGTGGCTTTTCCTAGCTTCGTTTAGGATTAAACCTGTAACAATCTGAACCTAAAACATTAATTTATCATTTTAGTGAAACCCAGATGTTTGCTCCTGGCAGGAAAAAAATACCTGGAACACTCGGGTGATCATTAAAGATGTAAAAATTAAAAAAAAAAAAAAATCAATAAGCTCTCACCGAAAAGAGGTGCGCCTTTTCTGGTCCAGGAAACAGTTGGTTTGGGGTTCCCCCGAACTTTGCCCTCGAAGAGAGCATTCCCACCCTGTGCAAAGCGGGCATTTCTGAAAATCTGTTCGAATTCGGGGGGAGAAATATCTCCTGGACGGCCACTGAAGCTGTAACCAGAGGAAAGGACATACATTCAAACATCATGTGTGTGTCTTATGTGTACACTACAATTTCCATAGGAAGAACCTTTTCTGACGGCTAGAAAAGTTACTAATTCTACTTTCACTTATTCATATATCAAGTCATGTGATCTGCAGCTGTCACTTTTGGTTGATATTATCAATACCTATAGAATAGCAATAGTAATATAAATAAATATCCCTTAAAGAGAAAGGAGGTTTTACTTAAAGAGATATATTATACGTTCGCATCCATTGTAAATTTCCTATGTTTGTCTTTTATGTTATTTCTTTTATATGTTCCTATTTAAGTGTCCTGTTATTCTTTGCCACTTTACTCTCTCTCCCTTTTGGTCTTTTTGGTTTCTTCTTTGGGAAGTTGCGTTGCATGGTCCACAGTCCTTACTAATGAGTCTCGATAGGCTGAAACCTAGGTTGGTAACAATCGATTTTCTTCAAGAGGCGGCCATTACCTCTTTGTCCAATGGCAACAGTGTAAAGTGTGAACTGTGTTCTTCTTTTTGCTGTAAAAGCCATTTTGTGTTTGTTCCCTTTTATATGCTTTCCATCCGCCTTTCCTGAACCTTCTTTCAAATATAACAATGATAATATTGTAAAATGTTACCAATATTGACCACAAAAATATTTGTATTTTCTGATAGGTCCTTCCCTTTTAAATTGGACTATACAAGTATGCGGAGAGCAACTGTAACCTCTGTTTATTATGGAATGTAGCAAGCTTACCTTGGATGGTTCCACTATGGCTATATTTATAAGATAGGGCCATAGTGTAATCTGTCAAGGTAGAACTGTTACCTTCCAGGGTAAACAAAGTGTACTTATCATTTGAATAAAAATCTTATCCACATTGTGGAACTTGGTAAATGTGTCGCAGTTCTTAACCTCCAAAATTCAAAGCTGTATATCAATGCCCCCAAAAAACTCTCACCCGACTCCTTTACACTAAATAAAACACCCCAATTAGGTTGTATGTGACATATAATGAGCATTTAATAATAATAATATTTAGCACCGCGTCTTACTACCCGTTCGGGTTATACGCTCTAAGAACTAATTACTCTAATGGATTAGGAATTGAGAAGGTTGAATTAGAGGAAGTGAACCCGCATTTGCGCGGAGTGAGAGTGGAAAACCATTTAGGAACCCCCCCCTCCCGACCGAGATTCGAACCTCGATCTCCCCGTCCTCAGCAGTCGAACTCAACACAACAAGCGCGTTAGCCAACTACGCCACCGAGGCGGGTATGAGCATTTAGAGTCAAGAAATTATTCGCACAGAGGCATTGTTAGCTTTTAGTTATTAGAGAGAGAAAGAAGGGGCTGGGGGTTTAAACAAACCCATTTTCACTTTAAATTATGAAATGAAAATTTTCCTGTATAAAATAAATCACACAAATAATATGATAATGGAATACACTCTACATAGGTCCTGCGGGAATAAAATATTTATAATATTAAGAGTGTAAATTTTGAGATGATTATTTAGGGTGATGGGGGGGAGGTAGTTTCCTTCCTGTGCCTCCAAAATAACGACACCCATGCCAAAAATCTGTACATGATTGGTAAGAGTTTGGAAAATACTAGAGAATGACAATAGGTTTTCCTCTTAACACATTTGTTAAAAAAAAAAATCAATGTTTAGTGTTTAAATATCTTTTCCAAGGAGTACATGTCAAGAAACACAAAAAAATACTTTCTATCTAAAAACCAATTATTTTATTTGAATAATATCCAACCAACTCCTTAAAAAATTCTCTTTTGCCAAACAAAATGTTTTCATTGAAACAAATCATTGTCACGTATATTTTTAACCAAGATGTTTATTCAAAGAGAGAAGTGTTTGTATGATTCATGTACCAAGACCTGTAGGAGGGGAAAGCAAATGTCTGGCTGGACTTCAAAAACGAAAGATTTTTTTTTTAGAACTAATGAAACTATTTTTTTCTATGATACCCTAGAACACTAGATAAATGTGATTACAGTCCACTTTTAATTAGTAAGGACCTTACCTTAATCTTGATTCTTTATGTGCCGGGTGCCCCCAAAATCAAAAAACTTGAGTCCTGCAATTATGTGTGTCTATACCTGGGCACAGCCAAAATGGTTTTATGGATTTCGATCAAGCCTGGTGATTTGGATGTTATCTCTAAATTAAAGATAGTTTACTGATAACTGATTTATTTAAAATTTGAAATATTTCAAAAATGGCTGTAATGATGATGTTCAAAATAGGTTTCTGCAGTTTGTTCTTCATGAGAAATAAATACTAATTTCATTTTTGTTAGAAAAAAAAAGTTCATTAAATTTTGAGGTTAGTTAAATGATAAATGATTTTTGAAAGTTTGAATTTTTTTAATGGCATTTTTACCATTTTGTTCAAAAATGTATAACTGGAAATTCTTAGAATTCAACATGTTTTGTTTTCATAAGGAAAAATTGTTTGAGTGTAACTAAGTGATAAAAGAGTTGGATTTATTATAGTTTCCTAACTACATTGGACTAAATTAAAAATTTTATATTATGTTTGTGCCTTGATATTTATTTTTATTTCTCACTAAGAAAGTAGGTAAATCATTTATTTTGTTACCCGCCTCGGTGGCGTAGTTGGCTAACGCGCTTGTCGTTTTGAGCTCGACTGCTGAGGACGGGGAGATCGAGGTTCGAATCTCGGTCGGGTGAACTGGGGGTGGTTTTTCCTAAATGGTTTTCCACTCTCCCTCCACGCAAATGCAGGTTCACTTCCTCTATTTCAACCTTCCCAATTCCTAATCCATTAGAGTAATTAGTACTTAAAGCGTATAACCCGAACGGGTAGTAAGACGCGGTGCTAAATGTAATTGTAATTTATTTTGTTTTGTTTCTTAAATAGGTAACTAAATGGGGAAAAGACTTGTTTTTTAATCTTCTCTACAAGACATATTATTTTTAGTACCTAATCATAATGGTATGTTCAACATGTGCAAAGATCAAGGAAATTGTGTCAAATTTAGTCAACTCTCCCCCCCTGCCCCCCCTTCCTCTCTTCCCCTCCACCCTGTGGATGAAATAAATATTTACACAAGGGAAAGAGTAAGTATTTGAACATCATAGAGGAAACAGTTTAAGGAAGGCGTGATGAGGGGGGGAAAGGGATTGAGCCCCAGCTGAAAGTCGTGAGTTTAAATATAGTCCTCCTCCGTGTGGCTGTTGAAATCCCGGACCTGGCAAGAAGCGGCTCAGTGCGTGGGGGGGTTTAGTGGTCCCTTGGGAGGGACGCGCACGAGGCAGTCCTGCTATGATGGAGGGGCTTTAACTACCTGTACTGAGTACTGTTGGGAGACAGAAAACAACACTTTATAGGATTATTTTTCTATTATTTAACAAATGCCATCAAGTTTAGTTCACTCTGAGGACGCTAAAAGCAGAAACATTATCAAATGACCCACTCCAATGGCTATTATGGTCTAAAGCCTCCCTCTTGCAATAGACTAGACTGTCAAAGATAGGAAAATTGGAGTTCGAATTCTGGTTGGATGTACTGAGAGTGTTTTTTCCTAAATGGCTTTCCACTTTCCCTCCATACAAATGAGTGTATACTTCTTCTAAATTCAACCTTCCTCTGCCTTAACTCATTAGTATAATTAGCGTGTATGTGTATAACCTGAATAGGTAGTAAGACGCGATGCTAATATATATATCAAACGAGCTACAATAAAGCGATAACAGCAATTCATGTTCTATTCTCCCACTCACATATCAACTACAGCGCTTGGTGGTTGAACATGTTACTAATGTTGAGTATGCTGAAGACCAGATCTGTTAATACCTCCATATAAAACATCCCCTTCCCCTGGGGTTCAACGATCTAAACATTCTACCAAAAAAAACTTTTATTTTTGATGGAATAAGGATGATAATAGTAGCATTTTAATGTGAATGTACCCGCATTTGTGTTGAGGGAAGGTGAAAGGTTGCTTAGAGAAAAACTACCTTTCGATACACCCGACAGGTATTCGAGCCTTCACCGGCAATCCAGTATAATATGAAACTGACACCTTACACCATATAACTATTATTGTGGGTGTCTGTAAAAGAATATCTGGCCTAGCTATCCTCTGTAGCTTGTATAACTCTCCAACTGTACAAAGGCTAAAAGTCACATTTTTCACATTAAAACTCACCAAAAAAAAAGTGAATAAAGAGGGGAATTCGTTTTAGTTAAGTTTACAGACATCAATAGAAACATATTTAACTAAATTCTAACCAAATTAAATAGTTGAAAAATTAAACTTTTACAGGTAAATTGGAACAACTACACGTGGTAATTGAAACATCTGTACACTGAAATTGAAACTCCTGTACATGGTAATTGAAACACCTGTACAAAATAATTGAAACACCTGTACAGGCTAATTGAAGTACCTGTACAGGATAAATTAAACACCTGCACATGGTAATTTAAACACATGTACACGGTAAATGAAACACTTATACATGGTAAATGAAACACCAGTACACAGTAATTTGAACACCTGTATACAGTAATTGAAACACCTGTATACAGTAATTGAAACACCTGTATACAGTAATTGAAACACCTGTATACAGTAATTGAAACACCTGTATACAGTAATTGAAACACCTGTATACAGTAATTGAAACACCTGTATACAGTAATTGAAACACCTGTATACAGTAATTGAAACACCTGTATACAGTAATTGAAACACCTGTATACAGTAATTGAAACACCTGTATACAGTAATTGAAACACCTGTATACAGTAATTGAAACACCTGTATACAGTAATTGAAACACCTGTATACAGTAATTGAAACACCTGTATACAGTAATTGAAACACCTGTATACAGTAATTGAAACACCTGTATACAGTAATTGAAACACCTGTATACAGTAATTGAAACACCTGTATACAGTAATTGAAACACCTGTATACAGTAATTGAAACACCTGTATACAGTAATTGAAACACCTGTATACAGTAATTGAAACACCTGTATACAGTAATTGAAACACCTGTATACAGTAATTGAAACACCTGTATACAGTAATTGAAACACCTGTATACAGTAATTGAAACACCTGTATACAGTAATTGAAACACCTGTATACAGTAATTGAAACACCTGTATACAGTAATTGAAACACCTGTATACAGTAATTGAAACACCTGTATACAGTAATTGAAACACCTGTATACAGTAATTGAAACACCTGTATACAGTAATTGAAACACCTGTATACAGTAATTGAAACACCTGTATACAGTAATTGAAACACCTGTATACAGTAATTGAAACACCTGTATACAGTAATTGAAACATCTGTATACAGTAATTTAAACACCTGCACATGATAATTTAAACACCTGCACATGATAATTTAAACACCTGCACATGATAATTTAAACACCTGGTCATGGCAATTTAAACACATGTACATGGTAATTGAAACACCTGTACATGGTATTTGAAACACCTATACACAATAATTAAAACCTGGGACTTTTTCTTGGTGTGTCAATGTGCTAACCCAAAGATTTTTGTTTTGATTCCCGTATCCAGGTGTCATTTTTCAACTAACTTATATTTAATTTCATTTATTTTTTTTAAAAAAACATGTGGACCAACAGTGTATGAATCATAGAACAGATATTGCGGTCCTAGAATATTTCTGGCTCAGTTTCAACAAACATATAACCTTCTCCATCCGCGTGACAAATACATCTGTTGAGGAATTTTTGGTAGATTGTCGGGGGGAAGAAGAGGGGAGGTAGTGTTACGTGGGGTTAATAATTTGTTCACAGAACCTTCTGTCAAAGAGTTTAAAATGTTAGTTTTAGTGTTATGATGGTCAATGACAGGTGAAAAATGTAAATACTACTTACATGGGCTGTGACTGAATGACGATACCTCCTTGTACTGGAAAAAAAGAAATATGAATATTAAATATGAAAACAAACAAATTATTTTTAACAATATCTTGTATAGATATACAGTATGTGTGTGAGTGTGTGTTTGTATATATGTGTGTGTATGTGTGTAATGTAATGTAATGTAATGTATATTTATGTATATGTAATTTATATTTCAATATGTATATATAGTATATAGATTATATAGTCCTAGATTTATTGATATTGGTGTATATATATAGAAGTATATGGGTACATATAATTATATGTATTCTATATATAGGTGTATATATATTATATAGATATTATATATAGGTTTATAAATACGTGTACAGATATATAGGGACGGGACCTTTGAATTCTTAAGGATATTAAAGGATTTGAGAAAATATCTGATTGATGATTCAGAAAAATCGTTATTATTTTTATAATTTTGATTTCGAATAGTATGTTTTATGCGAGCTCTAATAGTGTTCATTAATGGCTAAGCCCCATCATAATTTTAGAACAAACTTAACAACCAGAGCCCATATAATTACAACTTAACTGAATCTATGAAGGTTACACTGAATTCATTATGGAGTAAAAATATGTGAAATTTAGTAGATATTTATATTATTATTTACTCTAATCTATTTTATCTCCTCTAATGTTAATATTTTTTCATAATTCATATACAAATTAGAGACTCATGTTTCATAGTTGAAACAAAGTATATTACTCTTATAATAGTGGATTTGAACCAAGGACTTGAGGATATAACAAAAGTACCCACCCAACTTTTAATATCGAAATGGTGCAAGTGTTATAAAACTAATTTTGTATCTGTCTACAAACTAAAAATATATTTCAACAAGGTCTGAAAGGATTTGTTTATTTTCATCCCTCTTGTCAATGAGGAAAATGGGTTGTTAAAACATTTGAATAGCTTTGGAAGAAGAGTTTTTGAGTAAACACAAAAACCCCTTCCTCATTGGATGAAGCATTTATTAAAGCGACTCAATTCAGAAAACTCGTCTCCTTTTCCTAAGAATGTAGGCCAACGTTTTTCAGAATGTTGGTGCAGATTTTTAATATTTCTTACTTTCTTTGTGGGAGAGCTAGGTTATGTTTGTTGAAGGGAAGTGTATTGGAATATGGAGTAGGGATGTAGGGGAATAAGCGACACATGCGCATTCACTTCTTCGCGCCTTCGACTATTTCCGTGCTAAGGGGGAGACACTCGAATCTCTCTTTGGATCGCGTTACAGGCCGCCATTTTAGGAGCACCGAAGAGCGAAAATTCTGTTCCTTTCCCCTCTCTCTCCCTTCCAAACCAACCAGCCCCCTTGATGACGTGTGTACAAAGTTGGGACGTCTCCTTCCCCTTTATATTTCCTTCCCCTTAAGAGATCCAAAAGCTGGCGTCGGGACGCTAGACGCGTTGCGTCAGAGCAGTCATATGGGATTTAAGACACGTATGAAAAGTCGTTTAATTAGTGTCGGATTAATTGCTCTATCCCTTTGTGGGATTTCTAAAGCATGTGGGAAGAGCGTTGAATTAATTGCTCCCTCCTTAATTGAGGCTTAAAGCCCGTAGGAACAGCATCGTTTGGTTAGCGTCGGATTCCCCCTTCATCCTCCACTTATATTATAGAAGAGCGGCTTCCTTTGAGAGTTTCTTCCGACATTGAGAACTTGATTGTTTCATCGCGTGCTCGACTTCGATAAAGAAAGCCGGGGGTTTGAGAACTTGATTGTTTTATCGTGGGCTCGACTTCGATTAATAAAGCGAGGGAATTCAATTTCCGAAGAGATACAGTAACGCTGATTTTTTTAATCCTCTCCCCAGACCAATGATGGTGATTTTCGTATAAGATTCACCCTCCTTTCCCCGTTCTCGTATACTGGAAGGATCAAGTTAAACTTTCGAATAATCTATTAAGGAAAACTACGATTAATTTGTTTATAATTATTTTTTCAAACTGATGTAATTACGATATCATTATGAGGAGAAGAGATTCCGATTACCTGCCCCAGCATTCGCCTGATAGGAGGATTAAAATCAGTTGAAACCAGTGGTATTAATAGCTAATACAAATAATGGGATCTTTTTAAAACTTCTGAGCAAAATCAGTATAGTTTATATTCATTACTCTTACAATTATTTCACTCGTATATTTTGTAAACATGATGCAACGGAAGGATACCTGAGCTTAAAGTCCGCATTTATGTTGTTTTTAACAAACAAACAAACAAACAAAGCTTGAAAGTTTGAAATGAGAAACACTGCATTTGAAGAGAAACTTTTTTAAAAGTCCTGGTCAAATGCCGCCATGTGCATGACCAACATTCAAGTTCTGCTGAGATTACCACGTGGAGAAAATAAGGTCCCTATCTAGAGTTTCCTTTCATGCTATATCTATAACCTTCAACTCACGGCTCTAGGTCAGTGTTCCGCAAATATTTTAAGGTTGGTTTTATTTTTTAGACCCATGTCTAACTACCAGTACGGATTATACGCTCATGTACTAATTATGCTAATAGTGTTAAGGGTGAGGAAGGTTATATTTAAACGGAAGTGTGCCCGCGCTTGCTTGTAGGAAGAGTGGAAAACCATTTTGGGGGGAAAAACCCTCAGTACACCCGACCGAGATTTTAACCTCAATCTCCCCGTCTTCGGTAGTTTAGTCTAACAGGAGGGTAGCGCGTTAGACCATGCGGTCACCGAAGCGGGTCCATTTAAGTTCACGGTACACTTAACAAGTTTACATTCTTTTTCTTTTGGCGGCACACTGTTTTGTTTTGGGTACGCGCCTTGGCGACAGGAAAACGCACCCAGTCCAACGGTTGTACGGTAAATCAGAATTAATATAGACTTTTTTATTTTTTAGTAACTTCAAATGTTCCAAGATTTAAATATTGAAGTTATTTTTCCTGCCACACACTTCAGTCCGACAGGTTGCCTAATTAACTACATTACGGCGTACACAGCGAAATATTCCCGCTTTCTATGGAGGGAGGGGATAAACACAGAGAGTCCGTTAATATCGAGCGAAGAAGATATAATATTTCCCTTAGTTTTATTATATTATTACAGTGTGTTATTTGTTTTCAAAATTAGAATATTAATATAATATCTGTGTTATATATCCCTGTGATATACACACCCTTCCCCCACGTTAACACCTTGTAGACAGTGGTTCGAGAGGTTATAGGAGAATCCGCTTCTAGTCTTGGTGGGATATTCAATACATAATGTGTTATGGTGATCTGGTGGACTAGGGTTGTTGGGGGGTCCGGGGTTCAATCCTCGGTCCCGACACAGATTTATCCGATTACCGAACCCTTCCTTCGCCTTTAACAAGACGTGTATTAATCACAACTTGTGAATGTGTGGAATGCCAGGCCTCCACCGTGGTTCGGATTCCACGTTAAACTGT
>CABFVX010000473.1:244029-255682 GCA_902151425.1 Timema shepardi | reverse complement strand
CCCCCCCTCTCCCTCCACTATCACCAAATAAAAAAAAAATCCTGAATATTTACCAAATTCAAATTTATTGTACCACTCTATATATAACATTTATTGAGTTGTTGTTCACATTGGCTCCGTTTTAGTTTTATACTATATAATGTAAAGATTTACCCAGCAAAACGGAAAGCTCCGCATCAAAAACTGTTCCACAAAGGGTGTCGCTGTATCCTTCCTTTAATCCGAGTAATTTTGCAACTAGATTGGAATACCTTCATCCTAGGTTTTGTGAAAACACAAAAGGTCGGCTTTAGAGGACTTTACTTTGTATATTTTCCCTAATAACATTCCAAAATCTGTTTTATTTGAATTCTCTAAAAAGTTTCTCTTTTGAATTCAAATTAAGGGAAGGTAATAACGTAAAGGTAAAATATTTTGAAAATAATTGAAGTGTTATGTGAATATAGTTTTACATGTTTTATTATTCACATTCCAATCCAACTCTTATAAAACGAAGTTTATTAGTTATTTGCTATCTAATTATCTAAAAGGTCATTTTAATCTAGGACCATAAATCCAATATAAAATGCACTGAATATACTGTATATAATAAAATATATTTTTACATATAATATTGGTGTGTGTGTGTGATGTACCTATATAAACTGTTTTACTTTAGCTTTATTTTAGCACAATTTCGCAAAGGGAAACACAAATGAATTTAATTTATATCACAGTCCAATTTTAATAGGACGTACCTTCTCTGGCGTTTAATAGATATACTTTCACGTATTCAAACATCATTTCATATTATCTATATCTAACAATTTTGATTTATATATTATCAATACCTATAAAATAACACATTTAAATTATAAATATTTAATCAATCTTTGCCCCAGAAAAATATGTTGGTATTTTCTATAAGGCCATTTCTATGAGAATTAGACTACATAAATTAAGTATTACCATTATTTTACTGAACCTTAATTTTTGTGTTTTCTACCCGTTCTAAATATACTAACTTACTTACTTTATGGTATTAGAAGTTCAAAAGTCCACTACCACACTTACAAAAGTATTCTAACTATCTCCATATTTCTTCTACCTATTCCACCAAATTACATCCTATCCCTATCTTGAGCTAGCTCTATCCAGTCCACCTCATTACATCCTATCCCTATCTTGAGCTAGTTCTATCCAGTCCACCTCATTACATCCTATCCCTATCTTGAGATAGTTCTATCCAGTCCACCTCATTACATCCTATCCCTATCTTGAGCTAGTTCTATCCAGTCCACCTCATTACATCCTATCCCTATCTTGAGATAGCTCTATCCAGTCCACCTCATTACATCCTATCCCTATCTTGAGCTAGTTCTATCCAGTCCACCTAATTACACCCTATCTCTATCTTGAGATAGTTCTATCCAGTCCACCTCATTACATCATATCCCTATCTTGAGCTAGTTCTATCCAGTCCACTTCATTACACCCTATCCCTATCTTGAGCTATCCTGGATGGCTCAGTGGCTAGAGAATTGGCGAACTAAGCATAGGTCCAGGGTTTGATTCCCGCGTCCAGGTTTCACTTTTAAATTTAAGGAATATGATATTTAGAGGCGGCCATAACGGTAATTAACAAATATAATAGTTTGGCTATTTAATCTATGATAATACTGGTTCTTAAAATTCACCCTTTCTTATACTATTTCCTTAGGTTGTGTAGCCTAATTCGCTGTTAGCAATTTTCTAATAAGCGCTAGTTTGTACTATTAATACTATCGTCTACCAATAATTAAAAATATGTTTTTAAACAACATTTAATTTTGAAATTAAATTGCATCTTAACAGAGCCATGTAAAAAATGTTTATATTGTGCATTATTTATTTTCTTGGTGACCTGGTGATCTAGGGGTAAGGTGTCAGACTTCTGTGCTGGCGGCCGGGGTTCAATCCTCGGTCCCGGCACATATTTATCTGATTACCAAACCCTTCCTNCGTGGTTCGGATCCCACGTTAAACTGTAGGTCCTCCATTTCATCTCACAATCACCCTACCATTACACATTAGCGTAAGTGCGTACAACCCGAACGGGTAGTAAGACGTAGTGCTAATAATAATAATAATAATAATATAATGTGCATTAGTTATTTTCTTAAGCTCTTAATTCTTCTTAAAGATAAGCGTGGAACGCGACTTTCAATATGTATAGACTATGTAGAATTCAACAGAGTAGACATACATAAATAATACTCTCAGCAAATATTTATAGTAAATCAAAATCCACCAGTTCACGAATGTATGTGCGCATATTAACTTAATTTTTTATCAGTCCGTTTAATTTTATGTTGAAAAAAGTTCACCTTCAAAATATATATGGGGCAAACCAATATTAAAAAAATATTCTTTGAAAATGGAGTAAACTCTTGACGGTCGTTTATATTTTAAACTGTTGGCGTTGTTTAGTCAGGCGGCCACCATAAACTTTTTGTTTATTCCAACGGATTCAAAGGGATTTGGTTCATTCAAATGGTCGGACATTTAAATGGAATGTTTGAGGCTGGAGAGATTAAATACTCATAGATCACCTGCCCGTCATAAATTGATCAAAGCTATAAATACTTTTAACTTAATGACTCATAAAATATTCAAATTATTGTCCACATTTAATGGCAGTATAATTTTCTTAGAAGCCCGCTTACGTGATAGAATGTTCTAAAAGCGTCACTCTCATGATGGATGGAATATCGGGGTTCGAATCTCGGTCGGTGGGTTGAGGGTGTTTTTTCTCTAGATTTTTTCCATACTCTTTTCACATAAATGTTGGTACACTTCTCCTAAATTTATACTTAATCCCACTAGAGTAATTAGTACATTCGCGTATAGTACGAACGGGTAGTAACTCATGATGCTAAAAAAAACATAGGAATGGTATTTTACAAAATTTTACACATAAGCCAACATATTGTTTTATGTTAAATCTTGATTATATTTTAGTCTATAATAATTAATTATTTAATATTTGTTAAACGTTAAAGCTGCGGATCACGTGGCTTGACGTATGCACACGGTAAATTATATCTAGTGACTTTTATAACAGTGAAATAAGGTTATTCTAGTGAAACGATTGTTTACTAGTTTGATAAGGTAATAAAGGTATGATTATAGGCGAAATGTGACAACATTTGCATTTCCAGGAAATTAAGAACCATCTGGAAAATAAACTCGACACACCCTACCAGGAGTCGAACCTCCAATTCCTTGTTACCAGAAAACCAGCAAATAAATTCTAGGCGTTTGGTCTCATGTGCCCGTCCATGCTGGACAGAGAATTTAAAATCAAGTTTGTCCAAACACTTTTTTTACGTTTATTTTTTAATTTTTTATGTAAGCTGCGTTTAACCTTAAAGGTAGCAGTCTTTCCTTGACGAACTATACTATGGCCCTATCGTATAAGCTACGCCATAGTGGAAACGTTCAAGGTAAGTTTGATACCTTCCACGGTAACCGGAGTGTATATTTTTGGTTCTATTGTTCGATTAACATCATTGATTTAATTACTTAATCTAAGGAGTAGGGAAGGATAGGGTAGATTTTTAAGAAAAATATACCCGCCTCGGTGGCGTAGTTGGCTAACACGCTAGTCGTGTTGAGCTCGACTGCCGAGGACGGGGAGATCGAGGTTCGAACCTCGGTCGAGTGAACTGGGGGTGTAATTTCCTAAATGGTTTTCCACTCTCCCTCCAATAAAATACGGGTTCACTTCCTTTAATTCAACCTTCCCAATCCATTAGCGTAATTAGTACTTAAAGAGTATAACCCGAAGGGGTAGTAAGACGCGGTGCTAAATAATAAAAATAATAATATTATTAAGAAAAATAAATGTTAGGTTGCACCACACAGAATTTCTCTCATTATTTTGTTTCAGGATTTTTAGTAAATGTCTCAAGTTTAAGATTTATGAAACTAAATAATTTACATAGTTGCATAAACATTTCACTAAAGAGCATGAATGAAATAATATTAACTGATTTAGAAATATTGACTAAAGAGGAACATTTGTGTCCATAAAATATCATAGCGATCAATCAATATTTTAAAGAACTCCATAAAAATATAAATATTAATGTATATCATAGAAACTATTGGTTTTAAAAGCATATAGTCCAAGTAACACATTTTTTTATATTGAATAGTACTACAACCTTACAACAATAAGCTATTTATTATTTCGAATAGTTGCGGAGATATACAAATAATTCCAAAATTTCTGCTTATGTAATGTCCTCTTTTAGTAATTTTAATGGGAAAACGAGAGTTTTCATTTGGTCTGTAATGTCAAGCCATCTTAATTTTTTTATTGTTAATCGTTCGAGCGAATTTAGGGAAAATTGATTTTTTTTCTCTTTTTTGTCTTTCAGTAAACCAACCCTTAAGTTTAAGGTTGTATATCTAATTCCAAAATACTCCCTAGGAGGATCAATTTAAATTAACTTAAAAAAAACACATGGACACGAGAATCGAACTCAATTAAATTAATTGAAATGTGGTCCACTCCATACGGGTAGTGTCGTAATTACAATGGTTTGCGGTCTGTGTGCTGATAATCGCACACGAGACAATCTAACTCTAGATACCAAGTTTCAGCTCCAGGCCGGGGTACAGACAGACAGATGATATCACGAAAACACCTTTTTGGGATTCAGGGGGTACAGAAACGTCGACATTTATTATGATTATTATTATTATTATTATTAGCACCGCGTCTTACTACCCGTTCGGGTTATACGCACTTACGCTAATGTGTAATGGTAGGGTGATTGTGAGATGAAATGGAGGACCTACAGTCTAACGTGGGATGCGAACCACGGTGGAGGCCTGGCATTCCCCACATTCACAAGTTGGCATTTATTATTACTACTATAAAGCCACACGGCTGACTCATTCCCTCACTGACATTAATGTTTACCCACTTTCAGTTGAGATAGAAACTTTAAATTTGGTAAACTTATAGCTTCAAGCCTGTAACCGACATAAAATTTCCAAAAAATTGAAAATTTTAATTTTTAACCCTCCCAAAAAAATACTAAGTGTCGGAGCAACTTTAAATTCGGTGCGGATCTTTCTTTGGAAGCTTCTTGTGGCTAAAAAATAATACCAATCAAAAAACGGCTCTGGAATTACATTAGTTTACATCCACTTGCAAAGAAACCCCAACGGGGGGCTTGGGGGTTGAGCCCCCAACGAACAAAGCTAGTCAAAACTTAAGACTTAATAATTTGTTTACGATCATAATACTTCTTTCTCCGAGAGTTCGTGGGATAGTAAAAAATACATGTGTTGGAAAACGTCACTCGAAAACAGAAATCCTTATTAAAATAGTCCGTGTTTCGAACCCTATAGTTCTTTAATTACTTATTTAATCACGAAAATGTGTAGATTTAGCGCCGTTTATCGCAAGTTTTTTCCCCCTACCCACATCGGTGCGCTCATGGACTAGATGTGGGGATCAACTAGTCTGGTTTTCTGGTAATGTAGAGGTGAGGGTTAGAATCCTGGAGAGTATATTCAGTTATTATTTTCCAAAATTGTTTCCCATATTTCCTTCACACAAATTCGGGTACGCTTAGTCTCAATTCAACTTTTCAAATATTCGCTCACATTAGCGCAAAATAACCCTGATGAACAGTAAGACGCGGTGCATAATAAATGGAATAGTTTTTCAGTGTCTGTGAAAGTTGTTCAATGGTTCAGTGTCGACAACAGCACGTACTGTCCGTATAATCGCACATTCGAATGCGTTCAACCGTGTCTGAGTGGACAAGCTATGCCACTTTGAAGTCAACAAGGTTCGTTCATCCACGGGGGGAAAAAAAGCGTCTCTCTGTAAAACATTATTTAGCTTTCACTTTGAGGGTTGTTTTGGCGGAAAATTTTATAGTAGACATCGACTCTATTTACGGTTTAAGTAACAATTTGGTTTTAGTTTTACCATATCCTATAAAGAAAGTATTGTAATCGTGGATGTTTTAGATATCGATATTATTATGTGTCTCGATGTTTTGTGAGTTATCGAGCTACAAAAAAAAAAGATACTTTGCGCAGACTTTCCCACTCCTTTGCCTAAAAATTAAGTTATTATTATTATTATTAGCACCGCTTCTTACTACCCGTTCGGGTTATACGCATTTACGCTAATGTGTAATGGTAGGGCGATTGTGAGATGAAATGGAGGACCTACAGTTTAACGTGGAATCCGAACCACGGTGGAGGCCTGGCATTCCTCACATTCACAAGATGTGATTAATACACGTCTTGTCAGAGGTGAAGGAAGGGTTTGGTAATCAGATAAATCTGTGCCGGGACCGAGGATTGAACCCCGGCCGCCAGCACAGAAGTCTGACACCTTACCCCTAGACCGCCAGGTCACCCACTAAAAATTAAAATATTTTCTTTAAACACGTAACCTATGTGAAACTAAATAATACACATTGGTGCAGAAACATTCGGATAAAGAGAATAAATGAAATAATAACAATTGTTACATAAACATTTTGAGAAAATAAGTAACATCTCTGTTCACCAAAAAGCATAACGATCAAGTTTCCAGCCCTTCATTTTTTTTTAAATATACATTTTTTCCCAATAGTTCAGAAATAACTGATATTAGCAAAGGTGTTTTATTTTTAATAGCAGTACAACTTTGCAATGATAGATTATTTCGTATCTCAAATAGTTGTGGAGTTATCAAATTATGAATCGCCATTTTATCTGTAATGTTAAACCATATCCTAATGCAAAATTTAATCAAAATCTTTAGAGCAAAATTGAGAACATATTTTTTTTCTAGCCTATAAGTAAAACACACTTAATTTTAGGGTTACGGTAACCCTAGATACCAAGTTTTAGCCTGATCTGTAAAATACTTTCCCCTCTAGTCCCAGTAACAGTAGTCCTGGTAACAGTAGTCCTAGTAACAGTAGGCCCAGTAACAGTTGTACCAGTAACAGTAGTCCCAGTAATAGTAGTCTCAGTAACAGTAGTCCTGGTAACAGTAGTCCCGGTAACAGTCCCGGTAACAGTCCCGGTAACAGTAGTCCTGGTAACAGTAGTCCCGGTAACAGTAGTCCCGGTAACAGTAGTCCCAGTAACAGTAGTCCCGGTAACAGTAGTCCCGGTAACAGTAGTCCCGGTAACAGTAGTCCCGGTAACAGTAGTCCTGGTAACAGTAGTCCCGGTAACAGTAGTATCAGTAACAGTAGTCCCAGTAACAGTAGTCCTGGTAACAGTAGTCCCGGTAACAGTCCCGGTAACAGTCCCGGTAACAGTAGTCCCGGTAACAGTAGTCCCGGTAACAGTAGTCCTAGTAACAGTAGTCCCGGTAACAGTAGTCCCGGTAACAGTAGTCCTAGTAACAGACAGACAAAGGACTATGTTTAAACCAATTTTTCGAGTTCAGATGGCCATGAAAATTTGACATCCATCAAAATCTCGAATTTATTATTATTATTATTATTATTTACTATCACAGTAACATTTCTCTCTTCGAGAGGTGCCGGGTGCCGGGCTATACAATTCCATCTGTTCATACGTCTACAAATTAAACGATTATATGGATTTTAAACTTGATATTTAGATATAATAAGGTCATAGTTTTAGAATAAATCGGGATATTCATTCGATACCTATAGTTAAGTGTGTTTTAATAATTACTTTTTGTTTTAACTCAAAATATGTTTAAAATGAACTCGATATTTAGTTCGCGTAATCACCGATGCATTGATTGATTTATTAAACTTGATTTTATATGTGATTAATTCCCTTGTTAACTCAGTTTCAGTGGCCAAATTGTCTAAGGCGTCACTCTCTTGTTAAAGTGACCTACTTATGACGGAGAGATTCGGGTTAGAATCTCGGTCGGGTCTAGTGAGGATGCCTTTTACTAAATGGTTTTCCACTCTCAGTCCAAGTAAATTTGAGTAAAACGCGGTGATAATAATAATAATAATATTTAGCACCACGTCTTACTACCCGTTCGGGTTATACGCTTTAAGTAATAACTACGCTAATGTATTAGGAATTGGGAAGGTTGAATTAGAGAAAGTGAACCCGCATTTGCGTGGAGGGAGAGTGGAAAAACCATTTAGGAAAAACCACCCCCAGTTCACCCGACCGAGATTCGAACTTCGATCTCTCCCGTCCTCAGCAGTCGAGCTCAACACGACACAAGCGCGTTAGCCGACTACGCCACCGAGGTGGGTCGGTGATAAGTAAAGAAACTCGGCTTAGCTGTTTGTTAGTGTGTTTAATGGAGTAGAACTGGGTGGTCCTTAATTACCTTTAAGAAAACTCCATTTTATGACTTGGGTGCACAAATAAAGCTTTTAAGATTATTCTCAGAAAGAAAAGGTTACTTCAATTGAATGCCACTTTCAATAAGATCAAGATTATTTTTATCAGTTCTTTTATTTTCTTACGTGATACTTTTTACGCCACTTTTCACAAGATGAATCTGTTAATTTATATAAAATGGTAATAACTTTTGAATAGAGAAAGTATTGTAATAACAGTGATGAATTAAATGTTGGAGGCTAGATGTTGTGTTTGTTCAAGATTTAAGTTAGTTTATAAGTCGCGTTCTGATATATACAGTCAGTTCAAATAAATGAAAATGAAAATGAAAAAAATATTCCTGGGGTTACAGCCAAAATATATTTTGTACAAACTGTAAATTTATATCTTATTTGGTAGTATTATATTGACGAGTTATTTTAATTTTAATTCTAAATATAAAATTAACGGTAGTTTAATGATTACTAATTTTTGAAAAATACAAAATAGTTTGATCATGGCTTTAGCAATTTCTGTTCAAAATGCTCAGCTGGAAAGTGTTTTAGATCATAAATGATACTTGATATTAGGGCTAAAATTCATTCAAGGGTAGTTTAATTATTGCATATTATTTTATATTCTAAATTGTTCAAAAGTAGATCAAACGAATTTTTATAGTTTACTGATAACAAATCTTTGAATATTTTGTTATAAATCATAATAAATTAAGAAAGTGTGTAAGATGGTGTCATAGCATTTATTTATTCAAATTCAGAAGAGTTCAGTTGACCTACTTATGTCGATTGGTCCAAGTCATCATATTCTAAGGCGGGATATTCGGACATTAACCAACCCCCATTCGACCTGAATTGCTTGTTATTCGTAAACCAGTTGACACCCGAGGCTGGACAAATTAACGGCTCTTTGTACAGTAGCCCCATGGCTTCTTTGGTGCTGACTGACGGCTTTGAAAAGCTACCAGACCAAATTATGTATCTCTACACTGAACCATATGATCTGTAAACACTTGTGTTTAGCAGCTGTCAGTCAGCACCAAAGAAACCATGGTGCTACTGTAGATAGAAGAAGGGAAATTAAAACAATACTGACGGTTATATAGGTTTCAAATGTTACATTATGTATTCACTCACAGTCTACTGATTCATCATTCCCAAAAGTTTAATTTCTTTATATTAGTATAGAACAGAACTAAGCAATTTTAATTTAGTTATTTTTTTTCTAGAGGACTGCATTGAGAATTATTTAACCAATTTTGTATATTAAAAAATATAGAAAACATAAAGATAGACAATATCAAAATATTATGTTAGTGATCCTTCAATCACTTAATGAGATGAATGCAAGTTTTCATATATCTCGTCACTTCTTTAGTGCCAGGTGTAAATTTAGTAGATTAGAATTTTAAAACTGCTCATAAATAACTTCATCGGTAATGCTTGACTGTAAATAGTATTTATTGATATTATAGAAAATGGTTAATCCAAAAATAACCATGCATTTTTTCGAGCAATATCTTGAAATGCTTGCGAATTTGCCAGAAGCAAGAAAAATACGACACCACAATTCTCCTCGGATTACACTGCAGATCTATCAACTCAAGTTGAAGTTCACTTGTTGATATGTGTTGAATATAAATCATATGTACTTCCATAAGAATATGTTTTTTTTAAATTCTGGTGTATTTAGTAATAATTTTGTTTTCTTAGATGAATATCTATAGCTAACAGACCACATAAAGATACGTGAAGGGCAGTACGTGGGCTACGTGCTGTAACTATCCAAAGGCTGGTAATATAATAGTAAACTTATTCATCAATCATCATATTCTGAAAATTGAAAAATAACATGGGAATCGAACCTGGGACATTTAACTTAGTACATCTATGCTTTAACCACTGAGCTATCCAGGAATTGTCCCGTGCCCAGGGTCATTCTTCACTCATATCTTAAGGCAGAGTCTATAATGGACGTGCGGAAATCATCGGCTACAAATGTGTGATTTTTTTAAAAATCAAGAGCTATCAGATAACGCAGCCACCTTCGACTCGGAGTTGGCTTAATGCTGTCACTTGTATGATTATTATAATTGTAAGGGATCGCATATCTAAGAATCAAATAGACGAAAATATTATTTATGCTTTTTATTGAGGAATTCTTCATCAAGTTATCATATTCTGAAAATTGAAAAATTACTCTTCCTTAAAATATTAGTAAAGAATTACCCTAAGTACGGGGTGATTCCTGGATAGCTCAGTGGGAAGAGTATTGGAGTATTAAGCCAAAGGTCCCGGGTTTCATTTCCCGTGCCTTGGTGTCATTTTTAAATTTTCAGAATATGATATTTTAATGGAGAATTCCTCAATGACAAGCATAAATAATATCTTTTGCTATTTGATTCTTATTCATTATAGGAAACAATTTAATGTTTACCTGTTGCTATTTTTATCAGATAGAAAGTTTATTTTCATTGAAAAACATTCACTTATCGTTGACCAAGATGTTTTTTTTTTAAAAACTTCGTGACTATTTTTTTCCCCCTCCATTAAGTTTCTGGAATAAGTTTTTCTAGGTGCGTTCTATAGAATAATAAGAGGAAGTAAAGTTTGTTAGTTGAATCTGAGCCTCTGTCAGGTTATTTATCTTCTTTCCAACTTTCTCAACAACGCGATAAATGATCAAATTACCTTTGCCAATATTTTCTCTTGCAATTTGGGTGGAACGATATAAAAAAAAAAGAGAATGAAGTTTGATGACGACGAAAAGATAGAATCTCGTATTTTATTTTGGCACTCAATAAACTCTTGAATATGTTTGTGACACTTTTATTACTACAGAGGTCAAACTGACTACTCGTTCCTCAACCGATATAAGAGAGTCTTTTGCATGCTATTAATATAAAAATAAACCTAATTAAGTTAAGGATGTTTATTACATCCTATCCGTTATTGTGGCTGCATGGTCTATGATGTCACTCTCACAATAGACTGGACCGCCGATGATTGGGAGATTAAGGTTCAAATCCTAGTCGGTTATAATGAGGGTGGTTTTTCCTAGATGGTTTTCCACTCTGCCTTCAGCTTTCATGCAAATGTGGATACACTTATTCTAAATTCAAACTTTAATCATTCTTAACACATTAGCGTAGTTAGTACCTATACGTATAGCCTGAACGGGTAACAATACGGGGTGTTAAACGAATAAAAAAAAATTAATTATTTACCCGCCTCGGTGGCGTAGTTGGCTAACGCGCTAGTCGTGTTGAGCCCGACTGCTGAGGACGGGGAGATCGAGGTTCGAATCTTGGTCGGGTGAACTGGGG
>CABFVX010000473.1:233192-243930 GCA_902151425.1 Timema shepardi | reverse complement strand
TCCCTCCACGCAAATGCGGGTTAACTTCCTCTAATTCAACCTTCCCAATTCCTAATCCATTAGAGTAATTAGTATTTAAAGCGTATAACCCGAACGGGTAGTAAGACGCGGTGCTAAATAAAAATTAATTAATTACTTATAATATATTTTTTCCTAAACGCATCCCACTGTCACTTAAAGAATGAAACGTGTTTAATCGTTAATGAAAATCTGACACAGTGAAGTGATAAATGGTATTTTCCTTCACACCATTTATTTCGCCACATATTTGAACTTTTAGTGCAGAGCCACTCAGTTGACAACGATTTATTTTTTTTAAATCTTTCTACACCCCGTTTCTCATGTACTTGTCTAAACCTCGTGAGAACGAAATTAAAAGTGTGTGCGGGCTGTATTTGACTGGACTGTTCCACGGAGCGCATCCTTTTTTTTTACCACCCATGTCATAGCGTGACCTCTTTCAACCTTCCTTCTTTTTGAAAAAAGATACATAACTCACAAATATAATCCGTTCACGGTAAGTTCATCATTTTCTGATACTAAATTAATTACTAAGAAACTAAAGACTTTTTATGTATACTTTTAAATACATACCTGTATTATTATATTTATTATATATATCTTAGTATCACTAAACTGTACATATATAAATAAATACGTATATTATATTTTCCCTTCATAGAAGAAGACTAATCACGAAAAAAATAAATTATATACTCACGGTAATTTTTTTCCCTGAGAATTTGTTTATTTTGTCACCGAGCCTTACTAACCATTCAGAAATAACCATATGAACTAATTACTTTAATGTTCTATGGATATATAAGGTTGAATTTATAGGAAATGTTCCTGCATTTGTGTGCAGGTAAAGTAGAAATACACTTAGGAAAAACACTCTCAATACACCCGGCTGGGATTCGAACCCCAATCCATTTACTGAAAGAGTGACGCTTTGGGTTAAAACATCTAACTGGATTTTTAAAACGTTTCTTTATTGTGGTGTTTCCTGTATTAACGCGATTAAATAGTTGGTCTTGATAAAATAATATAATTTTATCAACGCTAAATTATGACTGTTTATATAGCTAATCTAGATATCGGAAATCATTAGTAAGAACTACATAATTGACTTAAGCGGTTTTGATAATAGCAGGATAAATATTTAACAAGATTATAATCCAAACCACTATTTGCCTAGAACTATCTAGCTAAGATGTTAAAAGGCTATTATATAGGGTGTTTGGTAACTCATAGCCCAAACTGCACATATCATAGTTTTCTGTATGTAAGTGTACTGGGATTTTGTTTTACTTTTGGTTCAGACAATCTATAATACCATTAAATTGTGTTCAAAGTTTCGGCATACAGCGCCGGGATAGCGAAGTAGTTTAAGCATGCATGTACAACAGGTTGCATAGGAGCTAGGCTCGCAGCACTGCACATTTAAAAATGGCAAACACTTTCTGTAACATAAGACCGTTAATGATGACCATCAGACGAATTCGCATTTCTAAATGGGCCGGTGTGTTGTTTACTATTAACTGTGATATTTTCTGATGTCGTGCTCCAAGATGTCAAGGTGTGCAGTGCCGTGCGCCTGGATCCTATGCAACTTGTTGTACACGCATGCTTGAACAGCTTTGATCCCCAGGCGCTATACACCGAAACTTTAGACACAATTTAATGGTGTTAGCAGTGTTTTCCGAATGTAAGTGGACAGGTATTTAGTATTACTTCTGGTTCAAATAAGCTATGTGTGGAGTTTGGGCTGTGAGTTTCCAAACATTCTGTATATAATCTAAATCAAACTTTACTCTATTCTTCTGCCATCTGCTTTCAGAATAATATTTGTTCAAACAAAAGTCACATGGCACAGGACTGTTTCGACATCAATTTCTCAATTTTCGTAAAAAAAAATAATAATATGGGAATATGACTATCTGATCTCATGCGTTTCGTATATTACGATTGTATTCAAAAGCAACTAGGGTCAAACTGGTGACTTCCATTAAAACCGGTTGACTTTACAAGCCATTGAGTCACAGCAATGCGCTTTTCACTCACTTTTCATAATATTGCTCGAGGCTGATACAGTGTGTTTAGTAAGACGCATTCATGAGTGTAGGTTGAATGTGTTGTTTGTAAAAAGGAGCTAAGTCAATTGCTGTTAATTCTGATATAATCAGTAAACACCTAATAAAATATTTATTATGTTATTAAATTACAGTTTATGTGAAGATTTTATATTTGACTATAACTAAAGAAGATTTTTTTTAAATAAGCTTTACCAGGAAAACCTACAGAATAAAATCAAATAAATTTATAGGACTTATCTCGTTTTGTAAATTGAATTGAAAAGTGAGTTTGTGTAAAAACACTTAATAAATATATTCATTTATTTACTTAAATTTACAAAATGATTAAATTTTCGTTTTTATTCCCTTCTCTTTATTGTATATGTATTTTTTCTTATATGATGACGACATGTTTTGGTGAATTCTACAACATCTTATCTATATTAAAGAAGTAGTTGGCTAACGCGCTTGTCGTGTTGAGCTCGACTGCTGAGGACGAGGAGATCGAGGTTCGAATCTCGGTCGGGTGAACTGGGGGTGGTTTTTCTTAAATGGTTTTCCACTTTCCCTCCACGCAAATGCGGGTTCACTTCCTCTTATTCAACCCTCCCAATTCTTAATACATTAGAGTAATTAGTACTTAAAGCGTATAACCCGAACGGGTAGTAAGACGCGGTGCTAAATATTATTATTATTATTGTATTAAAGAAGACCGATTTTTCACTTCATATTATTGGAAAGTTGTGAAAAAACTTTCTAGTGAGATGATCAACAATGGCAATTAATTATTACTTTAATTTTTTTCCAAATAGGCATGAACATAATTAGATTAAATTTATATATTTAATGCCAATGCATATATTAATTGGTGATCTATAAACTATTTTAACCGTTAAATTATTATTCCATAACTGTTTTGAATTTCTTTTTAATTTTATAGACAATAGTAACAATGTGATAATATCAAATAAAATGTGCTAGTTTTTTTTATTATTGTTCCTATTTATGTAGTGCCATTTACCTATATTTTGACGACTCGCGGTCTATTTCTTTTGTTGGGCATGCCAGTATGGACTTGTAGGAGAGAGAGTGGGTATCCATTTAGTAAATAACACCCTCAGCATACCCTACTGGGATTGAACCATGATCTCAGCAGTCTAGTCTATTACGAGATTAGCGCCTTTGACCATGCGGCCATCAAATCAGGTCATATATCTACGCAAATACAGTTAAACCTCCTCTAAATTCAACCTTATTCATCCTTAACCCATTAGCGTAATTAGTACATAAGCGTATAACCCGAGCAGGCTGTAAGACATGGTGTCGTATAGATGTATGTATGTGTAACAATTTGAATCAATTAAATTAAGGTAAATATTGATAGGATTACCCGCCTCGGTGGCGTAGTTGGCTAACGCGCTTGTCGTGTTGAGCTTGACTGCTGAGGACGGGGAAATCGAGGTTCGAATCTCGGTCGGGTGAACTGGGGGTGGTTTTTCCTAAATGGTTTTCCACTTTCCCTCCACGCAAATGCGGGTTCACTTCCTCTAATTCAACCTTCCCAATTCCTAATCCATTAGAGTAATTAGTACTTAAAGCGTATAACCCAAATGGGTAGTAAGACGTGGTGCTAAATATTATTATTATTGATAGGATTATTTTAAAAGTAATGAATTAAATTTAGGAGTATTTTATAACACATTTACATTCTAAAGTTTTAAAATTAGTTCATAATAATTTTAATCAATTAAATTAAGGTAAATTTTAGGCTCGCTCTGTATATGTATATATAGACTAAGCTTAAGAGAGAAAAATGAATTTAAACGTGAATTTAAATTACAACATGATCCATTTGAGTGCTTACTAGCGCGTAGTGAAATATGTTTAGCTCTTTTAGATAAATCGGATGAAAATATATAGAATAAAAAAAGGTCTACACCAAAATGATTATAGTCAAAGAGTGATGTAGAATTAGTTGAAATAATAACTTTTCAAATGGAAATCATCTATTTGTATATTAATCTAAATATGATGTAAAAATGTCAAAATATAATTTCCATTGAAAATTAGGGTTACAGTGGAAAATGATTAAAGTCACAATATATATATTTTCCAGGACATAAACTTTTATACAAGGACCTCATAAGGACCCCAGGAAATCCCTTTTTAAATTAGTTTAAAGAATATATGACAGAGGCCTCTGTTAACCATAACCCAAAGTTTATTTGAAATCTGTCATGATTGTCCAACAGATGGCAGCACTTACTCAATTCATGTTAAAATTTGACTTTCTCGCTTTTTTCCTCTGTGCCCTTTAAATATATTGGTACCCATTTAATTATTCTGAAATTTTTAAAGTGCTCTCGTTGGAAAAAGTTTGGGAACTTTTGCTCTGTGTTGTATTGCTTGTAATAATCCAACCGACTTAGTCACGTATTAAATATTTTTACTAAAGCTTTAATTTATATGAATTATTGCATAATTCAACCCGTTGAGTCACGTATTATATATTTCCACTAAAGTTTTTAAAGGAAAGAGCTATTGAAAATATTCAGATGTTAAGTGTTTATAGAAAAAACAAAAAACAAGTATGCGTTTGCTAATTAAATAGCTGAGTAAGATTTGATAGATATACTGAAGCTTGCTTACATTTGAAATAACAAATATTCTGAACTTTAAAGATAGGAAAATATTAGCTATACAAATTGAATCATGAAATTAATGGCCTTATATAATTAAAACCTAAAAGTAAAACAAACACAATTCTTGATTTTTGTTATGTTCATAAGTCTATTTTTTAACTATTAATCAGAGCAGTTTAGTTTTAAGAAAAACCTTGTACAAGCAAATAATAAATGTTATGGTTTACAATATAATAACGTTTTCTTCCAATATAAATAAATACATAACAAAAATATATTTTTTATTTAAAATTATTGAAAAACTAATAAAACTGATTAATTCATATGTAAAATATTTGTGTTTAAATAAATATTGCTGCACCATTGAGTTGAGGATAATATTGATGAATAGAATTTCTGCGTTTGAGTTCCAAACTAGCGTATTGAGGGTGAATTACTCCTAAATATTTTTTCCCCACTTTCCAGTGGTTGCGGTTACATTTATTTGAAATTCTACCTTTATCACCACCGTTAATGTAAATAATAGGCGGATATATGGGACGGGTAACAAGACACATTGAAAAATATGTTTAAAATGTATCCACCAGTGTCACCCACCTCGGTGGCGTAATTGGCTAACGTGCTAGTCGTGTTGAGCTCGACCGCCAAGGACGGGGAGATTGAGATTCGAATATCGGTCGGGGGAACTGGGGGTTGTTTTCCCTAAATGGTTTTCCACTCTGCCTCCACGCAAGTGGGGGTTCACTTTCTCTAATTCAACCTTCCCAATTCCCAATCAATTAGCGTAATTAGTACTTAAAGCGTATAACCCAAACGGGTAGTAAGACGCGGTTCTAGATAATAATCATACACCAGTGTGGTGTAAGGTAGTGTTGCCAGGGTAAGCAAAGCTTGTGATAAAGCTGTACCTGTGATATGTTCTCCCCCACACTGTCCTCCATTTGACCAATCATACAAAGGTGTATTTAGTGGGTTGCCAGGGTAACCAGAGCTTATGATAAAACTGTACCTGTGATATTTTCTCCCCCACACTGTCCCCCATTTGACCAATCATACGAAGGTGTATTTAGTGTGTTGATAGGGTAACCAGAGCTTATGTTAAAGCTGTACCTATGACATATTCTCCCCTATTCGACCAATCATGTATAGGCTCTCCTTTACATACCTCCAAGGTAAATCTCTTTCCGTTGGTGACTTCACAATTAGGGCCAGTTTCATAGTCAAATTTAGTACGCCTCAAGTTCGGCGCTACACTAAGTTCAAGACGACACCTACCTATAAACTCGAATGGAATGGGCCAGTTTCCTATGCGAGAACGGCCCATTCCATTCTGGTTTAGGGGTGGGTGTCGTCATGTACTTAGTGTAGCGCCGCACTCGAGGCGTACTAAATTTGGCTATGAAACTGGCCCTTAGTGTTTTATTGAGTAATGAGAACATATCTGAGGTACATTTTGGACTAACTCTACTTACCCTGGTGACATCCCACGACGCACCACTGTGAAAACCCCTAAGCTAACATAATAATATAACCCACACCAGTAGCCACGTGATTAAAGACCACGATCGCTTAGTATGATTTGCCTGTGTTTGAATCCCGGGAGGTGTAAGCTAAGTGTTTGTTCCTCAACTAAAATGCGGATATACTTCATCAAGGCCATATAGCATTCCATTTGTGACATGCGGATAGCCTGGACATAAGCCCACCCCACATTGCACCCAGGTCAAGCGCAACAGAGGAGACACTTTGGACCACGGTTAGACAAAGCGCATGAGAACTTTAGGAAACTATGTAAATTCCATTCACGGTAAGAATTGACTTCTGAAAGGCCTTTTTCCTCTACCATAAATCTACTATATAGTAGGATATTGGTAGGAAAAAAGACCTTTCAGAGAGTAATTCCTACCGTGAATGGAGTATAGCTCCTGCATCTGGTTGTAGTAGGCGTACCGTTTATCTGTGTCCGATACATCGGAATCACGCAGTTTACGAACTGCTCATTTTTCTTCACTCCCAATAGGTTTCTGGGCGCATAATTATCGCCCTTTGATGTCATTTCCAACCAAATGATGAGCTTCATCAAACCGAATACGATTCAGGTCGTTAAGATTCTCCAAGAACTTTGTCTGCAACTTCCGACGATAGCATAAATTCACCTTTTTTTTAGCGCCACGTCTTACTAACCGTTCGGGTTATATGCTTAAGTACTAATCAAGCTAATGAATTAATAATTGGGAAGGTTGAATTTAAAGGAAGTGAATCCGCATCTGCATGAGTGGAGAGTGAAAACCCATTTAGGTAAATCCACCCCCAGTTCACCTTCCGAGATTCGAACCTCAATATCCCCATCCTCGGCAGTCAAGTTCAACACTAAACTAGAGCGTTAGTCAACTACGCCACCGAGATGGGTCTCTTTTTATTCGTAAATTCAATTTGTCTAAATATTGTTCGTACTTTTTTTTTACCAACAAAGTATAGTTAAACTAAGCAGAAGCTCGTGTAATTTTTAATGTTTTCATTTATTTTAAGTATTTAGGGTAAACGTTCTGAGCCTACAGATCAGGGGTCCCCAACCCTATGCCCACGGGCGCCATGGCACCCACCGAGCCTTTTGCGCCTGCCCGTCACTTTTTGAACACAGCTAGAAAGTTCTCGACTAATAATTTTAATCTGTCACTTTTCCCACAAAAATCAAATTTGTGCTTATCTCCAGGCATGTTGTTCTCAAGAAGTTGGTAATTAAATCCCCTCTGTCCAATTCCTCCCTCTCATTCCTCTTTCTTTGCCGGCTAATTTACAAATTGTACTTTATTACTCGGAATTATCATTCTAGTCTACCCAGCTTTGTTTCCTGAATAGACACACAGTAAATATATATTTTTAAAATGTACCTAAGCACCAAAATGGTGGTGGGTAGTTAAATTATTCCCTTGTGTACTTATTTTGTCTAGTTAAAACCGTAAATAAAGCAGTATTTTTATTTATTTATTGAAATTGACTTTTGGTTTGATAAAAATTGATTCAAATGTTAAAACTGGTTTTGGACTAACTTTGCGTGACTACCATTCGCGTTATTTTATAACCTAATTTAAAAAAAAATTAAAATCACAATGATTTTCTTTAATAAGATGTATTTGTGTGTGTGTGTGTTATTTGCATTATAAATTATGTTCGGCTATAAATTTACCTTGAAAAGTGTTTGGTGCCCGTCGCACCACCGTTAGTTTTGAATGTGCTCTAAGGTACTAAAAGGTTGCGGACCTCTGCCTTATAGATTATATCAGCCCACGAGAATTTACATGAGCGAAAGGACCTGTCAATTTTACCGGGAAATGTATTCATAATACCTTCCAAGGATTCTTTTACATGTCATAAGGTGGCCTGGCGGTCTAGGGGTAAGGTGTCGGACTTCTATGCTGGCGGCCGGGGTTAAATCCTCGGTCCCGGCACAGATTTATCTGATTACCAAACCCTTCCTTCACCTCTGACAAGACATCTTGTGAATGTGGGGAATTCCAGGCCTCCACCGTGGTTCGGATTCCACGTTAAACTGTAGGTCCTCCATTTCATCTCACAATCACCCTACTATTACACATTAGCGTAAGTGCGTATAGCCCGAACGGGTAGTAAGACGCGGTGCTAATAATAATAATAATAATAATAATAATAATACATGCCATAATCGACAAAGGACGGACGTCTTTACTTCCCCTCCGAAGGAAGTCGTGCCACGGATTTTTTTTTATCACTCAAGGAAAAATCCATCAATCCCGGCTGGGTTTGAACCCACGAACATTAGACCCTAAGACGAGCACTCTACTTCAAGACCACCGAGGGTGACGTTCCTGTAATTCACATACCTTGTTACTTGTGACACTGAAAACTGTCTAAGAACTGGTTTCCATATGGCGGAACCATTTCAACGCTCTGCCTTTACCGCGCCTGTCGTGCGTGCAATGTGCGGAAGGCCCTTATAATAAAACGCGAAACCAGCAAATGAAAAAAAAAACTCTGTCTGTACCTGTGATAGTGAATTGGATGTGAAGGCGTGCGTGGGTATGAAAGGGATCCCTAGAGATCTGTTGGAATTCGAGAAGAGGGTTGATTGGAAAACGATGGCGTCTTCCTTTCGTCCTGGCTCGACAATCAATCGACTGTCAACTACACGCATAGTTAAGAGGATGTAGAGGGACAGATATTTTCATCAGGTGAGTTGAAGAGTGTCCTTGATGCATTCAATAAATGCCTAATCGATAGCTGAGAAGTCCCGGGCTCGATAACAGAAGCCAACTCCAAAGAAACATATTTATTTTGCTGTCAAAATTGATAACAGTATATTTACTATATGATTATTATAGGGTTTTTTTCAATCTTCTGATGATATATATAAAAAGTGACAGCTGCAGATCACATGACAAAATGTATATTAGAGTCAGTAGCGAGGCGTCAGGGTAGACAGGATAAGCTCAGCTATCCCAAAAGGTTTTGAAAAAAGAGAGAAAATATTCCCTTACCATAAAAAATTATGTAAAATACAAAATATATTGGTCTTTGTTTGTTTTGTTTTTTTAAAAAGCTTAGTGATATTTTTAAAAGCGTGCTAAGATAGGTCGAGTGATACCTTTTCGCCTAACGACCCCGGAAGATCAGGCCTGCGGGGAGCTAGGAGGGTAATGCGCGCGCAACTATTCTTCACAGTCACTGAAGGCACCAAGTAAGCCGGCTATCTTTAACTCGTGAGTGTTACGTTCTGAGCATATGATATAGAGTGTTTCAAAGATTTATTTCATTGTAGCTTAGTTTAGTTTTGTGATCGTGACTTGGATTTTATTATTTTATTGAATTGTTTTAAATTTCGTATAGTAGTATATATGGGTAATGTTTTATATTTTAGTTTATGTACCATAGCAAAAAAAAATAATGGGCGACGCTATATACATCAACAATAACTCTTTAGATTCAATTGACTTTTTATTAAGTAGTTCTTCTGAGGCTTTGTCTTTTGAATGAAATATGCATTTAAAAGAAAAAAAATTATATTAAGACCAAACTTAGATATTCACACAAGGTATAATATAGAAGAAAATAAATACAAAAATAATATTATTATTATTACAATTAGTAGTATTAATGAAATAGTAATAATAGAGTGACTAAGTATGACAAATAAGCTATGAATTGGACTCGAGACTGGTTTTTGAATATTAAATAAAATATAAAATGTGATAGATTTAAGGAACCAAATTAAGTATTAGAATTATGTTATGGTATAAGAATATACTTAAAGGAATGAGATGTATTTATTATATCTCCATACTACTAGGCCTACATTTATGTTTAACATTTATGGTGAAGCACCAGCTGACAAGCACATTGTTCTTAGCTGGACCATTTTTAACGATTAAAAATATGTACTCCTGATACAATAAAAAAGAAATAGTAGTAGTAGTTTGCCAGTACTGTATTATATAATTTCATAAGAATCCCATTTTTGACATCATTAGGCCTGTCCCGTTCATGACTAAGCTTACCCAAAATATTTCACAACGCTTCACCACTGTTTTTTATATTATTATTATTATTATTATTTAGCACCGCGTTTTACTACCCGTTTAGGTTATACGCTTTAAGTACTAATGACGCTAATGGATTAGGAATTGGGAAGGTTGAATTAGAGGAAGTGAACCCGAATTTGCGTGGAGAGAAAGTGGAAAACCATTTAGGAAAAACTACCCCCAGTTCACCCGACCGAGATTCGAACCTCAATCTCCCCGTCCTCAGCAATAGAGCTCAACACGACAAGCGCGTTAGCCAACTACGCCACCGAGGTGGGTTTTTTTTAATAGTAAAAGCTACGTATCAATAGAGTATAAAACATTACGATTGATTGATATTACATTTTTCTCTTCAATATCTAATGATTTAATAGAACACGCCTGATTATAAACATGGAATAAAATATTATCAGTAGATATGTAACGTCGTAAGCTCTTCCGACTTGAATAAATAAATAAATAAATC
>CABFVX010000473.1:216443-233007 GCA_902151425.1 Timema shepardi | reverse complement strand
CCCCCCCCCCTCTACTAAGTCTTGGTAACCGTTCGGGTTATAAGCGTGCTTTAATAAAGAAGATACAATTTTATAAGAAATATTCCTGCATTTTGCAGAGAGGGAGAGTGGGAAATCGTTTGGGGAAAAAATATTTGGTAGATCTGACTGGGACTCAAACCCCGATCTCTCTGTCACTGGTAATCCGGTCTAACATGAAGAGGTACGCGTTAGATCATGCGACAACTGATATAGGAAAGTCTATTTCTACCTGTTCAGGTCGTCCGATATTGGGTAGAGATGAGGAAGGTAGCATTTTAAAGGAAATGCACTGTGCATTTAACTGCACGGAGAAAACGCGGGATACTATTTAAGGGGGGTGAAAACCCCGTACATTGATCAGAAATTTAAAACTCACGACTTTCATATAACCACCATAAATTAATATTGTATGATATTGGAGATTAGTCCGGGTGCCCATCAATGCGGGGCATGAAAAGTTTAATTCAGAGAAGATTCCCCATCATTTGTCTGGATCAGGGGATAAAAAGCCAATTTAGTTGTAAAACTAACCCAAGTCTATCTAATCTAACCGGGCTCGTAAGACGCTGTGCTAAAGATGGCTAGTCAACTCAATGCCCCATAAACAATGTCGATGATGTCATACTTAATTAAGTAGTGAGATTTATTTTCAAATTATGACGACAGCTATCACAAAATCAGCTGTGAAATAATAATAATAATGATATATAGAACCGCGTATTACTACCCATTCGGGTTATACGCTTTAAGTACTAATTACTCTAATGGATTAGGAATTGGGAAGGTTGAATTAGAGGATGGTTGAATTAGAGGAAGTGAACCCGCATTTGCGTGGAGGGAGAGTGGAAAACCATTTAGGAAAAACCACGCCCAGTTCACCCGACCAAGATTCGAACCTCGATATCTCCGTCCTCAGCAGTCGAGCTCAACACGACAAGCGCGTTAGCTAACTACGCCACCGAGGCGGGTCATCTGTGAAATAGACACTAAAAAAAATTACGCTTATTCACATGGATATCGTGTTTGTCCTTGAAACAAACACGTAGGTCCGTATTTTCTCAAATTAAAAAAAATATATATTTAAAAATTACAACTTGGATCAATTTTATTTTCCCTCTTAACAAAGAGGTTTCACTTTTGTTTGATGGAAAAGGAAATTGCTTTTCAATTGGTTACCGTAAGATATGATCCCTTAGTACAAAGCAAACTGGATCGGACACATCCTTAGGAGGAACCGCCCTCTGCGCGACTTCATAGAGGGGAAGATTAAAATATTGGATGACTTGAAGGAAATCACAAACATTCTGGGAGCTGAATGATGAGGCAGAGGGCAGGGCGCGTTGACGGTCCAAGCTCACTGAGAAAAGGAATGGATTATTATTATGATTATTACTATTATTAGCTCCACGTCTTACTACCCGTTCGGGTTGTACGCACTTACGCTAATGTGTAATGGTAGGGCGATTGTGAGATGAAATGGAGGACCTACAGTTTAACGTGGAATCCGAACCACGGTGGAGGCCTGGCATTCCTCACATTCACAAGATGTCTTGTCAGAGGTGAAGGAAGGGTTTGGTAATCAGATAAATCTGTGCCGGGACCAAGGATTGAACCGCGGCCGTCAGCACAGAAGTCTGACACCTTACCCCTAGACCGCCAGGTCACCTACTAATAATTATAATAAAACACTATCTCTTCTGAGCATGCGTATGTATCTAAACATCGCTAAACTTGAGAATGTGCCCAATTACACACAAGTTTTCCTGATAGGTACGGTACTTGTTTTACAAACAATCTTTTAGAACTCGATCACACGATAGTAGATAACTTATGATGAATTATACATTGAAGTACGTACGGAAACTTTACCCACATGTTCGAAGCCTAACAAAAATGAAAACTTCATTGTAAACTCCTTCCAAAACTTTTCCGCGTCTCCTAAGCTTGAATGGAGTTAACTGATTTTTGTGCCCACGTTTTTCAGTCTCGTTGATGAATATGGAAGAGGAACACACAGGATAAGTGAGAAGGGAGCTGGAAATAGTGTGAGTTAAATTATAGAAGTGTGAAAGAGACCATTGTACAGATATACTTAATGCTACTAGACAACGCATCGAGTCTACGGCTAAGGGACGGCCAGACCGGGCGAGCGAGTGACTAAAATATAAAATAGAACACATTGGTTGTAATGAGAGGTGGCCAGACTGGAGCGAGCGAATAAAATATAAAATAGAACACATTGGTTGTAATGAGAGGTGGCCAGACTGGAGCGAGCGACTAATATATAAAATAGAACACATTGGTTGTAATGAGAGGTGGCTAGACTGGAGTGAGCGAATAAAATATAAAATAGAACACATTGGTTGTAATGAGAGGTGGCCAGACTGGAGCGAGCGACTAAAATATAAAATATAACACATTGGTTGTTGTAATGAGAGGTGGCCAGACTGGAGCGAGCGACTAAAATATAAAATATAACACGTTGGTTGTAATGAGAGGTGGCCAGACTGGGCGAGAGAGTGACTAAAATATAAAATATAACACGTTGGTTGTAATGAGAGGTGGCCAGACTGGGCGAGAGAGTGACTAAAATATAAAATATGACACATTGGTTGTAATGAGAGGCGGCCAGACTGGAGCGAGCGACTAATATATAAAATAGAACATATTGGTTGCAATGAGAGGCGGCCAGACTGGAGCGAGCGACTAATATATAAAATATAACACATTGGTTGTAATGAGAGGTGGCCAGACTGGAGCGAGCGACTAAAATATAAAATATAACACGTTGGTTGTAATGAGAGGTGGCCAGACTGGACCGAACGCGCGATTAAAATATAAAATATAACACATTGGTTGCAATGAGAGGTGGCCAGACTGGAGCGAGTGAGCGACTAAAATATAAAATATAACACATTGGTTGTAATGAGAGGTGGCCAGACTGGGCGAGTGAGCGACTAAAATATAAAATAGAACACATTGGTTGTAATGAGAGGTGGCCAGACTGGAGCGAGTGAGTGACTAAAATATAAAATATAACACATTAGTTGCAATGAGAGGTGGCCAGACTGGAGCGAGCTCGACCCGATACAGTCTAGTTTACAGGTGCTAGGCAATATTAATGTATGCTGGTTCATTGAGTTCTAGGAAAACTTCTCATTTTGACATTTTTATTACTATAGATAGGTTTAGCACACTTTCTACTAACGGCCGAATTTAATTGGTAAGATCATAAACCATATATATAAGTAAAATTGATATCATATTCTGAAAATTGAAAAATGACACCTGGACACGGGAATCGAACCCGGGACCTTCGGCTACCTACGCCAATGCTGTTGCCACTGAGCTATCCAGGATTCGTCCCATGCCCATGGTAATTCTTCACTCTTCACTCATAGTTTAAGGCAGAGTCTGTGATGGACGTGCGGAAGTCATCAGCTTATAAATATGTGATTATATAAGATCACAGCCATCAGACAACGCAGCCATCCACGACTCGGAGATTGGTAATTATTTCAGACATTTTGACAATAATATTATAATTGTACGGGAATGCATATTAATGAATCAGATAGCCGAAGCCATCATCTATGCATTTTAGTTGAGGATAGCACCATCAAGATATCATATTCTAAAAAATTGATATGTTAAAATACTTAAATATTTTAATCAAAGTAGGGCTTTACAAATAAGAATCACCATTATCGTGGAGAGAGGATGGGAAAACACCAACAATAAATCTTTTTTTCAAAAACCACCCTCAGTTCACTGAGCAAATATTCGAACCCTTGCCTCCTCGTCCACAACTATCGAGAGCTATCTGCTAGTCACGTGCTCACTCACTTGTCTTTATGGGGGAATACTTACAGGGCGTTAACATGCACTGTGGACCAGACTCTTGTTTAATGACGTCACGGTATGTTATAATACAAAGTATATACTTGTTAATATTTGTTGTTGTATATAATGGGAATAAAAGGAATTGAACTATTAAATTTTACCATAAAAACCAATTTATTTTAAATATTTCGTTGTTTCATCGAACTTTAAAGAAGGTATGAAATGTACACAGGCACTTTACATTCGACTTTTTAGTAAACTGACCCGCCTCGGTGACGTAGTTGGCTAACGCGTTAGTCGTGTTGAGCTCGACTTCTGATGACGGGGAGATCGAGGTTCGAATCTCGGTCGGGTGAACCGGTGGTGGTTTTTTCCTAAATGGTTTTACGCTTTCCCTCCACGCAAATGCGGGTTCCCTTTCTCTAATTCAACCTTTCCCAATTCCTAATCCATTAGCGTAATTAGTATTTAAAGCGTATAACCCGAACGGGTAGTAAGACGCGGTGCTAAATAATAACAATTCAGTAAACTACAGTCCAATTTTTATTTGAAGATGCATATCTTAAAATATAATAGTTACTAGATATATTTTCATGTATTCATACTTCAAGTCATAAGATATTCATCTGTCACTTTTGATGGATATTATCAAAATCTATAAAAAAAACACTGATAAAGTAGTAAAATGTTATCAATGTTGGCACACACAAAAATTTGTTTGTATTTTCTAATTTTTTTAATGTTTTACAAAATCTATTTGGTTTAATTAAATTATACTTTCTGCTACGTCTCTTTCAACATAGATAACGTGATGCCTGTTGATAAAAGTTGAAAATGCGTGCGGCGGATTGGCAGGCGAAGTCTAGGCGTAATAATTCTGTAGTCGACAAACACGCAGACACGACTGTAATCAACGATATTGCCGCGAAAAGCACTCTTGGTACATACTTGACGTCTTACTCTTCAAGCATGCCATAAAACTGTTTTATGCCCTCCCCCCCCCCTTTTTTTTAACACAATGTGGGTTTCGTCACATGATTTACATTTCTACATCATAATATCAGAACTTCTGAGAACCTAAACTATTGTTTTATTCATCTCGTGTAATAATATGTGTCTATACTCAAAAACCAAACTTATAATAGATACTAGAATAATATTTAATTTACTGAAGCCACATAAAAAATTGTTCATAAAATAAATATAATTTTGAATTATGCTTATCCATTTGTCTGTTCAGTGTAGTTCATAGTATGGAGACGTTGATTTTTTAATTAGATAAATAAATAAATTACTTTGTTGTAATGTAGTAATTTCAGTTACAGCTTGAGTCATACTAACTTTTTTTATATGTACCATTTGAGGTTTTGCACACCCCTAATGGTATGCCTCTCGATTATATTCTAGCTCAATGCGTTCTTGTAGATGAACGTCAATAAAATGAGCTCAACTGCTCAAATTACTCTTGCAACCCACATTTAAAAAAATATATATCTCATGAAAGAGTAGATTTGAGGTCTAAATGTCTTTAAATTTGGATTCAATTGAACTTAATCTTGATTTTAAATAAAATGTTAGACACAATCGAAACCAAAAGTGGAAGTAAACAATCGCGTTCCTAATGTCGTATGTGTGCTGGGGGCCCGGGGTTCAATCCTCGGTCCCGGCATAGATTTATCTGATTACCAAACCCTTCCTTCACCTATGGCAAGACATCTTGTGAATGTGAGGAATGCCAGGACTCCACCGTGGTTCGGATTCCACGTTAAACTGTAGGTCCTTAATTTCATCTCACAATCACCCTACTATTACATATTAGCGTAAGTGCGTATAACCCGAATGGGTTGTAAGACGCGATGCTAATAATAATAATAATAATAATAATAATAATAATATAATGGTGTCGTTGAGCAGGGGTATCCAATCATTCTTGCTCGCGTGCATCCACATAAAATTTCTCTTTTAACTTCATACTCCACATACTATATAATCTACATATAACATAAATAGAATAGATTACATCATAAATACTGTATTAAATAATAATACTTAAATGAGAAATATATAATGTATATGTATATATATATATATAGTGTGTATATATATTAATTTTACATACCCCTTAAAATGTCTTCGCCTACCCCAGTTTGAATACCACTGCGATAAAACAATCAAGTAAACACCTGAAGGTAGGATAAAAGAGGACGCGAGGAAAAAACAGTGATTTATCAGTTTTCAAGGCAAAACATTTTTTTTTTTTTGCCAAAATTAATAAAATATTGCTCCAGTTAAACCATAGAGTTTAAATTTTTCTTTCCGTTTTAATGTCAATAGTTCCTGAATATTTGTCACGATCATGGCGATATTATCTAACAAACTTTTTTTTTAATTAAGAGAAAGACTTATCGTTAAACTCCAGGGCACCTTTGATGGATATTCAAGAAATTTTAACTACAACATGTGAAGAAAATTAAACTTTATGTTTGTACTTGAACAATATTTTAGTTATTTTGGCTAAAAAAAAATTTTTGTTGTCATAAAAACTGCAACAGCACTGTCCTTTTTTTTTTGCGTCCTCTTACAACCCAGATTAATATCACCAGAGAAGGGCATATAAATTCTTCTATATTTGGTCCTCTACGAATTTTATTATAACCCAACTGGCATACGTTCTAAAGTTCAAACAAAACCTCCAGATACAAACAATTCGTGAAGCTATAGTAGTGTGATAATATAAAATAAGAAGTCGTGGGGACCTTTTCATATCGCCCAGTAACACGAAAATTATTGATATAGTTATTTATTTATCACCGCGTCTCACTAATCGTTCGGGTTATACGCTTAAGTACTAATTACTCTAATGGGTTAGGAATCAGGAAGTTTGAGTTTAGAGGAAGAAAAACCGCATTCGCGTGGAGGGAAAGAGTAAACCCCGTTTAGGGGAAAACCACCCCCCAGTTCACCCGACCGACATTCGAACCTCAATCTCCCCCATCTTCGGTAGTCTAGCTCAACACGAAACTAGTTCTTTATCCAACTACGCCCCCGAGGCTTGTGATTGGTATAGTTGTTATCAGAGATAATTTTTCATCTAGACGTTATTCCCCTCCTCCCCCCCTTCATTTTGACCTCCTCTGCCCCTCTTCCTTCTCCTCTTCCCCTCTTCCGTGGCGGAAAGGGGGCCTGCATGAAGCTTAGGGCATTTTCCAATAATTTAATTAAACTCGAACAAAATTTCCTCCCTTACTTTCCTCAGTTAAAATATCCATCGCCATATAATTTAACCTCAAACCTATAATTTTTTTACTACCCTGGGGGTGCCTTTTATTCATTTTTACGCCACAAGTTCTGTATAAAGAATAATTTACTGTATTATAAGTTTATATAGGGTCTGTCTTGTTTCAATCTTCCCCATAATCTTATTTTACATGTACACATTAAATTGTTTTTCTTTTATTTTTTCATTATTTCTTTATGTCATAGGAACTATTAAGTAGAGGGTGGTTTGGGTCACACATTTATGAACATGATAGGCCAAAAAAAACATTGGCAGCTAAATTTGTTGCCAAGAAATTTGTTAGCTAAAACTAAATTATCATTTCTCTAAATTAACAATTTCTACCCTAATCTAACCTATTTTTTTCACCCCACCACGTGTTAATACCCGTGTGGAATATACGTGTTTTAATTACAACAACGGGGTAGGAGGGAGTAAGGTATAATTTATAGGAAATGCACCTGCAATCATGTGATGGAAGAGTGAGAAACAATGTAGGATAAAAAAACACTCAAAATACACCTTATCAAATTTTGAACCCTGGAGAGCTTATTTGAAGAAAAAAAAGTCATATATGATGAGACTTACATCTTAGTACACATTTCTACTGGAATGGGTGGTATTCTTATAATATATATATAGTGGGAGGAGCAGATAACAGCAAGTGTGTGAGTGAAATGAGAAGAATAGAAGTAATAAAGATGGAAGGACAGAAGATGCATCTTATTAAAGTGTAGCGTTTATTAGCAAAAAACTACAACGAATAAAAAGCGAGACTGGACACTATTGGAATTAAAACGAGTAAGCTCGTCGTTGCCCCATTCAGCAGCTTCGACTCACTAACGTACTCCCTACACAATAACAACATGCCACAATGAATTTAACTGACCAACTAATATTATTATTATTATTATTATTATTATTATTATTAGCACCACGTCTTACTACCCGTTCGGGTTATACGCACTTACGCTAATGTGCAATGGTAGGGTGATTGTGAGATGAAATGAAGGACCTACAGTTTAACGTGGAATCCGAACCACGGTGGAGACCTGGCATTCCTCACATTCACAAGATGTATTGTCAGAGGTGAAGGAAGGGTTTGGTAATCAGATAAATCTTTGCCGGGACCGAGGATTGAACCCCGGCCGCCAGGTTCGAAGTCTGACACCTTACCCCTAGACCGCCAGGTCACCGACCAACTAAGCGAGTGAAAATCATGCAAGACTGAACTGTGCATTATCGCGAGGCATGTTGGGAAAAATGTGGTGCGCATGCGCAAGAATGTGGTGATGTGTTAAAACATTTGGTCTAGAACAATCTACCAGCTCCTCCGGTGTTCCACCGTCGTCTATTTATCCCCTCCCTCTCTTCATTGTTTTGTGTTTGCCTTTGTTTTGTTTACCCCTCTTCCCCCTTTCGGAGCTAGAATAAGCGTATATAATGGTGTAGTCCAGATGAACGGACTACTCTTGTCAGGATCTTGTCCTCGGACGCACATAGGTGTCCGGGATGTGTTTAGAATCTACAAAAATCTTTTTCGGCTGTTGTATTTTGAAATTCTGTTTGACAAATTAATATTTACATTTACAAAAACTTTACAACTTTAAAGATATTTACGTAGGGATATCCCGTATTACTTTAATCTTTAGGATACGCCGTGGTCAATAATGTTTATCTTCATGTAAATTTTTCTTTGACATGAAGCCCCATCAGGGTTCGCCTGATATCAAAATTGTCAGTTTGCAAGTCGCAGTTTTGAAAGATTGGTAACTTATAGCCTATCTGGCATGAAAGTTTTACATTGTTATGAAGGAAATATTAGTAGCCTACTGATTTTGGTAATATTCTTTACTACTTGTTAGGGGTAATCTTTTATAATATTCCGTTTTATTGGGTGTTAACCAATTCAGGGTTATTGAAATTGCCCGCAACTATTGTTTTTGTTGTAAGATTCGTATTATATATATATATATATATATCAATGTTTATCACTGTTCAATATTTAATCTCTCTTTATTCAATATCAATAAAATAAAATGTTATTTTCTGACAAATTTATTTTTATCAAATATTTATATGTTATATCCTTCACAGGCAACAATAATAGATATAAATATCTACATTACTAAATAGTTAAAGTGTGAGTTCAGGGAAACTGAAAATGAATAGACCTGAGTACGGCCTATTTACTTATGTGATTATCCTATCGGCTCCTCTGCAAGTATTGTTTCCTTTTTTTATATTCTTAGTTTTGCTGTGCACCAGCCTTTATTCTTTGGAAGATTAAGGGCGGTGTCACAAAAGCGACCCTGCCACATAATGTAAACATTTAGTAATGATAATGAGTAATGTCTAATGATCAAGCAGTTTAAGACATTAGACACATTGACACTTAGTTTCAATTAACGAAGGGGTCTTGGCTTGAGTCCCGGATTGGTTAACAGGTGGTCGTTTTATTCGTGTGGTTTTCTCATCATCTTTTAATTTACTCTGCTACCTTTATCATACTTACACTCTTATATTAAGTCGTTAATAACTGGCAAAACCTTAATAGCCTTCAAAATAAAAGAATCGCTTGATTATAATGGTGGGTGACCTGGCGGTCTAGGGGTAAGGTGTCAGATTTCTGTTCTGGTGGCCGGGGTTCAATCCTCGACCCCGGCACAGATTTATCTGATTGCTAAACCCTTCCTTCGTCTTTTGCAAGACGTGTAATTAACCACAACTTGTGAATGTGGGGAATGCCAGGCCTCCACCGTGGTTCTTATCCCACGTTAAACTGTAGGTCCTCCATTTCATCTCACAATCACCCTACCATTACACATTAGCGTAAGTGTGTAGTAAGACGTGGTAATAATAATATCATGGCTGAGATGTGTGGTTATTTCTAAATGTTTATTTTACCTTTACTCCAAGAAAATATGGGTACATTTACTACAAATTCTGCCTCTTTCAACTAGATTATGTAGATATAGGGATAGCAAGCTAGACACGGTGATCATAGAAAAAAATAGATATCACTCTAGTAAAATATAGTGCGTATATCTTGAAGGCCTTTCTTATGAAAATGGGACCTAAGCTCTCAAATTCCAGTAAATTTAAGTTTTGGATTTGAAATGATTAAATTGGGTAGTTTTCATTAAATCCACTACTAGATTTTTTCATTTAATCTAATTCAAGGTACTGGATTGTAGGCCCACGGGTGTTCTTGTGACCTTGAAGATATTACAACGTCATATTTGACCTATTTAAACTCTTTTTAGAGTTAAAAATACATTTATAAATAAATAATTTAATTTTAATATATGGTTGGCTTTTAAAAATAGTTGAAATGATCAATGTTAAGGAATCAAAGTTAAAATTAAATAATTTAGCACCGATAAAAATAGGGATTTTTATCATATCTTATTTTAACATATTATTTACTTGAATTTTAAAGCTTTAGTATTAACATATTAATCGGATTTTAATTGCTTGGTTAATATTTGAAATGGTGTGGAATATATTCAAAACGCTTTGTTTTAGAACAATAGTTGACCTAGTTAGTGGGAATTTTTCACACAAAAATACAGTCAAATCAACTATTAAATTAAACATAACTATAAAATGGTGTATTAACTACAGAATCATATTTGTGTAAAATCATTTAGTATCGATAATTATTTTTCACATGACCTTTTGATGAAACTAAACAACGTCGATCGACCTATAATTTGTATGGGTATTTTGTGACATTAAAAAATATTAGTAGTCCCTGTAGCCTTAATTAAGTTTGAACAGTAGCGTTTTAAATAGAGCTTAACTCAACTTGTACGATACACATCGCCACATCTCGTATTGCTCTAATAACCTACAGGGGGAGCGGGGGGGGGAGGGTGAAGAAATCTTCAATTAAACTACCCCCCCCCCCCCTAAGAACGACAAAACAAGGCAATTTCCTCTTGGTGAGACCTTGTCATTTATCAAGCTTGTAAACACCGTGTTAAGTTGATCTCTTAACTCTTTGATATATCGACTCTAATGAGGGAGGGCCACTCTCGTGGAATACGAGATCTCGGGCTGTTCAGTGGCGCCTTCGAGCGACTGGGGCTCGAAACAAAAATAGAACCTTGGAATAAGAGCGGTGAAGATAACTTGCGGTGAACTTGTTAAAGGAAAAATAGCTCATCAACGAGAAGATCAAGGCTCGAATCTCGGCCGGGTATGTTGAGTTTATTTTTATTTTTAAATGGTTCTTCATTCTCCCTCCAATAAAATGTACATCTTTTCTGTTGTATGTGTATTGGCTCATCTGTGCAGAAATTATTTTACCATGGAAGAGTTGGTTAGTGTATGGTTGTACATCGCTAAATAAAATATTATTTCTCTTTGGTTAAATTATTATTATTAGCACCGCGTCTTACTACCCGTTCGGGTAACACGCACTTACGCTAATGTGTAATGGTAGGGTGGTTGTGAGATGAAATGAAGGACCTACAGTTTAACGTGGAATCCGAACCACGGTGGAGACCTGGCATTCCTCACATTCACAAGATGTCTTGTCAGAGGTGAAGGAAGGGTTTGGTAATCAGATAAATCTGTGCCGGTACCGAGGATTGAACCCTGGACGCCAGCACAGAAGTCTGTCACCTTACCCCTAGACCGCCAGGTCACCTCTTACAAAATTGAACGAAGAAATTTCGCAACAGTTAACCGAGAGTGAGAGAGAGCGAAGATAAAGGCCTTCCTCCAAAATACCTGCAGTTCCTTCAGAGGCGATAATTAAGTGCAATGTACTTCGGAATTTAAATTTATTTTTTCTCGTTAAAGTATTCAGGGCTATATCCCTTTCTACTTGTTCCGTGGCGTGGGGAGGCGAGGAATCTAACGACGTCATTACCGGAAGATCGTCATCTGTCCCCTCGACTGTAATTACACCGGAGGAACTATCGTCACTTGTTTGATCTCCCCCAGAAGACCTACATCCGTTCTCCGTCGAAGCAGTGACAGGTTGCTTACACCCGTGACCGAACTCGAGACGATAGTTTCACTTACACTGGAGTCCAAGCTTCATTAGAAAGGGCCTTTACAAAACTAGAAACGTTTATTTTAGTGACAAATATCGACACACTTTACTACAAACTACTGACTGAGTGTAGCGAGGCTTTGTCTTAACTTAAACATTTAGCATTTCGTCTGTCTGTATTTTCGGATGTTTGTTCCGGGATAACTGTAAAATTTGTTGACTAATTTAAACATAATTTGACAGGCGCATTCCTTGAACCCAAGTCGATCGATGTAGGTACATAGTTTTACAACCCGTGTATACAAATAAATATCATTATTATTATAATTATTATTATTATTAGCGCCGCATCTTACTACCCGTTCGAGTTATACGCACTTACGCTAATGTGTGATGGTAGGGTGATTGTTAGATGAAATGGTGTACCTACAGTTTAACGTGGGAACCGAACCACGGTGGAGGCCTGGCATTCCTCACATTCACAAGATGTCTTGTCATAGGTGAAGGAAGGATTTGGTAATCACATAAATCTGTGCCGGGACCTAGGATTGAACCCCAGACCCCCAGTACAGAGGTTTGACACCTTACCCCTAGACCGCTGACACCTTACCCCTAGACTACTGACACCTTACTCCTAGACCGCCGACACCTTACCCCTAGACCACTGACACCTTACTCCTAGACCACTGACACCCTACTCCTAGACCACTGACAACTTACCCCTAGACTGCTGACACCTTACGCCTAGACCGCTGACACCTTACCCCTATACTGCTGACACCCTACCCATAGACCGCTGACACCTGACCCCTAGACCGCTGACACCTTACCCCTAGACCGCTGACACCTTACCCCTTGATTGCTGACATCTTACCCATAGACTGCTGTCATCTTACCAATAAACCGCTGACACCTTACCCCTATACCGCTGACACCTTACCCTAGACCACAGACACCTTACCCCTAGACCACCAGGTCACCAGTGTATCCATATCGATATAGAAACCATTCCAAAATCTGTATATCTGTTTGTTCCACGATAACTGCCTAATGTATGGATACATTTTAAAAGAGATTCGGCAGGGGTTTTCCTTGAACCTAGGTCTAACGACGTATGTGCATAGATTTTCAATCAGAGTATCCGTTTCAATATTGTGTCTTCTCAAAAGGTTTTTTTTGTTCAATAGCTCTTCTCAAATGATATGAATTTAAAATTCTAAGCAATCGATTGAGTACCTATGGCCGATTTTTTTTTGTCTTAAGCTACGTAATCAACGGTTATTATATATGAATTTAATATACTATTGAATTTAATATTGACTTATTTTATGTTTAACTTGATCTGCAAGAAAATATATCTACTTAGAATACAAGAAGAAATTAATGGCGAATATTTCCACTTGAAATCCAAAGAGAAAGAATATAATTACGATAATAACATCGAAGGGAGTGAGGTATATTATTCTTAACATCACGTTTTACTACCTGTTCAGGTTACACACAAATGTACTAATTACGCTAATGAGCTAGTGTTGAGGCTTTTGCGGAAAATAATGTATATGGTCTCCTATTTGGCAGTAACTGCTTCGGAGAGGATTGGGATCTATAAGCCTTTTTAAATGTTTCATTTTATATTGGCATAGAGCTCAAATTTAATCAAGCAAGGCAAGTTCTCTAACTTTCAGGCTTAAAGGAGGGTACAAAAGAGATTTCTTTTTAATAACACCTGGTAAAGTAAAATCTTTCATAACATATATCATACAATATTATAATACATTCCAACATGAATATACTATAACATGGTTATGTCTTTTATCACTTACATTGTTTTAATAAAGTATGGAAATGACATCTTTTTGCAAAAGCTGTGTTTTATATTACTTGATTAAAAAAATAATCATCACCGAATCAAAATTTGATACCAATACCTATTAATATTATTATTATTATTATTAGCACCACCTCTTACTACCCGTTCGGGTTATACGCACTTACGCTAATGTGTAATGGGTAGGGTTGATTGTGAGATGAAATGGAGGACCTACAGTTTAACGTGGGATCCGAACCACGGTGGAGGCCTGGCATTCCCAACATTCACAAGATACCTACTAATATCAATACTTTTCTTTCGATACCACATCCTTAGGTGAGAGGTAGTTGTTTATTACCACGTAGTGGAGACCTGGTGGTTTAGGGGTAAGGTGTCGGACTTCTGTGTTGGGGGTCCAAGGTTCAATCCTCGGTCCCGACACAGATTTATCTGACTACCAAACCCTTCCTTCACCTCTTGACAAGACATCTTGTGAATGTGGGGAATGCCAGGCCTCCACCGTGGTTCGGATTCCACGTTAAACTGTAGGTCCTCCATTTCATTAGACAATCACCCTACCATTACACATTAGCGTAAGTGCGTACAACCCGAACGGGTAGTAAGACGCGGTGCTAATAATAATAAATGTATTACCACGTGTTACTACTTACTCAGGTTATATGCATATATAATTACTCTAATGGTTAGGTATAGGTAAAGGGTAATAATTGTATATACAGTTTACCCGAATTTGCTTAGAAGGTAGGTGGACAACCATTCAGGATAAACCACCCTCAGTTGACCCAACCAGGACACGAACCCCGATCTCCCCTTCATCAGCAGATCAGACTAACACGGCCGTGACGCCTTAGACAAGAGGGAGGAGGGTTGTAACCTTTTGCCAATAGAAGGCCGAGTGTCATTTGTATTCTTTATAAGGGCTTCACACCTAATTTATAGTAAACTTTGGCAAACTTATGAAGAGGTGACGTACATAGTACCACACCCTACCTTGCCTGTGACCCTTTTCTTTGCCCTTGGATACCTTCGAAGGGTTGGGAGGCCCCAAACCTCTTCACGGTGGGCTGAAAGACCTCTAGTTCGTTTCTCTTGAGGTGCGAATATATAGATCATCTAAAGGCTCTAGTGATGATAGCCAGATCTTATACTTTAGAAAGAAAAAAATGAAGGTCGAAAGGAAATAATAAAATAAAGATGTATTTGTTTTTAAATAAAGCCTTACGAAAAAAACGGTATGGAGAAAAAATAGAATTTAGTAAAATAAAAGGGACATCTAAAATAGCTATTTCTTTTTTCTGGGTGCTCAGAATGCTAATATAAATTAGCATTGCCTCCTAATACCCGTTCGGGTTATATTCATATGTACTAATTACACTAATCTGTTAGGGATTTGGACTAAATCTAGAACAAGTTTACCCACATTTGTGTGGAAGACTATGTAGGTAAAAGCCCCCACAGTACACCCTACTGGAATCGAACCCCAAACTCCCTGTTTTAGGCAGTCTAGTCTGTTGCGAGAGTAACTCCTTAGACTATGCTGCCACCGAAGCGGGTAACGAATATTTAATTACTATACTGGACTCCTAGCTAGCAGCACAGGTGCTAAACTAAATCGATGTTTCCGAACGAAGCTGACATCGCGTCAGCGGCTCGTATTGGTCTCTAGTGACAAATTAATAATGTGATGATGCGCCAATCATGGCTAGATCAATGAGAGCGGGTTAAACATAACAACAATATTTTTTAAATTTTAATTAGTTAAAATACACGTCATTTGAGAAAGAAAAATTTAAAAACCACGAAGATACAATAGTGATATTATTATTATTATTATTATTATTATTATTATTATTATTATTAGCACCGCGTCTTACTACCCGTTCGGGTTAAACGCACTTACGCTAATATGTAATGGTAGGGTGATTGTGAGATGAAATGGAGGACCTACAGTTTAACGTGGAATCCGAACCACGGTGGAGGCCTGGCATTCCCCACATTCACAAGATGTCTTGTCGGAGGTGAAGGAAGGGTTTGGTAAACAGATAAATCTGTGCCGCGACCGAGGATTGAGCCCCGGCCGCAAGATACAATATTACTGAACAAATGTGAAAAAAGGCCTTTTAAAAGAAAAACTCAAAAGGCCAACAGGTTCCTCATCTTTGCTTTAGACCATTCGGCCACTGAAGCTGAGAGTAAAACTCAGAAAAGGTTATATGTGAATAACTTGTGCTGGAAGTAAAGATTGTGTAGGGGGGCGGGGGGTTTCCACAAACCCATAATATGATTGCTTCTGAACATTACTTCATGGAATCGATATTCCAACCTAACATTATGGCGAGCTCCTTTATATTCTTCCATTAAACTCCTAATATTATTCACATACTTGGGCTTCTTTTCGACCAACATCTTAGAGGGATGCATGTTTTTCTTTCTCTCTCCTATTTCTCAAAGAAGGAGCCACCTATTTTATGGGAAATATCATCACACTTAATTATTTCTGATGAGAGTATTAGTTGTGAAGCATTAAAGCGTAACCAATACCAGCTATTATATATATATATATATATATATATATATATTATTA